>WNGS01167623.1:12822-29681 GCA_020271785.1 Procambarus virginalis | reverse complement strand
CAGACTAATAATAGATTATATCAACGTACACTCGTGCACTTGGAACTTGTCCGATAGTCTAATCGATCAACAAACAACAATCGAAGGTAAATGAATGTTATACCCCTGTTGATTGTCAAGAGTAAATCGTGAAAATTCCACAAAGCGCCAAGCCTTATGATTGCACATACATCTAGACTACCTGAGGAAAGGTCGTCAAGGAGCGGGATGTGGGATGGGACGGCGGCAGAAAGGTATGATTGCCCAAACCACTTGTGGCACCGAGACATTCTCACCGTCACACGGCTGTTAGTGTGCAGTCCGCACCCCATTCTTTATGCACCTCAAGTATCAGGATCTTGATACTGCGGTTAATGTCATTACTACAACAAGGCCACCGCAGATACGGTCTGATTCATGCCCCGTGACCACCTTTCGGGTTGGCCTATAAAACTCTTCATTCATCATCCAATCTTGTGACAAGTCGGGGATTGAACGCCCGACCTGCATGAAGCTCTGCCGTCACCCAAGTGGTTCTAAGATATTTATAGCATTTCAGGCTTTTTGGTCCACTCATCATATCCCAGCCACTAACTTGTCTAAATACATACTTTCTCGGTGGCAGTCCGCGTTGGTTGATACTTAACAAAGGGTAGGGGGGTTTTGGCAAAGAGGGTGGCGTGTTGCTTAACGAGGGGGGCGTTGCTTAACGACGGGGCGCGTTGTTTAACGACGGGGGTGTTGTTGTTTAACGAGGGGAGGTGTTGCTTAACGAGGGGGGCGTTGTTAAACAACGCCCCCCTCGTTAAGCAACACCTCCCCTCGTTAAACAACAACACCCCCGTCGTTAAACAACGCGCCCCCTCATTTAAACGAGGAGGCTTTTGTCTCATACCGATAGGGGGGTCGTATGCTATGAAGCGAGAGGGGACTTATGCTATTACACGAGGGGGGGGTTGCTTGCACGAGAGACGGGGCGATTGCTTTGTAAAATCGAGAGGGTGCTTTGACTTAACAGAGGGGGGGGCGTTGCATTAACGGAGAAGGGGGACGTTGATGTTCAACAATCACTCCTTCAGACGGCTGACTCTGTCTCAGAGACCACCTACTGATGGTCCACGACCTCAAGACACTATAAAAAACATCTAAGAAGCGACTATTACGGGACATTAAGCGACAATACAGGGTGGGAGGTTGGTAGCGACTGGCGATCACTAGGTGCTACTCAGAGGGTCAAATCGCGGACACTGCCAAGATACAATCATCACTACATACAGATCTATAAGACAAGTAATATGTTACTATTTGACCATTATCGATCGTACACTACATAACTAACCAATACATTATAATAATTAGTATAGTGACATGATGGTATAGTTGGTGTTTCTTGGTGTAGATCGACGTTAAACCAGCCTCGGTGAAGCAGTGGACAGTCAAATTTGGGCACATTAAACGCGCTCAGATCGAGAACTGCGTACAACATTTACACAATTAACACCATTCTTGTGTCTCTCCATCTGCATGTAAACAACCGACAGCCTCCTTAGATGCACATGCTCAAACTGACGTATTATCACTGTTTTAAGTTGTTCACGTTAGGCGATAATCAAAATTGCATTATTGTATTCAGAATTATAACTGTATACGTCACATACTGATACAAAGATAACAAACGATTAACAGCTGAACTAATGTTAAGGATATGACTGATTGATTGAACATAACAACCGAACACATCTCCCACCCCATGTGATATACTCTCGCACATACACAGTGGTCAGCACACATACTTATTGCGAAATGGACCACATGCTTGGCTCACGAGCGCTACACGATCTGTGAGCGATCCGTGACCATATCCGTACTGGCCTTCCCAGCCCACTGGGCGCCTTTGTGTGCACCACTCTCTTGATACCGTGGTCGTAGGCGTTCGTTCACATCTCTATAGACGGCCAGTTCCCGCGGTCGTGTGTGGGGTAGTAATGAGCGCTGGTGATATATGGTGAAATTGTTGCTAACAACTCTTACAAGGATCAAGTGCTTGCGTACTGGGGAAACATGGCAGAGGTGGTCTTGCCTAGTTATAGACAATTGTGCTAGGACTTGAATTTGATGAATCTGAGATGCATTTCAAGTACAGGGTATACCAGGCCGTTACACACTTGCCATGCTAGAAGAACGGCGTAGTTTCATAGACACTCGACGAACTGTGATAGTAAGATTAAATTATAAAAATATAGGAAAATTCGCTGTGATCCACGACAGGAGACACCAGTTGATACAAAATAAGGAACTTCAAAAACAACAACCCATACACAGCAGAAGCAAGACACGTATGTAAACAATAATCAAAGGGCGACTGGCTCATTATTCCCTAACAACATGCCAACTGAACTTCCACCAAAGTTGAGGAAGCAAGCATCTATGGGATGAAATATCTAAAGCATCTAGATCTTGAATGGTCCAGTCAGTCAGGTGCTGTCACAGTGAGAGGTTATGTTAGCTGGAGCTCCGATTGTATAATATTGTTACAGCATAATAATGGAGGATTAGTGAAGGAACTGGTCAATCTAGTTGGAGATCTGAGGACACAGAGCTGGATTCGCTATGGGACGAGTACGTTTGCTGAAGCAACATCAAGAAGAAACAAAGGAGGCCTTTGTTGAGACCAGTATTAAGAAGTCCTCGTCGTGGCAAGTTGTGAAAGACGGGGGTCTTAAGAAGACCTTGGCAAAAACAGACAACTAATAGCCTACACCTAAGGACTACTACGCATTTGATGTGTTAGAGGACGAGTGCGTGGTGAACCTGTTGTTCAACGAGGAGGCAAAGCAACGAGGAGCATTGAAAGCCAGGTCCCTCAAACTGCTCGAAAGGAAAAGGGAGAATCGAAGCGAATTTTGGTTGTGGAGATTCCAGGTGAGATATTTAGACAGAACGTTTTGTGCCAGAGATAGGGGGAACAGATTAAGGGTGTGCTATCCGGGGCTGGAATTGATGATGTGTGTGAAACAGAATGAATTTAGGAGGGAAATGGGAACAAAACCATTATTTGTATTAGTGCAGGGGGTAATGATGTTGGAAGAGTTAGGAGTGAGGAACTAATACAGAGATTCAGGACAGTCATTGAATTAGTAGGCGCAAGGGAGGAATCCCGATCATATGTGGCATTCTTCCAAGAAAGGGAGTGGGAAATGAATGGATGTCGAGGGCACTTGGTGTCAATTGCCAGCTGGAAAGATATTGCAAATCAAATGCAATATCTTTCATAGACAACTGGAAACACTCTATGGAAGGAATGAAATGTATGCTCGTGATGGGGTGCATCTATCGAGAGCTGGGGTTGTTGCTGTTGCGAACTCGTTGGAAGAAGTGGTTAGAGGTGTTTGTTTGGGTTTAAACTGTTAGTAGATAGAGGTATGGGAATTGATTTGGAGGAAGGGGGTAATAAAGGTACGTGTTTGTGGGAGAAAGGAATTGGCAAAATGATCAGGGAAAGAGAAGGGCCTCAAAATAACTATTCACTTACGGTATATTACACCAACAGAAAAACGGATATTATTGCACTTACCGAAACGTGGATGAATGTAGATAATAGAGAACTTTTAGCTGAATATCAAATAAATGGATTTAAACTATTTCACACAGATATATTAGACGAGGAGGTGGAGTAGCCATATACGTTAGGGACAATTTGAAATGTAGTCTCAAAGAGGGAATCAAAACTGAGCCACACACACTATTTGGATAGAATTAAACGAAAAACCAAATATATTATAATAGGAGTTATATATAGGCCACCAAATTTAGACAATGGAAGCAAAGCATCTATGGGATGAAATATCTAGGGCATCTAGATCTAACAGTATTTATGTCATGGGTGACTTTAATTTTAGTGGAATAAACTGGTTGAACAAAACTGGGAATAGTGAAGAAGATTTTCTAGAATTAATTGACGATTGCTTTCTTACGCACACATTAAGGAACCAACACGGGAAAATAATATTTTAGATTAAGTGTTAACTAACAGGGAAACACAAATTAATGACATCGAAATAGGGAGTGAGCTAGGGAACAGTGATCACAAAGAAATCAGATTTAGCATAGAATGGAATAGACCTGTAGGAGAAAATTCTGTTAAAGTGCCAGATTTTCGAAAAGCTGATTTTAATAGCCTAAGAAATTTTTTGGGTCAAATTGATTGGAAAGTCTTGGGTATGGGGTGTGGGCCGGTCTTGGAGCGAGACATGAACCCAGCGATAGGTGATGTAAATGGGGATTTCGATGCGGATTCAATATATTGTATTTATATATTGTATTCAATAATATTCAATATATTCTTATTTAAGAATATTCTAAACAAAGCACAGGAACGTAGTATACCACACAAATTGAATAGATCGATTACTAATGACCCAAAGTGGATAATAAAGAATTTGAAGAACCTTATAGGTAAAAGAGAGCTTGGTACAAAAGGATTAAAAATGGGGAGGTCACTTTAGAACAGGAATTCGTACAACTGGTTAGAAATGTTAAAAAAGAGATAAGGAAAGCAAAAAGAAACTATGAAGTTCGTATAGCAGGGCAAGCAAAGACAAATCCTAAAGGTTTTTTTCAGTTATATCGAACTAAGACTAGGGAAAGGATAGGTCCATTAAAAACTGAGACAGGTCAAATAACAGATAGTGATGAAGAGATGAGTAGTATTTTTAACAAATATTTTGTATCTGTATTTACTAAAGAGGAACTTAACAATATGCCTTCAGCCGAACAAGTCTATGTGGGTGGGGACGAGGACAGGTTGACGAGTTTAGCAGTTACCAGGGAGGATGTTCTTAAACAAATAGTAAAACTCAAACCAAACAAACCCCCAGGGCCGGATGAAGTGTTTGCCAGGGTGCTGAAAGAATGCAAAGAGGAGCTTTGTGACCCACTGTCAATCATATTTAATAAATCAAGAGAGTCAGGCAGAGTGCCAGAGTTTTGGAAAGTTGCTAATGTGATACCAGTTTTTAAGAAAGGAGATAGATCACTTGCGTCTAACTATCGACCAATTAGCCTAACGTCTATGGTGGGAAAGTTACTCGAATCTATAATAGCAAATAAAATTCGTCTTCATCTTGAAAAACAAATTAATAATTGAGTCGCAACATGGTTTTATAAATGGCCGTTCATGTTTAACAAATTTGTTATCTTTTATTCTAGCATAGTTGAGGCAGTTGATAGTGGTAAGGATTGTGATGTTGTGTACCTTGACTTTAGCAAAGCTTTCGATACAGTGCCACATGAAAGACTGATTAAAAAGATGGAGGCTCATGGTATTGGGGGTGCTATATTAAGCTGGATTAGGGCATGGCTATACCAAAGGAAACAGAGTTAGTATTAATGGAGTCAAGTCAGAGTGGGAAAATGTTGTAAGTGGAGTGCCTCAAGGCTCTGTCTTGGGACCTCTGTTGTTTACAAAGAACCAAGTATCTAAGAAAATTAACACAAGTCAATTAAATTTTGTTTATGCGTGTATTAGAGAAAACCTGCTCCCAAAATATACTAACATTACAATAACACACACATACACTGTTGCGGGTCCTCACACAGCTCTTGTACCCGTGTCATGTCCCCGTTAAAAATCGGCACTCACACAAGGACTACAGGGACCCTAGCAAGTTCCTGGAGGACTGCCAGAAACCCTCACTGTCCCGAGGGTGGTCGAGTAGAGAGGTGTAATGGGGCGAGTATCTCCGTGATCGCCACACACTTGTTATGCCTTTGGTTCATGGTTGGCGGGGAACACCTTCACCAGTGCAACATATTAGTTCACGTTCGTTCGTTCGTTCACGGTTGCTCCTCCAACTACTCTCCATGGTAGCCGTTAAGCAAATTAGAAACTAGGTTACCCCGAAGTCCTTGGACCTACTCAGGATTAGGATTCCCTCAATAGCAACAATACTACTGCGAGCCCTTTGTTTACTCTTTGACTGAGTCTGGAACTGATGCACTCAACCAAGCAGAAATGTTGCCTACGACGACTATTTCTGATCACAACGCTAGTCTAGCCTGCCTCTCCTCACCCCCGCCCCCCCCCCCCCATCTTCTCATGTGTGCTTTTAAAACATTCCTGGGATGTTGGACATTCTTGAATTGTTTTAATACTCAGTGGTAGTGCGAGTTCACTAATTGACAAAGCATATTAGTGGGGCGTAGAATAACTAAAAATAACTAACATTTACCAAGAATAATACAACACACGGGTAGCACTAGCCTTATTCACTTAGTACTTATTAGCCTTCACTTAGCATTAATTAGCGTGGATTAAAGGCGCGCTAATAAGTACTAAATACTAAATTGAGAACTTCGGTTCTCAATCTTTACTCCATTACAGAGATACTGGTAAATACAGTCAATGACAATTAAGTAATAATTTCAAATAATTATGAGGCTTTGAGCCAAAATTTCATTTTACATTAAATACTGTCAAAATTCAGCAGATGACTTCTACCGGACATTAGGCTACAGCTCTAGTTTGAATATTATGCCACATCAGTAATCAGCACAATAATATAGTGTGATAAAGTGCGCTTTCATATAGCACACTAATATAATATGGTAAATCAAACCACATCATTACAAATTATTAGAGCATAAATCCTTTCTCTTCCCTAAGGAGAAATGGTTGTGGGGGGGGGGGGATGAGGTATTAACAGCTGACTATCACCTGAAGTGAGGCGCTTCTGGCCGGCGTCACTTCACCTGTTTTCTCCGATGTTGGGTGCACCCTTCAAACCACTCCAATTTCTGGTAACCTCAGTGGGTATTCACTAGCATCATATTCTAGCTTCCTCACAGCTGAACCCTCCACTACTGGGCTTCGTAGGTGTCACAGTTCACGTTCCCGGGGCCCTTCCTGAACCCTGTTGTTGTGCTAGGCTCTTGCTAAGGATTGTCACTACTAGCCAACTCACTTCCCCCTTGTAACTGTTAGTAAGTGGCTTTACACACTAAAACGCTACACTAGTGCCAAGAGCCACACTATCACTACTACTCGTTGACCAACATTTATCAATAACTGCCTTTGCTAATCAATAGTTTCCTATCACTGCACTTTTCTGACCTTCAGTGATAATTGTCACCGGTTACCGACTGCCTCACTACGTCGGGACTGCGTTCAGGACCTGGAGGGTGACTTTACGCTGTTCACAGTTACTCTTGGGCCTGGGGGGCTGATGTCCTTGGTCACTTCATTGAGCTGTGGAGTGACCCTAACTAGGCCCTCCTGCATCAGTCCTAACTGCACAGCCTCTTCCGTCGTATTTACCTCTTCAAAATGCCGTCAGCAAAGCACTTGTCCCGGAAGTGTCCGGACGTCATCAGTTTACAATCTTGTGGAAAAAGTTTTTCCATTCGTAAACAGGGGGTTTGGAGGATGAATGGAATAGACTTTTACCTTTGCTAATGAGGATGGGCTGCATGATTTTATTATGTCCCCCCAAATCTAGCCAAAACTACTATGTTCATTTAGAGTTTGTTACTACTCAAACCATCTTGCTACTTTACTTTCTAGACACTCTTATTGTTTCAGATATCACTGCTCAGAGTTCTTCCTACTGGTGTGGGGTTTCTCTCGAGATATTTTTGAAGATGTTTGGGGTATTGTTCTTTAACTTTACTCTAGAACCAATAGTTCTTACGTTTCCACCTGGAATTGGAATAGTTTTGCCATTCCACTATGATTGGAATGGTTCTGTTGCAGCAGCTGCAATTCCTGGAGATTCATCTCATGTATGTTCAAATTCTCAGGTGGAATGTATTTAACATATTTTTCAAGTTCCTCCTGGAATATATTCCAGTTGGCCTTTATTAAAATCCATCACGTTCGTGCAGGTGATGCAAGTCGGTAATTATCAAAAAAGGCACCAAACCGGGAAGGCTCCATAGCACCAGCAAACGTGCGGAATAATCAGAGGGCGCTAAATTTTACAAAGGTTGCCAATACGAGAACAGAAACGCATAAGGCGAACGATATCAAAAGTATCCGGTTTGTTAAGAATCCTATCGAGGGACAGTCGGAAAGCAAGACACGCTCGTCCTGGAAAGTCAGGACATTCAACAAGGATATGCACGACCGTAAGAGGGACAACGCAATTTGGAGCAGGTGATGCAAGAGATCGTTCTATGTCTAGCGTTGCGATAGTAGCATAGTGGTGATCACCGCATCTGCCTCACTTCGTCTGATGCTCAAGTGCAGCTGAGATTAACTGCACTCTAGAGAATCTGGTGAACCCGCATACATTCAAGTAGTGTTGAGAAGTTTAATCTCAGGTACTTCTCACAGAACTTCAGCAAAATGATTCCTATCTGCATTAGCTGGTCCAGTCACACCTACCTTCTGATGTTGAAAATTAAGATCTCCAGTAATTCAATTTCCTTCCGTCGCTAAAGCAAGCACTCCCTCTGCTTCCAGTTATGTCTAGTGGGCTTGGAGACATTGAATATGAGAGACTCAATATTAGCCATATTCACTCTTACTGCTAATACCTCTACTGCTACTCCATCCACCCCTCCCCCCCCCCAAAAAAATGGTATTTTCTTGCGGTGTATGGTGTTTCAGACTAGTGACATTAACCTGTCTTTCTTCTTCATTCACTATTATATTACTGATCCAGCTAATCTGAAGGATTTCCCGACTGGTCAGTTTCTTGCAAAACGATTATATCAGCTTTTGTACCGATTGTAGCTTCCTGAAGGGGTGAGGTTTTTAGTTCCAAAAGCTTGTATGTTCCACTGCAGTAATCATAATGACCAGACGATGGGTACTCTTGGTGTTGCCTGTATTAGTAGAACTTCTCTTCGGAATCTAAATCCATATTCCTCACTATACACGTAGTGTCTGCAAATCGGACTTCATTAAATATATTTTATAATTATTACATAATCAATTATGCTAATTATAATTGTTATATAAAATGGAAGGGAGTACCACCTCTGGCTGGAAGAAGGGGGACCCATAGCCTCGGAGGAAATCACACAACGCATTGGAGGGAATGTAGGTCCCCTCCAATACAATTTCTGTGTGCTTTTCTCCTACCACCCCCTTCCTTTTTTTTATATTTTTTATTTTTTTTTATGCTTTATTGTGTATTTAAAGGTTACAAAACATACAAGACAAATGCCTAAAGGTTATGTATCTCTTGAAGCTCCTCCGCTTCCGGACAGGAACCGAGGACGCAGCAAGCATTTCCCCTCTGGATCACCACACTGAGGCGCTGAAACAAAAAACTGCAAGCCCTTGGGTCTCTGGTGACGTCGATGAGCTTGGAACCCAATTCCTTGAGAAATCCCAAGGCACTCTTGCCCCAGGGGCCATGCGTCTCAGACGCTATGGGAACAAAGAGGTATTGGCCTGCCAGTCGCCTGTATTTGAGAGATTTTGCTGTTTCCCTGTGGTTGGCCGCCCCACCTGCTTGATCAGCTCCGAAGTGTACATAGGTGTCAGCCAGGGTTGATACACATGTGTAGTCCCACACCAACTGTCTACCCTCCTTCCATGAGTATATGGTGATGCCATCAGGGCGAAGTGCGGGGAAATCCGGGTTCTGGACCCCTAGGATGCGAGGTTCTCTCTCCGCTGGGCACTTAGCTGAGACGAGGCTTCTCTTGATGATGTCATTGACCTCGTTGTGTCTTGCATGCCAGCCCTTTGTGCTTCCACAATGCAACCCATGCAGTCCGTATTGGTCTGCTTCCACCCTGTTGCAAATACACTTGTATTCAGTGTGAATTGGGGCACCAAGGCGGAGGGCCACTGCTACACGAAGGGATTCTGGATCTAGGCGCGTGCCCATTGCTGACATGGGTACTGCCAGGAGGAAGTCTCCTGCATGGGGGGCACGCACTGCTCTGAGGCGGGCTTTCTCCTTGTCTGATGTTGCGGCGCTGAGCATGGCATCAGCTACTTTTTCCACTAGAGGGTGGTCCCAGCCGGACTGTTTGTGTTGTTTTGTTGGCTCTATAATGGTTGCTGGGGCTGCCAGAACATCCCACTGATTTGAACATTCAGTGAAAGCAGGATCGTGTATTCCTGCTGAATCTCTCAAGGTTGCAGGTAAGATATCTCTGACGAGGTCGTGCGATGCATGGGAGGAGGAAAGGAAGGCTGGTAGAGCAATTTGGGAGGCTGTGCGGACACCAATGCCGCCAAGTCTTACAGGCAGGGTTGCTTGCTCCCACTGAAAGTCGTCCAATGGCAGGTTCAGGACTTTCACCAGCATGGACCTCAGAAGGGTGTCATACACATTTAACTTAGGGCTGCTGTAGGATGGAGAACATCTCAGAAAGTAGGTCAACTTAGGGAGAGACAGGCATCTTGTGAGGTGAAAGAGAGCATCATGGGCATCAATCTTGTCAATCCTGTCAATGTTGTCAATCCTATTGTTATATAACTATAGTTATATCCTATAGTTATATCCTATTATCAATCTTGTCAATCCTATTGTTATATAATATATAATTATTATAATTATATAATCAATTATAATTATTATATAATCAGTGCAGTCGGATTTGCAGTGGCACTACATGTCAAGTGGAGAATATGGATGTCGATTCCGAAGAGAAGTTCTACTAAGACAGGTAACACCAACAAATTGATTCTGCATTGATTATTGATGCCAGTTTCTGGTGTTGTCTGAGTGCATCTCTGCCGTCCAATATTTCGTTGTTGCTGCTGCATGTCTGACTATTGACTGTTCATGCCTGTGCCTTGTATTACAAGATATCGTTGATCGTGAGTAACCACTGCTTCCTGCAACTTTCTTTGTTGATCGTTAGGGTCTCGTGTCTTTACTACCCGACTGTTATTGGTAATTATTTCCATGCTATCCTCTTGTGCTCTGTCTTATACTGTTTGTGAACTGTGGTCTGATGGACGATCTTTTCCATTATTACAAGAAGGGATTTATTAACAAATAAAATTATTATATTACAAAAGAGTCGTGTTGGAAGGCGGCCTGTGTTATCTGTAAGCAATTGATAACGGTCTAAGCCACGATCTCTTTTTCAGCTAGACCTCTGTAAAACAATCTGTAGTGTTGACTCCAAAAATTATTGTACTTTATTTCCATGTTGTCTTTCTGCCTTTTTTCTGATTTGGAGTGGATCGAGTCGGGAAACTGTTCTGCGAGTGCACGTATCTGTCGTGGCTGTGCACGAGTGTTCCAGACGTTGTTGTTTGTGTATGTAGTGCTGGTCTGATTATCCTGGCCCGAGCTGTCTGCATCTTCTGTGTGGCTCAGGTTAATTGTGCTACAAGAATGATGTTTCCCGCCACGACTTGCACATTTGGATGTTGTGATCTGGTTTGCCTTGTGTTTGGCTGTAAAGTCTCTAGTTGGATGCCTCGGGCTGCACACTTGAGGTTCGAGTGGCCCACAGGGGCCATTAGGATATTGTGTAGATAGATAGCATTAGCTACAGCTCGGTTAGGTAACATGTTAGAGCTGACAGCCTGGTGGAAGGGACAGGTTGTCAGGCCAGGAAGTACTCATCTCTCCTGCCCAGTGCAGCGTGTTTGATTGCGCCGTATTTCTGACATCTGAAGCAGCGCAGGGGTTCGGGGACGTATGGTCTTTGTCGGAATATTCCCCAATGTCTAAGATTGAATGTTTCTGGTGCATGTCCCATTACGATCACTAGAACCTGACGTCACTGTTTTGTCTTTGTGTGAGCCATCGTTATGCATTCAAGATTTGCTTGTGTTCAAGTATTGGATCCAGTGTTAAGTCGTCTGGGTATCCCAACAGCATGACTTTTGCATCTTTTTGAAGGGTCCAGCTTTTGCAAGCATACTGGTTTTCCTTGCAGAAATGTTACCGTTTCTATGTAATTTGCGGTCTTCTGGTCTGGTTGTGTCATTCTAATTTCTCCTAGGTTGACCGATGGAATGTTAAGTTCTGGTTGCCTCTTCCATTCCCGTTACTACTACATATGCTTGCAGAAAGTCGTCTGTGCGTTATCTTGAGTTTTGGAAGATATGCAGAGTGACACTGGCTGGTGTGTGACTGGTGCTCTCCCCTTTAGGTCCATTATGTTCGGCGTCTTGCTGGTAGAAGTACTTTGTGTAGCCTCGATAGCAGGCTGTACTTCTGTACTTTCTGTACCTCGGTGCACTGCTCCCCCCCCCTTTCGTTGTCGGAAAACAGCTATTTCCACTTCCTCCTCAACTTTCCCATGACGTCTTCCCGTAGTGAGAACCGATTTATTGCCCTACCTAATGCCGGAAACGCTCCTAAGTCTGGAGAAATTCATTTCCCCTCCAGCGGAGGTTGTAAAGTGATTCCCCAGGTGGAATCAGGGATACCCAACACCTAGTTTAGCGGTTTGGTCAACCTTTCATAGTCAAGCACAGTGCACCTTCTAAAATGCCCCCCATGTGGAACTGCCCACAGGATATCGCCTCGCCCTTCGGGGTGGGTCGCCTGCAGTGCTGTAGTGTGGGTCGCCTGCGTACTGGGGTGCACACAATGCCAGCCAAGCGGACGGCAAATGTAGTCAACAACTGTATCAAAGAATTGCAGACGAAATCTGCAACGTTCCTTCGAAACAAGATATGTTCAGTCTGGGTATTGATGGGCTGTTCCTCACAAGACGGCGAGGATTTGAGCTGATGGTCCTCCCAATTATTAAAGATTCCACAACATCACGCACTCCTGGCGGACAGTCAAACACTTAAGCAGTAAACATGTTATATTAACAGCTGTAGAAATCCACTTTCTTGTATCACTGGAGATTGCTGCGAACCCACAATGTTTCGTCTGAACATTTAATACGAGAACATTAAGGCCAGTATATGGAATGAATGTATTGTCCAAAAGAGCAGCGAGGGCAGCCAAGTACCATATTCTTACACATGTCCCCGACTGTGTACGCCACCAGCAATCTCTAGCAGCTTCAAGCCTCAGTAATACAGGTACAAACGTTACCATCATCCTCCTCCTGGTGGTTCCTGAACCTCGGGCAGCTGTAAGTGCTTGACCACAGTGGCCACCCATCTGTGGTCACAGTCAGCATCTTGTGTAAATAAGGACACCTGGATGTGGATTTGATTATCAAGAACTTGCAATTTGTGTATTGAATTGTCTGCCACTGACTTGTCCGCGCATCATAGTCCTCATCGATTTGCCTGTCAGTGCCTGAACAGGTGAAGGCTGAGTCTGAGACGAAGATTACCTGACCCATCCCTGGCGTGTCCTACACTGGGCGAGTTGTCTCAGATGAGTCGGTATGTATCGCAGATATATCTTATTTAACAATGCACATTTTAACACTTTGTAGACATTAAATGTATCACTATGCATAACAAAGAACAATATCTTAATTAGAACTTGTAGAAATCTTTGAAACTTGGGAAGAGAATAGCCATATTAATGAGGCAAGCCAAAGTGTTAAGAAAAGGTTCCATTCGAGAGAATTGAATACCAATCCAGTTGGATTTATTGTCCCTCTGATACACAAAGAACAATCACACTATGTATAAATGATAAGATTTATAGAAGCCGTGTTGATTCGAACCTGTGTGCTGGGAACAAATCCACAAGGGCCGTGATGAGGATTCGAACTTACGTCCAAAATCATCCCAGACGACGCTGCCTTAATCGACTGAGCTACATGGTAAAGAGAATTGAAACTAGAAGTTGTACCTAACTTGGATCCTGCAGCCTCTCCGAGACAAACCAGGGTTTTACACAACTTCCCCTATGCACTCTAGCTATGTCAATAGGCCGTTCTACCTCTTCGCCCTTACTTCATTACACAAAAAACAATAGCGTGATGCACCATTTTAGAAATCCACAAGGGCCGTGACGAGGATTCGAACTTACGTCCGAGATCATCCCAGGGTCTGGGATGATCTCTGACGTAGGTACGAATCCTCGTAACGGCCAGTGTGGATTTATTCATTGCTGCATCACGCTATTGTGATTTCTGTGTGCTGGGCATTCCCAGGCGCACACACACACACACACACACACACCAGTCAACCAGCCTATGATATGGTTAATGGGTTGCAACCTTGGGTTCTAGTGAACCCTCTAGGCTTCAGTAAAAGCCTCAGATCCGATTATGAACCCTCGAGGGTTCAGTAGAATACCAGGTTGCATTTCATTTACACTGTCCTAGCTTGGCTGTCTGGGGCGTGTGCCTAGTTATGCCCAGCGCATAGGTTGTCTGTGTGTGTGTGATGGAATCTAACTTGGTAGACAAAGATTTTCATTGTGTGAGTTCAAACACTCATTTTAATGTTGATCCTCAAATCTAGAGTTCGTTTCTACGTCAGTGTAGTATTATGATTTAACACTTGGTATAATTGACATTTATCCTCAACACTCGGCATCAACGTTTGTAAAGGAAAAAGATATTTTCTGAAGAATCTTTTTCTTAAACTTTATTAGAATATGCAGCATAATGCATGATGCTTAATACACTGGATGACGAACACGTCACAGTTAAGTTAGGCTGGATTAACTATCCAACCCTGCAGGTTGGGTTGGATCCTTAATGTATGATTCTCGACGCTAATTAAAAAATAAAGGAGCTAGCACTATGGGTCACCGTTAGATGGAGGAGATGGTAGGCGGTGGGTAACGTCATGAACCGTTAGACGAATGCTGGATTAAATGGACGATGGATCGCTGGTGGGGGAATGGTGCGTTAACAGGGGTCACTTTAAGGGAACTAAGAGGGTGAAGGGCCACGCCATTAGACTATTTAGCAGTGTGAAGGGGTCAGGATAAGGACTTTGGATGGGATGAGGGGAAGGAATGGTGGGATACTGGTGTTAATATCACACTTAATTCACCTTGTACATACAATAAGAATATTTATGTTGGGTAAGGATAGTTAGTGATGCATCCACGTTATTTACACGTTAAATACGTAGTGGGAGGTGGTGGGGGGTGGGGAATTTATCAGCTGATGAATGGAACGGTTGATAGCCATGACTGGGTTTTGCACTTGTACGATAAGGAATTCATTGCTAACGGCTATTGTATTTCACACTCTAAACGTTAGTTCATGCTTGCAATAACCTTGAAATGCGTATCTACTTATCTACTCGCTGTAAACCTTAATGGCTTCACAGAATCAATTTGAAAAGTTCCTTTAAGTAACCTTGAAAAATGCTCTTCCTCTAAATCCTTATTTGCTTTACTGAATCTGACAACCAATTTGAAACGCTTCCCTAAACGTTTCACCTCCAGAAGTTTAAGTCTAAGGCTTGCTAATCCTTACAGTGTACGAAATGTTCTGTACGAATCAATTTCAATCCATTTGGAATTCTCCTCGAATTTCCAACTTCCCCCTCATTCCCAAGCATTTTGCGATGAAAATTACAATTAAAAAACCATAGCTACACTAACTTATGTACGAAACATTTTGAAAAACTTAATTTTTTATTTTCACCTCGTTCACCGCTTATTCACCGTTCAATTTTATCTTGCAACATCTTACATGTCCAAAAATTTACTTTTTTATTGGATAGATGGGAAAAGTAGTCGTGATTAAGTCTTATCTATACTCTGGGGAAGTCCAAGCAAACGCCTTGGACAACAATCACGAAATGGTCAAAAGAATTGCAACCTGAATCCTTGGGAGTACCCAGAGCAGAGGTTCGAGCCCTACTCACAAGCTCCTAATTTTTTGCATCGATACATCACATTACTGTAATTTCTTTGTGCCTTCAGACCCACCTCTGTCATCCTGTAAGTGTAAAGTTCTTGAGAATTCTTCTCGACAGGTTAATGCTTCAAATCAGACGCCAACTTTGCTCCTTGCCTCTATAATTTCCTTCCTGGAAGAAGCACTAAGTCTTGCCTTGCTGAATATTTTATTAGACAAGGACCATGCTCTCAGGCGGCGTCTATTGACATCCAAACTGCTTTTGATACAGCAAAAAGGGGAAATAATCATCGAACAATTAACCTCATTTTGAGATAATGTTACTGTTGACAGCTCAAGGGATACCAGCGTATCAAAACTGCTTCAGTTCTCTCATGGGGGGTAAAATACACAGTCTGAACCCAATAAGTTGAGTACATCCCAAGGAGGAGTGCTTAGCCCAACATTGTTCAAGGTCCTAAAGCACAAAAACATACCCACACCAGCTGATGAAGCTGTCATCTGTTTTGTCTAGGGCATTTGCATTGTTTTAAATACCCAAACTTGACTGCAAGCTCTACGCTATTCACTCGCTGTTAAAAGCAATGAATTCGGTCTTGCCTATTATTTCATTCATCGCTCTCCCCCAAAAATGAACTAATGTCTCCAGCTTCAAAGTCAACAACCAGAACAGAAATGTGGGCATCACAAATACCTTAGAGAAGGTATCAACAGTGACATTGTGAACGACCTACATCGCAGGTAAAAAGATAAATCACTGAAAATACTTTCTGGTAAGAATATTGGTATCAATGTTAAATATGCTAGACTAGTCAACATGTGTGTTTTATCCTTTATTATCATGCCTTGCATTTATCTTCCCTGCCTTTGTTTGCAACAAACTGGAAGAAATACAGAATGAAGCCATGAGGGTAATTCTTAGTGCCCCAAGATGCACAAGAATCAACTTTAAGGAAGAACTGAAGCTTCCAACCATACTAGAGAATCATCAAAGTCAAAATCCTTTTCCTTCAAGTCATGAGAAACCCTATATCTCCAGCACTGAGAAATTATTCTGTGCCAATAACACGTAAGTGATGCAACACACCAACATACTCTTTGTATGACAAATGGCCGAGTAAATATGCCTAAATCTCATCAAACTGAACACTTCTTTTAGATGGAATGCCTGTCACTGATATTCCTTATCTGTACACCACAATTCAATTATC
>WNGS01167623.1:0-11822 GCA_020271785.1 Procambarus virginalis | reverse complement strand
AATTTAAGTGAACAATTCATATCTTAAGTGGAACCTATTGGGAGCCGATCGGCCGAGCGGAAAGCACGCTGACGTGTGATCCTGTAGTCCCAGGTTCGATCCCGGACGCCGGCGAGAAACAATGGGCAGAGTTTTTCACCCTGCCCCTGTTACCTAGCAGTTAAATAGGTACCTGGTGTTAGCCAGCTGTCACGGGCTGCTTCCTGGGGGTGGAGACCTGGTCGAGGACCGGGCCGCGGGGACACTAAAAGGCCCCGAAGTCATCTCAAGAAAACCTCAAGATAACCATACTTTAAAAATTGGATGTTTGTTCCTGTACAATATTTTCTCTGGAGAGGGACCAGTTTCCCCATACGATAAGCTGCCAGTTTCTTGGCAGGTTATCGTATGGTGATTATGGGCAGCTTTTGCTTTAAAGACGCCACAGAGCTCTAAGACTTTCCCCAGATTATTCTAAGCACTGGTTATACCTATGACTCGGGTTCCCAAGGAGAAAGGTAGAGGTTTCTTTAGGGAAACGTGGTGGCAGGATGTTTATAAAAGTGAAGGTTTCTCTGTAATGACCCTTTATAGGCGTCTTTCTCCGTCAATATACAAACAAGTACCTAGGGAGGGTAGCTCCTCCATGCGGGTCTAGATGGTAAATTTCAGGTCTTTGCTCATTCAATGACGGCTTGAACTGTAGTAAAGCAACCGGTCTTCTTCAAAGACCAAATGATCGTTTCCAGCATCCCGTCCTCAGGCCAGGCTCGTTAGTGGAAGTCACCTCCCCCACTCAAATGCATTCATCAGTTTTAAAATTGAAAATTAATATTTGGTTTTTAATTAGTTATTATAATTTAAAAACCAATATAAAGTTAGGCGTAGGTTAGATTAGGTGTAAGGTTCTGTTGGCTATTATTGGTATTCGAACTACGTCCTGTAAAATTTACAGCTTTGGGATTAGAGCAGAAGTTGTCAGTTAAGCACTGTTAGAGAATTGTTCGAACAAGATTATTTAGTGTAACCGATCGTCAACATAAACAAAGGCTAAAGTTCTTTCCATGCACCTACCAAACCTGTTTATGGATGAAAAATAGTTCTCACGTCCCACATCTGATGACGTAAAAACATTTCTCTAACAGTGATTCGCTAACGACTTTTGTTAGAGCCATAATGCTGTAAATTCATTTTGTGGTTGACAAAGAAATATTTTTCAGAAGTGGAAGGTCAGTCATTATTTATTTCAAGCCAGTATGTCGATGGCTTTTTCAGTCTACTCTAAAGTGTTGCCTTGATATATTGTGGTTAATGTGCAGCTTATCAATATGTTAAGAACATCTTGTGCAGGTCGATTGGGCCTTACTCGAATTTTCAGTTGTCGCAGGCGGGTGGACGTTTTGTGCTGCCCATATACATAGGTTTCGGATCTAAACAAATCATATGTTATAATACCCGTGCTTTCAGACCGTTGGGAGTCTGTAATATCTCTATTAGACCTGAGCATTGGAAACAATATGGTCTTGATGGGGATACCTTGGTCTAATTAAACTTCATCCTTGATACACGCAAATTAGGCTGAAATGTCATTATGGTGAGTATATTTGAGATGGTATCCATAAGAGGTTTTAAGTCCTTTATTCTGTGCAGTGAGCAGGTTATTAATAAGTGCAATTATGAAGCTCTTACTGTCGATCGTGTAGGAAAAGTTTTAAAGTGCTTGAAGAGCAGGCTTTGAAGCACAAATTATTCCTCCTGTGACTTACAATGTACTGGTAGCTAGTTGTAGTGCAGCCAGTTCTTTGTAGCGAAGTCATGCAGTTCTTTAACCTGACACTAACACGGTGCAAATAGTTTCTGTAAAACTTGCATGCTACTGCAGTCCGTCCTGTAGATGATTGGACTGAGACATCAGTGTAGACAGTGTTCATCGGATCTTAAACATTTTGATGAAGTAATTATTTAAAGTGACAGATTTCAAAAGATGTTTCTCATTTCCGTTAGTGGCGGGTGTATATGATAATTGAATTGTGGTGTACAGATAAGGAATATCAGTGACAGGCATATTCCATCTAAAAGAAGTGTTCAGTTTGATGAGATTTAGGCATATTTACTCGGCCATTTGTCATACAAAGAGTATGTTGGTGTGTTGCATCACTTACGTGTTATTGGCACAGAATAATTTCTCAGTGCTGGAGATATAGGGTTTCTCATGACTTGAAGGAAAAGGATGTTGACTTTGATGATTCTCTAGTATGGTTGGAAGCTTCAGTTCTTCCTTAAAGTTGATTCTTGTGCATCTTGGGGCACTAAGAATTACCCTCATGGCTTCATTCTGTATTTCTTCCAGTTTGTTGCAAACAAAGGCAGGGAAGATAAATGCAAGGCATGATAATAAAGGATAAAACACACATGTTGACTAGTCTAGCATATTTAACATTGATACCAATATTCTTACCAGAAAGTATTTTCAGTGATTTATCTTTTTACCTGCGATGTAGGTCGTTCACAATGTCACTGTTGATACCTTCTCTAAGGTATTTGTGATGCCCACATTTCTGTTCTGGTTGTTGACTTTGAAGCTGGAGACATTAGTTCATTTTTGGGGGAGAGCGATGAATGAAATAATAGGTAAGACCGAATTCATTGCTTTTAACAGCGAGTGAATAGCGTAGAGCTTGCAGTCAAGTTTGGGTATTTAAAACAATGCAAATGCCCTAGACAAAACAGATGACAGCTTCATCAGCTGGTGTGGGTATGTTTTTGTGCTTTAGGACCTTGAACAATGTTGGGCTAAGCACTCCTCCTTGGGATGTACTCAACTTATTGGGTTCAGACTGTGTATTTTACCCCCCATGAGAGAACTGAAGCAGTTTTGATACGCTGGTATCCCTTGAGCTGTCAACAGTAACATTATCTCAAAATGAGGTTAATTGTTCGATGATTATTTCCCCTTTTTGCTGTATCAAAAGCAGTTTGGATGTCAATAGACGCCGCCTGAGAGCATGGTCCTTGTCTAATAAAATATTCAGCAAGGCAAGACTTAGTGCTTCTTCCAGGAAGGAAATTATAGAGGCAAGGAGCAAAGTTGGCGTCTGATTTGAAGCATTAACCTGTCGAGAAGAATTCTCAAGAACTTTACACTTACAGGATGACAGAGGTGGGTCTGAAGGCACAAAGAAATTACAGTAATGTGATGTATCGATGCAAAAAATTAGGAGCTTGTGAGTAGGGCTCGAACCTCTGCTCTGGGTACTCCCAAGGATTCAGGTTGCAATTCTTTTGACCATTTCGTGATTGTTGTCCAAGGCGTTTGCTTGGACTTCCCCAGAGTATAGATAAGACTTAATCACGACTACTTTTCCCATCTATCCAATAAAAAAGTAAATTTTTGGACATGTAAGATGTTGCAAGATAAAATTGAACGGTGAATAAGCGGTGAACGAGGTGAAAATAAAAATTAATTTTTCAAAATGTTTCGTACATAAGTTAGTGTAGCTATGGTTTTTTAATTGTAATTTTCATCGCAAAATGCTTGGGAATGAGGGGGAAGTTGGAAATTCGAGGAGAATTCCAAATGGATTGAAATTGATTCGTACAGAACATTTCGTACACTGTAAGGATTAGCAAGCCTTAGACTTAAACTTCTGGAGGTGAAACGTTTAGGGAAGCGTTTCAAATTGGTTGTCAGATTCAGTAAAGCAAATAAGGATTTAGAGGAAGAGCATTTTTCAAGGTTACTTAAAGGAACTTTTCAAATTGATTCTGTGAAGCCATTAAGGTTTACAGCGAGTAGATAAGTAGATACGCATTTCAAGGTTATTGCAAGCATGAACTAACGTTTAGAGTGTGAAATACAATAGCCGTTAGCAATGAATTCCTTATCGTACAAGTGCAAAACCCAGTCATGGCTATCAACCGTTCCATTCATCAGCTGATAAATTCCCCACCCCCCACCACCTCCCACTACGTATTTAACGTGTAAATAACGTGGATGCATCACTAACTATCCTTACCCAACATAAATATTCTTATTGTATGTACAAGGTGAATTAAGTGTGATATTAACACCAGTATCCCACCATTCCTTCCCCTCATCCCATCCAAAGTCCTTATCCTGACCCCTTCACACTGCTAAATAGTCTAATGGCGTGGCCCTTCACCCTCTTAGTTCCCTTACTAAAGTGACCCCTGTTAACGCACCATTCCCCCACCAGCGATCCATCGTCCATTTAATCCAGCATTCGTCTAACGGTTCATGACGTTACCCACCGCCTACCATCTCCTCCATCTAACGGTGACCCATAGTGCTAGCTCCTTTTTTTTTAATTAGCGTCGAGAATCATACATTAAGGATCCAACCCAACCTGCAGGGTTGGATAGTTAATCCAGCCTAACTTAACTGTGACGTGTTCGTCATCCAGTGTATTAAGCATCATGCATTATGCTGCATATTCTAATAAAGTTTAAGAAAAAGATTCTTCAGAAAATATCGTTTTCCTTTACAAACGTTGATGCCGAGTGTTGAGGATAAATGTCAATTATACCAAGTGTTAAATCATAATACTACACTGACGTAGAAACGAACTCTAGATTTGAGGATCAACATTAAAATGAGTGTTTGAACTCACACAATGAAAATCTTTGTCTACCAAGTTAGATTCCATCACACACACACAGACAACCTATGCGCTGGGCATAACTAGGCACACGCCCCAGACAGCCAAGCTAGGACAGTGTAAATGGAATGCAACCTGGTATTCTATTGAACCCTCGAGGGTTCATAATCGGATCTGAGGCTTTTACTGAAGCCTACAGGGTTCACTAGAACCCAAGGTTGCAACCCATTAACCATATCATAGGCTGGTTGACTGGTGTGTGTGTGTGTGTGTGTGCGTGCGCCTGGGAATGCCCAGCACACAGAAATCACAATAGCGTGATGCAGCAATGAATAAATCCACACTGGCCGTTACGAGGATTCGTACCTACGTCAGAGATCATCCCAGACCCTGGGATGATCTCGGACGTAAGTTCGAATCCTCGTCACGGCCCTTGTGGATTTCTAAAATGGTGCATCACGCTATTGTTTTTTGTGTAATGAAGTAAGGGCGAAGAGGTAGAACGGCCTATTGACATAGCTAGATTGCATAGGGGAAGTTGTGTAAAACCCTGGTTTGTCTCGGAGAGGCTGCAGGATCCAAGTTAGGTACAACTTCTAGTTTCAATTCTCTTTACCATGTAGCTCAGTCGATTAAGGCAGCGTCGTCTGGGATGATTTTGGACGTAAGTTCGAATCCTCATCACGGCCCTTGTGGATTTGTTCCCAGCACACAGGTTCGAATCAACACGGCTTCTATAAATCTTATCATTTATACATAGTGTGATTGTTCTTTGTGTATCAGAGGGACAATAAATCCAACTGGATTGGTATTCAATTCTCTCGAATGGAACCTTTTCTTAACACTTTGGCTTGCCTCATTAATATGGCTATTCTCTTCCCAAGTTTCAAAGATTTCTACAAGTTCTAATTAAGATATTGTTCTTTGTTATGCATAGTGATACATTTAATGTCTACAAAGTGTTAAAATGTGCATTGTTAAATAAGATATATCTGCGATACATACCGACTCATCTGAGACAACTCGCCCAGTGTAGGACACGCCAGGGATGGGTCAGGTAATCTTCGTCTCAGACTCAGCCTTCACCTGTTCAGGCACTGACAGGCAAATCGATGAGGACTATGATGCGCGGACAAGTCAGTGGCAGACAATTCAATACACAAATTGCAAGTTCTTGATAATCAAATCCACATCCAGGTGTCCTTATTTACACAAGATGCTGACTGTGACCACAGATGGGTGGCCACTGTGGTCAAGCACTTACAGCTGCCCGAGGTTCAGGAACCACCAGGAGGATGATGATGGTAACGTTTGTACCTGTATTACTGAGGCTTGAAGCTGCTAGAGATTGCTGGTGGCGTACACAGTCGGGGACATGTGTAAGAATATGGTACTTGGCTGCCCTCGCTGCTCTTTTGGACAATACATTCATTCCATATACTGGCCTTAATGTTCTCGTATTAAATGTTCAGACGAAACATTGTGGGTTCGCAGCAATCTCCAGTGATACAAGAAAGTGGATTTCTACAGCTGTTAATATAACATGTTTACTGCTTAAGTGTTTGACTGTCCGCCAGGAGTGCGTGATGTTGTGGAATCTTTAATAATTGGGAGGACCATCAGCTCAAATCCTCGCCGTCTTGTGAGGAACAGCCCATCAATACCCAGACTGAACATATCTTGTTTCGAAGGAACGTTGCAGATTTCGTCTGCAATTCTTTGATACAGTTGTTGACTACATTTGCCGTCCGCTTGGCTGGCATTGTGTGCACCCCAGTACGCAGGCGACCCACACTACAGCACTGCAGGCGACCCACCCCGAAGGGCGAGGCGATATCCTGTGGGCAGTTCCACATGGGGGGCATTTTAGAAGGTGCACTGTGCTTGACTATGAAAGGTTGACCAAACCGCTAAACTAGGTGTTGGGTATCCCTGATTCCACCTGGGGAATCACTTTACAACCTCCGCTGGAGGGGAAATGAATTTCTCCAGACTTAGGAGCGTTTCCGGCATTAGGTAGGGCAATAAATCGGTTCTCACTACGGGAAGACGTCATGGGAAAGTTGAGGAGGAAGTGGAAATAGCTGTTTTCCGACAACGAAAGGGGGGGGGAGCAGTGCACCGAGGTACAGAAAGTACAGAAGTACAGCCTGCTATCGAGGCTACACAAAGTACTTCTACCAGCAAGACGCCGAACATAATGGACCTAAAGGGGAGAGCACCAGTCACACACCAGCCAGTGTCACTCTGCATATCTTCCAAAACTCAAGATAACGCACAGACGACTTTCTGCCAGCATATGTAGTAGTAACGGGAATGGAAGAGGCAACCAGAACTTAACATTCCATCGGTCAACCTAGGAGAAATTAGAATGACACAACCAGACCAGAAGACCGCAAATTACTTAGAAACGGTAACATTTCTGCAAGGAAACCCAGTATGCTTGCAAAAGCTGGACCCTTCAAAAAGATGCAAAAGTCATGCTGTTGGGATACCCAGACGACTTAACACTGGATCCAATACTTGAACACAAGCAAATCTTGAATGCATAACGATGGCTCACACAAATAGACAAAACAGTGACGTCAGGTTCTAGTGATCGTAATGGGACATGCACCAGAAACATTCAATCTTAGACATTGGGGAATATTCCGACAAAGACCATACGTCCCCGAACCCCTGCGCTGCTTCAGATGTCAGAAATACGGCGCAATCAAACACGCTGCACTGGGCAGGAGAGATGAGTACTTCCTGGCCTGACAACCTGTCCCTTCCACCAGGCTGTCAGCTCTAACATGTTACCTAACCGAGCTGTAGCTAATGCTATCTATCTTCACAATATCCTAATGGCCCCTGTGGGCCACTCGAACCTCAAGTGTGCAGCCCGAGGCATCCAACTAGAGACTTTACAGCCAAACACAAGGCAAACCAGATCACAACATCCAAATGTGCAAGTCGTGGCGGGAAACATCATTCTTAGAGCACAACCTGAGCCACACAGAAGATGCAGACAGCTCGGGCCAGGATAATCAGACCAGCACTACATACACAAACAGCAACGTCTGGAACACTCGTGCACAGCCACGACAGATACGTGCACTCACAGAACAGTTTCCCCGACTCGATCAACTCCAAATCAGAAAAAAAGGCAGAAAGACAACATGGAAATAAAGTACAATAATTTTTGGAGTCAACACTACAGATTGTTTTACAGAGGTCTAGCTGAAAAAGAGATCGTGGCTTAGACCGTTATCAATTGCTTACAGATAACACAGGCCGCCTTCCAACACGACTCTTTTGTAATATAATAATTTTATTTTTTAATAAATCCCTTCTTGTAATAATGGAAAAGATCGTCCATCAGACCACAGTTCACAAACAGTATAAGACAGAGCACAAGAGGATAGCATGGAAATAATTACCAATAACAGTCGGGTAGTAAAGACACGAGACCCTAACGATCAACAAAGAAAGTTGCAGGAAGCAGTGGTTACTCACGATCAACGATATCTTGTAATACAAGGCACAGGCATGAACAGTCAATAGTCAGACATGCAGCAGCAACAACGAAATATTGGACGGCAGAGATGCACTCAGACAACACCAGAAACTGGCATCAATAATCAATGCAGAATCAATTTGTTGGTGTTACCTGTCTTAGTAGAACTTCTCTTCGGAATCGACATCCATATTCTCCACTTGACATGTAGTGCCACTGCAAATCCGACTGCACTGATTATATAATAATTATAATTGATTATATAATTATAATAATTATATATTATATAACAATTATAATTAGCATAATTGATTATGTAATAATTATAAAATATATTTAATGAAGTCCGATTTGCAGACACTGTGTAAAGTGAGGAATATGGATTTAGATTCCGAAGAGAAGTTCTACTAATACAGGCAACACCAAGAGTACCCATCGTCTGGTCATTATGATTACTGCAGTGGAACATACAAACTTTTGGAACTAAAAACCTCATCCCTTCAGGAAGCTACAATCGGTACAAAAGCTGATATAATCGTTTTGCAAGAAACTGACCAGTCGGGAAATCCTTCAGATTAGCTGGATCAGTAATATAATAGTGAATGAAGAAGAAAGACAGGTTAATGTCACTAGTCTGAAACACCATACACAGCAAGAAAATACCATTTTTTTTTGGGGGGGGGAGGGGTGGATGGAGTAGCAGTAGAGGTATTAGCAGTAAGAGTGAATATGGCTAATATTGAGTCTCTCATATTCAATGTCTCCAAGCCCACTAGACATAACTGGAAGCAGAGGGAGTGCTTGCTTTAGCGACGGAAGGAAATTGAATTACTGGGGATCTTAATTTTCAACATCAGAAGGTAGGTGTGACTGGACCAGCTAATGCAGATAGGAATCATTTTGCTGAAGTTCTGTGAGAAGTACCTGAGATTAAACTTCTCAACACTACTTGAATGTATGCGGGTTCACCAGATTCTCTAGAGTGCAGTTAATCTCAGCTGCACTTGAGCATCAGACGAAGTGAGGCAGATGCGGTGATCACCACTATGCTACTATCGCAACGCTAGACATAGAACGATCTCTTGCATCACCTGCTCCAAATTGCGTTGTCCCTCTTACGGTCGTGCATATCCTTGTTGAATGTCCTGACTTTCCAGGACGAGCGTGTCTTGCTTTCCGACTGTCCCTCGATAGGATTCTTAACAAACCGGATACTTTTGATATCGTTCGCCTTATGCGTTTCTGTTCTCGTATTGGCAACCTTTGTAAAATTTAGCGCCCTCTGATTATTCCGCACGTTTGCTGGTGCTACGGAGCCTTCCCGGTTTGGTGCCTTCTTTTGATAATTACTGACTTGCATCACCTGCACGAACGTGATGGATTTTAATAAAGGCCAACTGGAATATATTCCAGGAGGAACTTGAAAAATGTTAAATACATTCCACCTGAGAATTTGAACATACATGAGATGAATCTCCAGGAATTGCAGCTGCTGCAACAGAACCATTCCAATCATAGTGGAATGGCAAAACTATTCCAATTCCAGGTGGAAACGTAAGAACTATTGGTTCTAGAGTAAAGTTAAAGAACAATACCCCAAACATCTTCAAAAATATCTCGAGAGAAACCCCACACCAGAAGGAAGAACTCTGAGCAGTGATATCTGAAACAATACGAGTGTCTAGAAAGTAAAGTAGCAAGATGGTTTGAGTAGTAACAAACTCTAAATGAACATAGTAGTTTTGGCTAGATTTGGGGGGACATAATAAAATCATGCAGCCCATCCTCATTAGCAAAGGTAAAAGTCTATTCCATTCATCCTCCAAACCCCCTGTTTACGAATGGAAAAACTTTTTCCACAAGATTGTAAACTGATGACGTCCGGACACTTCCGGGACAAGTGCTTTGCTGACGGCATTTTGAAGAGGTAAATACGACGGAAGAGGCTGTGCAGTTAGGACTGATGCAGGAGGGCCTAGTTAGGGTCACTCCACAGCTCAATGAAGTGACCAAGGACATCAGCCCCCCAGGCCCAAGAGTAACTGTGAACAGCGTAAAGTCACCCTCCAGGTCCTGAACGCAGTCCCGACGTAGTGAGGCAGTCGGTAACCGGTGACAATTATCACTGAAGGTCAGAAAAGTGCAGTGATAGGAAACTATTGATTAGCAAAGGCAGTTATTGATAAATGTTGGTCAACGAGTAGTAGTGATAGTGTGGCTCTTGGCACTAGTGTAGCGTTTTAGTGTGTAAAGCCACTTACTAACAGTTACAAGGGGGAAGTGAGTTGGCTAGTAGTGACAATCCTTAGCAAGAGCCTAGCACAACAACAGGGTTCAGGAAGGGCCCCGGGAACGTGAACTGTGACACCTACGAAGCCCAGTAGTGGAGGGTTCAGCTGTGAGGAAGCTAGAATATGATGCTAGTGAATACCCACTGAGGTTACCAGAAATTGGAGTGGTTTGAAGGGTGCACCCAACATCGGAGAAAACAGGTGAAGTGACGCCGGCCAGAAGCGCCTCACTTCAGGTGATAGTCAGCTGTTAATACCTCATCCCCCCCCCCCCCACAACCATTTCTCCTTAGGGAAGAGAAAGGATTTATGCTCTAATAATTTGTAATGATGTGGTTTGATTTACCATATTATATTAGTGTGCTATATGAAAGCGCACTTTATCACACTATATTATTGTGCTGATTACTGATGTGGCATAATATTCAAACTAGAGCTGTAGCCTAATGTCCGGTAAAAGTCATCTGCTGAATTTTGACAGTATTTAATGTAAAATGAAATTTTGGCTCAAAGCCTCATAATTATTTGAAATTATTACTTAATTGTCATTGACTGTATTTACCAGTATCTCTGTAATGGAGTAAAGATTGAGAACCGAAGTTCTCAATTTAGTATTTAGTACTTATTAGCGCGCCTTTAATCCACGCTAATTAATGCTAAGTGAAGGCTAATAAGTACTAAGTGAATAAGGCTAGTGCTACCCGTGTGTTGTATTATTCTTGGTAAATGTTAGTTATTTTTAGTTATTCTACGCCCCACTAATATGCTTTGTCAATTAGTGAACTCGCACTACCACTGAGTATTAAAACAATTCAAGAATGTCCAACATCCCAGGAATGTTTTAAAAGCACACATGAGAAGATGGGGGGGGGGGGGGTGAGGAGAGGCAGGCTAGACTAGCGTTGTGATCAGAAATAGTCGTCGTAGGCAACATTTCTGCTTGGTTGAGTGCATCAGTTCCAGACTCAGTCAAAGAGTAAACAAAGGGCTCGCAGTAGTATTGTTGCTATTGAGGGAATCCTAATCCTGAGTAGGTCCAAGGACTTCGGGGTAACCTAGTTTCTAATTTGCTTAACGGCTACCATGGAGAGTAGTTGGAGGAGCAACCGTGAACGAACGAACGTGAACTAATATGTTGCACTGGTGAAGGTGTTCCCCGCCAACCATGAACCAAAGGGATAACCAAGTGTGTGGCGATCACGGAGATACTCGCCCCATTACACCTCTCTACTCGACCACCCTCGGGACAGTGAGGGTTTCTGGCAGTCCTCCAGGAACTTGCTAGGGTCCCTGTAGTCCTTGTGTGAGTGCCGATTTTTAACGGGGACATGACACGAGTACAAGAGCTGTGTGAGGACCCGCAACACTGTATGTGTGTGTTATTGTAATGTTAGTATATTTTGGGAGCAGGTTTTCTCTAATACACGCATAAAC
>WNGS01167622.1:33763-44795 GCA_020271785.1 Procambarus virginalis | reverse complement strand
AAATGAAGCAGGTCAATGACTGGGCAAGTACAACTCAAACCGAACTTGCAGGCATTATACCTTGCACTGAATTTTTAAAAGACAAAGGCAAGGACTTATATACTGTGACTCGCAGAGTGCACTCCTGGCATTGAACGCCATAGTAGTGACCCAAGAAAATAGTCAGTGATATTCGAATGAATGTTTTAGCTGCTAAAGAAAACAGATTTGAAATTAAATTCTATGGATACCATCACATGTGGCATCTCAAGGCATGACACTGTTGATATGCTTGCAAAGACAGCCTGTAGAAAACCAGTGGTAGAAATGATATGGGTATTTCATTAGCAGTGACAAAGAGAATACTTAAACAAATATCTAATGAAGATCTCACGACCTAACAAATTCACAAAGACCTGAAAGTTGTAGCATTAATATTATGATAGATATCGTGAGGAGGACATTCACATATGGGACTAAAGAACAAGAAACCGGCAATGTGATGTTATAGTGGCCAAATACGCCGGGATATTGACGTATCTGGCAGCTTTCTCAAAACCTAAATGTCGAGTACACAATGTGTCAACTTTGTGAAAGAGAAAACATGTACTCTCTTGAACATTATATTGTAGAATGTCCCATATTGACTGACTTTCGCCCTCCTTGGCTAAGGTATGCTGAACTGTGTAATTACTATATGAGTTCTGGAACACTTGATAATATATTGGACTTGTACCCAAGATTGACCATGTAATGTATCAATTATACAATGTATGTATGTGATGTAACTATATAACCTGAGCTTGTAAAAACACCTTAATCACCTTCAGTGATTAAGTGCTTAATTGCACACTAGTTTCTCTATCAACTTTCTCACCCTGTCAAAGTAAAAGAGACAAATGTATGTGAATGCATGTGTGTGTGTATATATGAATTTATATATGTATATGTACGTATATGTGTGTGGATGTATATGTTATGTGTATAAAGTATATATAGAAGCTGATCAGAATTACATTTCACCTTTGTAAATGCACATCAAACACTTTATGTAAGGCATACGTAAATCTGTGTATCTATGTATTTACGTATGTAGGTTAGCTTAGCATTTTAAAAGCACTGAATCACCTTCTGTGGTTGATTTTTCAATAAACCCCTGAAGTATATGTTTAACATATATACATATAGTATATATAACCATGTCCATGGAGGACAGAAGAAAATGTATATATGCTGGTTAGCATTGTAAATGTGCGGCCACGTCTGTGGTAGAAAATAATAATAATAAAAAAACTGTTAATGCTGACTCGTCCTTGTACCGGTACAACTCACTGGTCACACACAGAGATCACACTACCGTGATGCATCAAATGAATAAATCCACAAGGGCCGTGACGAGGATTCGAACCCGCGTCCGGGAGCATCCCAGACACTGCCTTAATCGACTGAGCTACGACAGGGTAAAAGGGTTAAAACCGAAGTTCTACTGAACTTACTGGATCCCGTAGCCTCTCCGAGGCACAAACCAGGCTTTTACACAACTCCCTCCCCCCCCCTGCACCCGAGCTATGTCAATAGGCCGTTCTCCCTCTTCGCCCTTACATCATCACACAGGACGCAGGTTCGAATCCTCGTCAGGCCCTTGTGGATTTGTTCAACTCACTGGTCTTTGTACTGGTTCAGCTGACTGGTCCCTGTACTGGTACAGCTGACTGGTCCTTGTACAGGTACAACTGACTGGTCCTGTACTGGTACAGCTGACTGGTCCTGTACTGGTACAGCTGACTGGTCCTGTACTGGTACAGCTGACTGGTCCTGTACTGGTACAACTGACTGGTCCTGTACTGGTACAGCTGACTGGTCCTGTACTGGTACAGCTGACTGGTCCTGTACTGGTACAGCTGACTGGTCCTGTACTGGTACAACTGACTGGTCCTGTACTGGTACAGCTGACTGGTCCTTGTACAGGTACAGCTGACTGGTCCTGTACTGGTACAGCTGACTGGTCCTGTACTGGTACAGCTGACTGGTCCTTGTACAGGTACAACTGACTGGTCCTGTACTGGTACAGCTGACTGGTCCTGTACTGGTACAGCTGACTGGTCCTGTACTGGTACAGCTGACTGGTCCTTTACTGGTACAGCTGACTGGTCCTGTACTGGTACAGCTGACTGGTCCTGTACTGGTTCAGCTGACTGGTCCCTGTACAGGTACAGCTGACTGGTCGTGTACAGGTACAGCTGACTGGTCGTGTACAGGTACAGCTGACTGGTCCTGTACTGGTACAGCTGACTGGTCGTGTACAGGTACAGCTGACTGGTCGTGTACAGGTACAGCTGACTGGTCGTGTACAGGTACAGCTGACTGGTCCTGTACTGGTACAGCTGACTGGTCGTGTACAGGTACAGCTGACTGGTCGTGTACAGGTACAGCTGACTGGTCCCTGTACAGGTACAGCTGACTGGTCGTGTACAGGTACAGCTGACTGGTCGTGTACTGGTACAGCTGACTGGTTCTGTACTGGTACAGCTGACTGGTCGTGTACTGGTACAGCTGACTGGTCCTTGTACAGGTACAGCTGACTGGTCGTGTACTGGTACAGCTGACTGGTCCTGTACTGGTACAGCTGACTGGTCCTTGTACAGGTACAGCTGACTGGTCGTGTACTGGTACAGCTGACTGGTCCTGTACTGGTACAGCTGACTGGTCCTTGTACAGGTACAGCTGACTGGTCCTTGTACTGGTTCAGCTGACTGGTCCTGTGCTGGTACAACTGACTGGTCCTGTACTGGTACAGCTGACTGGTCCTTGTACAGGTACAGCTGACTGGTCTTGTACTGGTACAGCTGACTGGTCTTGTACTGGTACAGCTGACTGGTCCTGTACTGGTACAGCTGACTGGTCCTGTACTGGTACAGCTGACTGGTCGTGTACTGGTACAGCTGACTGGTCCTGTACTGGTACAGCTGACTGGTCCTGTACTGGTACAGCTGACTGGTCCTGTACTGGTACAGCTGACTGGTCGTGTACTGGTACAGCTGACTGGTCGTGTACTGGTACAGCTGACTGGTCTTGTACTGGTACAGCTGACTGGTCTTGTACTGGTACAGCTGACTGGTCCTGTACTGGTACAGCTGACTGGTCCTGTATTGGTACAGCTGACTGGTCCTGTACTGGTACAGCTGACTGGTCCTGTACTGGTACAGCTGACTGGTCCTGTACTGGTACAGCTGACTGGTCCTTGTACAGGTACAGCTGACTGGTCCTGTACTGGTACAGCTGACTGGTCCTGTACTGGTACAGCTGACTGGTCCTGTACTGGTACAGCTGACTGGTCCTGTACTGGTACAGCTGACTGGTCCTGTACTGGTACAGCTGACTGGTCCTGTGCTGGTACAACTGACTGGTCCTGTATTGGTACAACTGACTGGTCCTGTACTGGTACAGCTGACTGGTCCTGTACTGGTACAGCTGACTGGTCCTGTACTGGTACAGCTGACTGGTCCTGTACTGGTACAGCTGACTGGTCCTGTACTGGTACAGCTGACTGGTCCTGTACTGGTACACTGACTGGTCCTGTACTGGTACAGCTGACTGGTCCTGAACTGGTACAACTCACTGGTTCTGTACTGGTACAACTGACTGGTCCTGTACTGGTACAGCTGACTGGTCCTGTACTGGTACAGCTGACTGGTCCTGTACTGGTACAGCTGACTGGCCCTGTACTGGTACAGCTGACTGGTCCTGTACTGGTACCGCTGACTGGTCCTGTGCTGGTACAACTGACTGGTCCTGAACTGGTACAACTCACTGGTCCTGTACAGGTACAACTGACTGGTCCTGTACTGGTACAGCTGACTGGCCCTGTACTGGTACAACTGACTGGTCCTGTACTGGTACCGCTGACTGGTCCTGTGCTGGTACAACTGACTGGTCCTGAACTGGTACAACTCACTGGTCCTGTACAGGTACAACTGACTGGTCCTGTACTGGTACAGCTGACTGGTCCTGTACTGGTACAGCTGACTGGTCCTGAACTGGTACAGCTGACTGGTCCTGAACTGGTACAACTGACTGGTCCTGAACTGGTACAGCTGACTGGTCCTCTACTGGTACAGCTGACTGGTCCTCTACTGGTACAGCTGACTGGTCCTGAACTGGTACAACTCACTGGTTCTGTACTGGTACAGGTGACTGGTCCTGTACTGGTACAGCTGACTGGTCCTGTACTGGTACAGCTGACTGGCCATGAACTGGTACAACTGACTGGTCCTGAACTGGTACAGCTGACTGGTCCTGTACTGGTACAACTGACTGGTCCTGTACTGGTACCGCTGACTGGTCCTGTACTGGTACAGCTGACTGGTCCTGAACTGGTACAGCTGACTGGTCCTGTACTGGTACAACTGGCTGGTCCTGTACTGGTACAGCTGACTGGTCCTGTACAGGTACAACTCACTGGTACTGTACAGGTTCAACTGACTGGTCCCTGTACTGGTACAACTCACTGGCCGCTCTACCAGAGCGGTCTATGAACTGACTGTAGATCTCCAACCTCTAGACAAGAGATGCGAGGTGGCGCTCAAAGTGCCTTGGTGACTATCACCAACTTCTCACATTTCTTTGTCCTTCAAGTAACATTTCTACTGCCTGACGAAGAGTGAGGAAGCGAGACAGGAGTTTCCCTGCAGGCAACACCTGACGGATGTATCAAAGGACTAGGAAATATGTTCGGATTCCATGTCACGACGGTTGCTGGAACAGTCTCGTGTTCATAGTTGTTCACATAGTTTAGCGCACTGATTTTCACACAGTTCACGAGCTTGTCAAAGTTGAGAGGCGCAGGAGGAAGTGACCAGTGAAGCACGAGACACTTGCTGCGTTATGTCCTTCGGCTTTTGACTTTTGTCTGGAGACCAGGACCTGGATTTATCAAACATTACGCGTCCAATTACGAAGTCTGAACAATCAATGCGGTTCTTTCAACAATCATTGCAGTTTACTTTACATAGATTGAACAGTTTAAGAGCTTCGAGGCACTGCGAAATCGTTCATAACAATAATAAATTTAGGTTGTTTGCTGTGCTGCTTCTACTCAAAGACCCAATCGACCCCTTTTTTTCAAAAGAAGGGATGAACTGAATAACAATTGCGGTGGCTTTTTAGAATATTGTAATGCTTCAGTGATGTTTCCTCTTTTCTGGTGGATGTTACCAATTACATCATGTTGTTGTCACTTGTCAAGCTTGTCAAGCCCTTTTCCTTCCTGCATGCTTTGGGAGCCATTGGTAAGTTGAAGTTGTAACTTTGAAGGCTTTATTGATTCATAAGAACATAAGAATAAAGGTAATTGCAGAAGGCCTATTGGCCCATACGTGGCAGCTCCTATATACAACCACTGACTCCTACTCATATACATAACCAACCCACGTTTGAAATCTTTTCTATGTCTTCGTTTCAGAGCTTCCGTCAACAGATTATACATCGTTGGAGATCATCCCTGTCACTTTGGAAGAAAAGTAAACCCCTACTGAAGGAAGTCATCAAAATGCTTCCTGCTCTTACTCCACATATACCAATGTTGATGGGGAAAAATTGGGAAAATTGATTGCATGTGTGAAACACCAAATCAAAAAGGTGCAGTATACAAACAGATGTGGAAAGTAAAAGGAACTTTGTCTACTTATTTGCGGATAGTCAGAATAACTTGAACACTAGTAGCTGCCATACAAGCAGTACAATAGACAAAGAAAAGATAACATAAACAGACAGACGCGTGAAGACACGAGATCTCTGTGCCTACAGGTGGAGGATCAAGATGGCCCGGGTTAAGTCCTGTAGTTGCTAACCACGTTAACGACATCTGCATCGTCTCCTCCCTCAGGAAACTTGTCTCCAAATAGTTCTAAACAAATACAGAACTGTAAATGATGACCAAACCACACGCCAGAAGATGGTGAAACAACGACGTTTCTGTAGTCGTTTCTCCATCGACGACATGACAATTCTCCAGATACGACAGGGCAATGGTCCAGGACGGACCGAAACGTCGTCGTCTCCTCATCTTCTGATGTGTGGTGTGGTCATCATATCTTCAGCCACGTTATTGTGACTAATCGTCAGCGCAGTATTGTTAATGTACAAGAATCAAAATGTACAAAGAACCAAAAATAATGGATTATATTCCCCGTTATGAAGTGATTTTAAACAAAAGAAAAGTAAAACTATTCTACTAAAAGCAACGCAATAAAAATTGTAGTAATGTATTTTGATGTTAGTTATTTTATTTACTGTAAATTTATTATAAAACAACAAGCATATGCTTTGATATGTAATATTAAATATACATTGAAATAATATACACCTGCTATTCATCTACTTTTGAATTAATTCTCAAAAAATACACAACACAATCAATACTTTCATCAACACAAACATACACGACGTAATGCATTGTTCTTCGTGTAACAAAGAATTAAAATTTTCTATCTATATAAATAAAAATGTAAATGTTCGTTTGTTCAAAATCGCTAATCTCCGAAAGTTCGTCACCGATTGCTTTGAAATTTTCACACAACGTTCTAATCGCATCCGAGCAGGTTTTTATATACATACTATATTGAAGTCACGTCTGTGACGTTAAAAAACATGCTTTAAAAAAAAAAAAAAAAAATGCGTTTTTAACGTGTTTTTCATGTGACGGAAGTCTTCGAAACCTTCTTACCGATTGCTTTGAAATTTTGACAAAACGTTGCATTCGAATAGGCGCATGGTTTTATATACCTATTGTATACAGGCTTCACTTGCGACTGGAAAAAACATTTTTTTTTTTAAACAGCACCATCTGTTGGACGTAAGAGCAACTCACACTGTAATCTCTGAAAGTTCTTCACCTATTGCTTTTCAATTTTGACACAACATTCCATTCTAATACTTGCTTGTTTTTATATACATATTATATTGATGCCACACCTGTGACAGGTAAAAACATGTTTTTTTGAAAAACAGCGCCATCTGTTTCATATAATAGCAACACATGTTATCCTACATATGTTACGATTGCATTTCAATATTTCCGATTGCATTGATAAATTGAATTTTCATAGATTTCGATTTATTTTTTTTTTCATTTATTTATTTTGTATGACATTGCGTTGGAATTGAGTTGTGTTATTTCCCATACTGTTCATTTCGTAAATATAAGTATAGCTACCACACCTGTGACAAGTATTTTTTTTTAAGGAACAATGCCATCTGTTACACGCAGGAGCAACACACACTATATTAATTAGGTTACAATTCCATTTCAATGTTTCCGATTGCATTGAAAAATTTAATTTTCCTAGATTTCGATTTATTTTTATTTTTATTTAATTATTTTGTGTGACATTGTGTTGGACTTGAGCTGTGTTGTTTACCATGCATTGGGCTTACAGTCCCCAAGTGGGTATTTGAAGGCATAGAGGACATTTTGGGTGAGGTGATATGTTACAACAGTTTTGGATGAGGTGAACAAAACTTTCAACACAAGACAGAACACGAAACAATAGGTATTAATTGGGTAAATTAAAAGGGAAGAATGGAATTAAGTGCAGAGGGCCTATTGCCCATATTTCTTGATGCTTCTATATTGGTGCGGAGTCTAAAAATGGGTAGTATATAGTTGGCATTAATTGGCTGTTGATTGCTGGTGTTGACTTCTTAATGTGTAGTGCCTCGCAGATATCAAGCCGCCTGCTATCGCTGTATCTATCGATGATTTCCGTGTTTTTTGTTAAGACTTCTCTGGTGATGGTCTGGTTGTGGGAAGAGATTATATGTTCCTTAATAGAGCCCTGTTGCTTATGCATCGTTAATCGCCTAGAAAGAGATGTTGTTGTCTTGCCTATATACTGAGTTCTTTGAGGCTTACAGTCCCCAAGTGGACATTTGAAGGCATAGACAACATTGATCTCTTTTAAAGCGTTCTGCTTTGTGTCTGGAGAGTTTGTCATGAGTAGGTTGGCGGTTTTTTTGGTTTAATAGTAAATCGTCAATTGTATCTTCTGATTTTTGTCTGTAGGGATAACGTTTCTATTAACAATATCTTTCAGAACCCTTTCCTCCGTTTCATGAGCTGTGGAAAAGAAGTTCCTTTAAAATAGTCTAATAGGCGGTACGGGTGTTGTGTTAGTTGTCTCTTCAGAGGTTGCATGGCGTTTCACTTTCCTTCTTATGATGTCTTCAACAAACCATTGGAGAAGCTGTTGTTGACTAGGACCTGCCTTACCCTACAGAGTTCTTCATCGACTTGCTTCCATCCTGAGCTGTGGCTGAGAGCACGGTCGACATAAGCGTTAACGACGCTCCTCTTGTACCTGTCTGGCCAGTCACTGTTAGCATTGAGGCACATTCCTATGTTTGTTTCCTTAGTGTAGACTGCAGTGTGGAAACCTCTGCTCCTTTCCATGACTGTTACATCTAGAAATGGCAGCTTCCCATCCTTCTCCATCTCATAAGTGAAACGCAACACAGAATTCCTCTCAAAGGCCTCCTTCAGCTCCTGCAGATGTCTAACATCAGGTATCTGTGTAAAAATGTCGTCAACATACCTGCAGTATATGGCCGGTTTCAAGTTCATGTCGACTAAGACATTTTGTTCAATGGTACCCATGTAGAAGTTCGCAAACAGGACACCTGGGGGAGAACCCATGGCGACCCCATCTACTTGCATATACATGTGCCCATCCTAGCTCAAGAAGGGTGCCTCTTTAGTACAAGCTTGGAGTAGTTTCCTTAGAATGCTTTCTGGTATGTCAAGAGGAGTACATGCCGGATCACGATACACTCTGTCCGCTATCATCCCGATTGTTTCATCCACAGGTACGTTGGTAAACAGTGATTTCTACGTCCAACGAGGCTCTTATCCCTCTGGCCCGTATTCCCCGCAGTAAGTTAACAAATTCCTTTGGAGACTTCAGGCTGAAGGCGCAAGGGACATAAGGAGTCAGCAAGCCGTTGAGTCACTTCGCAAGTCTGTACGTTGGTGTGGGTATCTGGCTGATGATTGGCCGAAGTGGGTTTCCAGGCTTGTGTGTCTTGACATTTCCATACGCATATCCAGGTTTGTATTCCCCAATAATCTTTGGCAGGTGGAGTATAAATTTCTTGGTGTTCACAGTTTCGAACAATTTGTTGACCTTTGCTTTCAATTCGGCTGTAGTGTCCTTCGTTACCCTTTGGAATTTAGTTTGGTCAGAGAGTATGAGGTTCATTTTCGCCAGATATTCGTCTTTTTTAAGAATGACGTATATTGGCGACTTGTCACCTCTCCTGACGACTATCTCCTTTTTCTCACGAAGGCTCTTAGCTGCCGCTTTGAGCTCGGGGGACAGTATGGTGCTTCTGTAGTTGCCTCGATTCTTTCCTCCTTCTGCAATAAGTTCTGCTTGTAAGGTGTCTTTGGTGGTGACCTTTTTTTGTGTCTCAAGGTCGAATATGTCGTCCAACAGGATCTCCAACTCCACTTTCCGGGTCATCTCATTTGGTCTGGACATAACGTGACAGTTTATACCCAGATTTAGGAGAGTGACTTGGTCCTCAGTGAGGTTCATTCCTGCAAGGTTCAGGAAGCCGTCTCTTGGTCGTGGAATTGCCATAGGTCCTCCATATAATGTTGTTAGTTTCTTGATTATCCTGGTTTCCGTGCTGAGGTGATGTCGGTCTGTGAGGATGTCGAGGTGTTGTTCGATGCGGGTACGGAGACTTTCGTCGATGTTGCTGTTTCTCCATTCGCTTGTAGCATGAAGTAGTTGCGTTTTGTTGTCTTTGATTTCATTTTGTGCCTTGTGTATCTGATTTCGAATCAGATCTTGGCGATATTTTATCGTGAAGGCTTGATTCCTTGCTGCTGGGTCGTGCGTTTTACTATTGGTATATTTTGGTAGCAGTCTTTCCTCTAGACATATATTATTAAATATGACCGAAAAAGTAAGATTAATAATTCTAACACGAATTTTCTCAATATTTCTTATGTTTCTTTTCACTGTTGATGGTAATTGAAAAATCAGTTCTCCAAAATTCATTTTTATTTCTAGTCTGACGCGACAATTGAACGCGTTTCGTAATAACTTATTACATTTTCAAAGTCTTTAGTTTACACATACACAACTATAACCTGCAAACGCTAAACAGAGTTCTACTATCCTATGACTTAAACAGCTTTCATTTTAAACCCGCATTTTGGGTGAGGTGATATGTTACAACAGTGATCCGTGATCGTGATCCGGCCTGTACTCCTCTTGACATACCTGAAAGCATTCTAAGGAAACTACTCCAAGCTCGTACTGAAGAGGTACCCTTCTTGAGTCCGGATGGGCACATGTATAAGCAAGTAGATGGGGTCGCCAGGGGTTCTCCCCTAGGTGTCCTGTTTGCGAACTTCTACATGGGTACCATCGAGCAAAAGGTCTTAGTCGACATGAACTTGAAACCGGCCATATACTGCAGGTATGTTGACGACATTTTTACACAGGTACCTGATGTTAGACATCTGCAGGAGCTAAAGGAGGCATTTGAGCGGAATTCTGTGTTGCATTTCACTTATGAGATGGAGAAGGACAGGAAGCTGCCCTTCCAAAGTTGTAACAGTCATGGAAAGGAGCGGAGGTTTCCACATTGCAGTCTACACTAAGGAAACAAACAGGAATGTGCCTCAATGCCAACAGTGACTGCCCAGACAGGTCCAAGAGGAATTCGTTAACGCTTATGTCGACCGTGCTCTCAGCTACAGCTCAGGATGGAAGCAAGTCGATGAAGAACTCTGTAGGGTAAGGCAGGTCATAGTCAACAACGGCTTCTCCAATTTTTTCGTTGAAGACATCATAAGAAGGAAGGTGAAACGCCATGCAACCTCTGAAGAGATAACTAACACAACACCCGTACCCCCTATTAGACTATTTTACAGGAACTTCTTTTCCACAGCTCATGAAACGGAGGAAAGGGTCCTGAAAGATATTGTTAATAGAAACGTTATCCCTACAGACAAAAATCAGAAGATACAATTGACGATTTA
>WNGS01167622.1:4953-22149 GCA_020271785.1 Procambarus virginalis | reverse complement strand
CTTGCAGTGAAGGATGGAAAGCTGGCAGTGTAAGATGGAAGGCTGGCAGTGAAGGATGGAAGGCTGGCAGTGAAGGATGGAAGGCTGGCAGTGAAGGATGGAAGGCTGGCAGTGAAGGATGGAAGGCTGGCAGTGAAGGATGGAAAGCGGCAGTGTAAGATGGAAGGCTGGCAGTGAAGGATGGAAGGCTGGCAGTGAAGGATGGAAGGCTGGCAGTGAAGGATGGAAGGCTGGCAGTGAAGGATGGAAGGCTGGCAGTGAAGGATGGAAGGCTGGCAGTGAAGGATGGGAGGCTGGCAGTGTAAGATGGAAGGCTGGCAGTGAAGGATGGAAGGCTGGCAGTGAAGGATGGAAGGCTGGCAGTGAAGGATGGAAGGCTGGCAGTGAAGGATGGAAGGCTGGCAGTGAAGGATGGAAGGCTGGCAGTGAAGGAAGGAACGGGCAGAGAAGGATGGAAGCCTTGCAGTTAGGGGTGGAAGGCTGCAGTGAAGGATGGAATGCTGGCAGTGAAGGATGGAAGGCTGGCAGTGAAGGATAGAAGGCTGGCAGTGAAGATGAAATACAGGCAGTGAAGGGTTGAAGGCTGGCAGTGAGGATGAAAACAGGCAGTGAAGGGTGGAAGGCTGGCAGTGAAGGATGAAATGCAGGCAGTGAAGGATGGAATGCTGGCAGTGAAGGATGAAATGCTGGCAGTGAACAGTGAAGGCTGGCAGTGAAGGATGGAATGCTGGCAGTGAAGGATGGAATGCTGGCAGTGAACAGTTGAAGGCTGGCAGTGAAGGATGGAATGTGGCAGTGAAGGGTGGAAGGCTGGCAGTGAAGGATGGAATGCTGGCAGTGAAGGATGAAAGGCTGGCAGTGAAACACGTGAAGGCTGGCAGTGAAGGATGGAATGCTGGCAGTGAAGGATGGAAGGTGGCAGTGAAGGATGGAATGCTGGCAGTGAAGGATGGAAGGCTGGCAGTGAAGGATGGAAGGCTGGCAGTGAAGGATGGAAGGCTGGCAGTGAAGGATGGAAGGCTGGCAGTGAAGGACGGAAGGCTGCAGTGAAGGATGGAATGCTGGCAGTGAAGGATGGAAGGCTGGCAGTGAAGGATGGAAGGCTGGCAGTGAAGGATGGAAGGCTGGCAGTGAAGATGGAAGGCTGCAGTGAAGGATGGAAGGCTGGCAGTGAAGGATGGAAGGCTGGCAGTGAAGGATGGAAGGCTGGCAGTGAAGGATGGAAGGCTGGCAGTGAAGGATGGAAGGCTGGCAGTGAAGGATGGAAGGCTGGCAGTGAAGGATGGAAGCTGGAAGTGAAGGTGGAAGGCTGGCAGTGAAGGATGGAAGGCTGGCAGTGAAGGATGGAAGGCTGGCAGTAAAGGATGGAAGGCTGGCAGTGAAGGATGGAAGGCTGGCAGTGAAGGATGGAAGGCTGGCAGTGAAGGATGGAAGGCTGGCAGTGAAGGATGGAAAGGCTGGCAGTGAAGGATGGAAGGCTGGCAGTGAAGGAGGAAGGCTGGCAGTGAAGGATGGAAGGCTGGCAGTGAAGGATGGAAGGCTGGCAGTGAAGGGTGGAAGTCTGGAAGTGAAGTGTGGAAGGCTGGCAGTGAAGGATGAAAGCTGGCAGTGAAGGATGGAAGCTGGCAATGAAGGATGAAATGCTGGCAGTGAAGGATGGAAGGCTGGCAGTGAAGGATGGAAGGCTGGCAGTGAAGGGGGAAGGCTGGCAGTGAAGGATGGAATGCTGGCAGTGAAGGATGGAAGGCTGGCAGTGAAGGATGGAAGGCTGGCAGTGAAGGATGGAAGGCTGGCAGTGAAGGATGGAAGGCTGGCAGTGAAGGATGGAAGGCTGGCAGTGAAGGGTGGAAGTCTGGAAGTGAAGTGTGGAAGGCTGGCAGTGAAGGATTGAAAGCTGGCAGTGAAGGATGGAAGCCTGGCAATGAAGGATGAAATGCTGGCAGTGAAGGATGGAAGGCTGGCAGTGAAGGATGGAAGGCTGGCAGTGAAGGGTGGAAGGCTGGCAGTGAAGGATGGAATGCTGGCAGTGAAGGATGGAAGGCTGGCAGTGAAGGATGGAAGGCTGGCAGTGAAGGATGGAAGGCTGGCAGTGAAGGATGGAAGGCTGGCAGTGAAGGATGGAAGGCTGGCAGTGAAGGATGGAAGTCTGGAAGTGAAGTGTGGAAGGCTGGCAGTGAAGGATGGAAGGCTGGCAGTGAAGGATGGAAGGCTGGCAGTGAAGGATGGAAGGCTGGCAGTGAAGGATGGAAGGCTGGCAGTGAAGGGTGGAAGGCTGGCAGTGAAGGATGGAAGGCTGGCAGTGAAGGATGGAAGGCTGGCAGTGAAGGATGGAAGGCTGGCAGTGAAGGATGGAAGGCTGGCAGTGAAGGGTGGAAGTCTGGAAGTGAAGTGTGGAAGGCTGGCAGTGAAGGATGGAAGGCTGGCAGTGAAGGATGGAAGGCTGGCAGTGAAGGATGGAATACTTGCAGTGAAGGATAGAGTGCTGGCAGTGAAGGATGGAAAGCTGGCAGTGAAGGATAGAATGAAGGCAGTGAAGGATGGAACGCTGGGGTGAAGGATGGAAGACTGGCAGCGAAGGATGGAACGCTGGCATGGAAGGCTGGAAGGAAGGATGCAAGGTTGGCAGTGAAGGATGGAAGGCTGGCAGTGAAGGATGGAAAGCTGGGATGAAGGATGGAAGGCTGGCAGTGATGGATGGAAGGCTGGCAGTGAAGGATGGAAGGATGGCAGAGAAGGATGGAAGGCTGGCAGTGAAGGATGGAAGGCTGGCAGTGAAGGATGAAATACAGGCAGTGAAGGGTTGAAGGCTGGCAGTGAAGGATGAAATACAGGCAGTGAAGGGTGAAGGCTGGCAGTGAAGGATGAAATACAGGCAGTGACGGGTGAAGGCTGGCAGTGAAGGATGAAATACAGGCAGTGAAGGTTTGAAGGCTGGCAGTGAAGGATGAAATGCAGGCAGTGAAGGATGGATGCTGGCAGTGAAGGATGAAATGCTGGCAGTGAACAGTTGAAGGCTGGCAGTGAAGGATGGAATGCTGGCAGTGAAGGATGGAAGGCTGGCAGTGAAGGATGGAAGGCTGGCACTGAAGGATGGAATGCTGGCAGTGAAGGATGAAATGCTGGCAGTGAACAGTTGAAGGCTGGCAGTGAAGGATGGAATGCTGGCAGTGAAGGATGGAAGGCTGGCAGTGAAGGATGAAATGCTGGCAGTGAAGGATGGAAGGCTGGCAGTGAATAATGGAAGGCTGGCAGTGAAGGATGGAAGGCTGGCAGTGAAGGATGGAAGGCTGCAGTGAAGGATGGAATGCTGGCAGTGAAGGATGGAAGGCTGGCAGTGAAGGATGGAAGGCTGGCAGTGAAGGATGGAAGGCTGGCAGTGAAGGATGGAAGGCTGCAGTGAAGGATGGAATGCTGGCAGTGAAGGATGGAAGGCTGGCAGTGAAGGATGGAATGCTGGCAGTGAAGGATGGAAGGCTGGCAGTGAAGGATGGAAGGCTGGCAGTGAAGGATGGAAGGCTGGCAGTGAAGGATGGAAGTCTGGAAGTGAAGTGTGGAAGGCTGGCAGTGAAGGATGGAAGGCTGGCAGTGAAGGATGGAAGGCTGGCAGTGAAGGATGGAAGGCTGGCAGTGAAGGATGGAAGGTTGGCAGTGAAGGATGGAAGGCTGGCAGTGAAGGATGGAAGGCTGGCAGTGAAGGATGGAAGTCTGGAAGTGAAGTGTGGAAGGCTGGCAGTGAAGGATTGAAAGCTGGCAGTGAAGGATGGAAGCCTGGCAATGAAGGATGAAATGCTGGCAGTGAAGGATGGAAGGCTGGCAGTGAAGGATGGAAGGCTGGCAGTGAAGGGTGGAAGGCTGGCAGTGAAGGATGGAATGCTGGCAGTGAAGGATGGAAGGCTGGCAGTGAAGGATGGAAGGCTGGCAGTGAAGGATGGAAGGCTGGCAGTAAAGGATGGAAGGCTGGCAGTGAAGGATGGAAGGCTGGCATTGAAGGATGGAAGTCTGGAAGTGAAGTGTGGAAGGCTGGCAGTGAAGGATGGAAGGCTGGCAGTGAAGGATGGAAGGCTGGCAGTGAAGGATGGAAGGCTGGCAGTGAAGGATGGAAGGCTGGCAGAGAAGGGTGGAAGGCTGGCAGTGAAGGATGGAAGGCTGGCAGTGAAGGATGGAAGGCTGGCAGTGAAGGATGGAAGGCTGGCAGTGAAGGATGGAAGGCTGGCAGTGAAGGGTGGAAGTCTGGAAGTGAAGTGTGGAAGGCTGGCAGTGAAGGATGGAAGGCTGGCAGTGAAGGATGGAAGGCTGGCAGTGAAGGATGGAATACTTGCAGTGAAGGATAGAGTGCTGGCAGTGAAGGATGGAAGGCTGGCAGTGAAGGATGGAAGGCTGGCAGTGAAGGATGGAAGGCTGGCAGTGAAGGATGGAAGGCTGGCAGTGAAGGATGGAAGGTTGGCAGTGAAGGATGGAAGGCTGGCAGTGAAGGGTGGAAGGCTGGCAGTGAAGGATGAAAGGCTGGCAGTGAAGGATGGAAGGCTAGCAGTGAAGGATGGAAGGCTGGCAGTGAAGGGTGGAAGGCTGGCAGTGAAGGATGGAAGGCTGGCAGTGAAGGATGGAAGGCTGGCAGTGAAGGATGGAAGGCTGGCAGTGAAGGATGGAAGGCTGGCAGTGAAGGATGGAAGGTTGGCAGTGAAGGATGGAAGGCTGGCAGTGAAGGGTGGAAGGCTGGCAGTGAAGGATGAAAGGCTGGCAGTGAAGGATGGAAGGCTGGCAGTGAAGGATGGAAGGCTGGCAGTGAAGGATGGAAGGCTGGCAGTGAAGGATGGAAGGCTGGCAGTGAAGGGTGGAAGTCTGGAAGTGAAGTGTGGAAGGCTGGCAGTGAAGGATTGAAAGCTGGCAGTGAAGGATGGAAGCCTGGCAATGAAGGATGAAATGCTGGCAGTGAAGGATGGAAGGCTGGCAGTGAAGGATGGAAGGCTGGCAGTGAAGGGTGGAAGGCTGGCAGTGAAGGATGGAATGCTGGCAGTGAAGGATGGAAGGCTGGCAGTGAAGGATGGAAGGCTGGCAGTGAAGGATGGAAGGCTGGCAGTGAAGGATGGAAGGCTGGCAGTGAAGGATGGAAGGCTGGCAGTGAAGGATGGAAGGCTGGCAGTGAAGGATGGAAGTCTGGAAGTGAAGTGTGGAAGGCTGGCAGTGAAGGATGGATGGCTGGCAGTGAAGGATGGAAGGCTGGCAGTGAAGGATGGAAGGCTGGCAGTGAAGGATGGAAGGCTGGCAGTGAAGGGTGGAAGGCTGGCAGTGAAGGATGGAAGGCTGGCAGTGAAGGATGGAAGGCTGGCAGTGAAGGATGGAAGGCTGGCAGTGAAGGATGGAAGGCTGGCAGTGAAGGGTGGAAGTCTGGAAGTGAAGTGTGGAAGGCTGGCAGTGAAGGATGGAAGGCTGGCAGTGAAGGATGGAAGGCTGGCAGTGAAGGATGGAATACTTGCAGTGAAGGACAGAGTGCTGGCAGTGAAGGATGGAAAGCTGGCAGTGAAGGATAGAATGAAGGCAGTGAAGGATGGAACGCTGGGGTGAAGGATGGAAGACTGGCAGCGAAGGATGGAACGCTGGCATGGAAGGCTGGAAGGAAGGATGCAAGGTTGGCAGTGAAGGATGGAAGGCTGGCAGTGAAGGATGGAAAGCTGGGATGAAGGATGGAAGGATGGAAGTGATGGCTGGCAGTGAAGAATAATAGAAGGCTGGCAGTGAAGGTTGGAAGGTTGGCAGTGAAGGATGGAAGGCTGGCAGTGAAGGATGGAAGGCTGACAGTGAAGGATGGAAGGATGGCAGTGAAGGATGGAAGGCTGGCAGTGAAGGATGGAAGGCTGGCAGTGAAGGATGGAAGGATGGCAATGCAGAATGAAAGGATGGCAGTGAAGGAGGGAAGGCTGACAGTGATGGATGGAAGGGTGGCAGTGAAGGATGGAAGGCTGGCATGAAGGATGGAAGGCTGGCAATGAAAGATGGAAGAATGGCAGTGAAGGATGAAAGGCAGGCAGGTAAGGATGGAAGGTTGGCAGTGAAGGATGGAAGGCTGGCAGTGAAGGATGGATGGCTGACAGTGAAGGATGGATGGCTGACAGTGCAGCGCCGCATTTGTTGTTGATGTAGTAATGGATTAGTTTATGAATGACCAGGCGTTTTGTAACGACGGTCCTCATTGGTCAAAACACCACACACGTTTCTATAATTCACACTGCCATGTAAAGGAAAATAGATTAGAACAATTAATATAAATTAATATGTTTAGTTTAGTGAAAAATGGTGATGGCTCTACTTCTGTGCTTGAGAGTTTATTGACCTTTAATGTAAATGATATAACTTGTGATAATTTTACGTATTGTCTTTTAACGTCACTCACAAAACGCTACCTCGATTGTCGCTGGCCGCCAGTCAACAACACAGTTAGTTTAGTTTAATTATTATGCATCCCATACCCATCCTGTTGGCGGCAGTGAACTCCATACCAATCCTGTGGGCAGTGGTGGAGTGGTTTACAGAGGCAGATAATGGGGCTCCGGGACTGAACGCCAAGATTTATTTTGCAAAGCATGTTAGTCTTTATGAGCTAGTTACAAAATTCACTGCATAAGTAACCGAGCCGAGCAGTAGTAACATCTAGAAGTCTGCTGATTTTATTGGGTGATTCATAGATGTGTGGTTCTTCTTCCATGATAACATGATGATAGATGGAATTACTAGTGTTGATTTCACTTTGCCTCAGATCAACAAGGCTTTGTTGAAATTCTTGGTAAATTTTTGCCCTCATACTGCTTATAGGCACTCCAAGGTTTCAGTTCCTCAGATCCTCCTTTAAAGGCAGATTCTTTGGTTCAACAACACACAAACGAACACATTAACCGTTTTTTCAAGTTAAAAATGGTTTGCAAACATTCCATATGTTATTATTGTTGATATGTTTTATACGAATAATGGTATCAAGAACTAAGAACGTTGACTGAAAGAGTGTACAGGCCAAAGAACACTCCAGATGTCGGTGGAGAAAGACTTCATGAAGTGAAGCAAAAGAGTTAAACACCTCGCATGATAACCATATAAATAGCTGTGGTGGAGACTTGAACCCCTTTTTTCAGTGTAGCCGGAGGAAGATTTTAAAAAGGGCCCAGAACATACTAGGACATAGGATTCAAATGAAAAAGGTACAAGCTGTCCAGTTGTTAGAATGACTACAAATATTCGACAAAAGAGTCCAATTGAAATAACGAACTTATTTCATGACTAAAATAAATACATTAAATGTCCCAGAAAGGGTTCAAGATGAAAGCTACAAGATCACTTGGAGGGGAACTCAATGATTCATCACGGCCTGAACCTCGAGTAATGTGGCGGAAATGCTCAGTGTTCCTGCTTCTCCGGTGCTGGAGTGAACAACATTACAGTTGCTTCACATGAGATGTGTGAAACTGAAACAAATGGCACTCTTCTCATACATTTAGAAGCAAACTGTGTGGAAAGGACGAATTAAGCCTTAGAAATTGTTGTTAGAGATTTTGGGAAAGATTATTTGACATTTGAAATTAGGATTAACCTTTAGTTTTCGAGTTTTGGTCTGAGATACGAGAGAGACATAGGCTCATCGAGTGCGGCAGAATTCAAGTGGGAATAGCGAGCCAGGGGTCACATTCAGATCCCATGACGGTTTTTGGCACTGCCAGCCGGAAACACAGCTGTATACTTTGAAAAGTAAAATTTTGAGAAATTCTAAGATTACTGTGCACCATATTCACTGATTTGGAAAGAAACAAAAATTTATGCTATTCATACTTTGGCTATAGTAGCATAAATCAGACGACCCTTCTACAGTTTCAAAGAATTTCTCAAAGCAAATGGGTAACTAATATATTTAATAAATATTTCATATGCTTAGGCTTCTCTCATCATCAGACCACCCACACGTCAGTGCTAGATTTATTATATTTTTTTATAAGAGAGAGAAAAAGAGAGAGACAGCAAGACAAATAGAAAATGTAGACAGAAACGACACTTAGAGACAGACAGGCAGATGCAGAGAATGACAGAAAGACTGACAGGCAGATATAGAGACCGCGATGATGAGAGAAAATGTGGGAAGATGGATGTTTGAAGAGAGGGAAGGGAGGAGAGAAGGGGGGCGGATTGAGGAAGGGAGAAGAGAGATTCGCACACAGTCAGGTAATCCCCCTAATAAAGCTATAAGTCATAATAATCCATTAAAATCGTTAAGTTTTATGAAGTGATTTATTTCGAATACAAGAAAGATTTTTTCAACTATTAACATATTCCATAGTGTGTGTGTGTGTGTGTGTGTGTGTGTGTGTGTGTGTGTGTGTGTGTGTGTGTGTGTGTGTGCCCATTTAAAAGGCAATAGGCATACTTCATTGCATCAGGTTACGAGTGAATCAGGGCTTTTGGACTCCCCAAAAGGATGCATAATCTATATATAGTGATTAATGCAAAAACGTGTGAAAATGACCAGATACAATCTCCAGCAATATTTTAATCAGTAAATTAATTTGTAAATCCATCCATGAAAGCTTGCTTATCAATGTACGCAGCTTATGTAACAAATTCTCGGAACTTGTACATAAGCTGCATTACAATCGTTCCAGATAATTATATTATTCAATAAGCAAAACAAAATCCTTGTTTACTAATGAAATAAAGACCACTTAGCCTAATATACAATTCAAAGCTGTACCCGTGTTTGCTAGCGAAAGAAATTAAACTGTGGTTAAGTTATAGGTTCATTAAATCATTTAAAAAATCTAAAATAAAATGTTCATACGATTTTGCGAATATCAACTCGATATATTTAGAAATTAAGAAAATAATCCACATAATGAACAGTGAATAGACTACCTGCTCACTATTTTTCAGAGCTAAACAAAAATATATACTAAGATGGTTACTAAACTGACTAAGGGGCTTCAGCCAGCTTGAAATTTCTGTCGCTCTGTTTGTGTTGCAGCCGTTAGCGTTATTGGCAATTAAATGTTTTGCAGCATACGCCATTATCGATGTCATTCATGAAAATTAATAGCAAAAGTTGTTTCAAAACTGAGGCCCAGTGGCACTTCACTTGTAATGACTGTTGAATCTGACCATTTTTATGTAGAACTACATGTTGTTTGCATCCACAAATTAAATAAAATTTTGCCCCGAAGGAAGATTTTTTTTTGGCAACGCTACTCATCCTGTGAGTGAACATACCGCCAAAGTAGCATGTAGAACACCTCACAATAGGAAGAAATCGTTCACTTGTACCCAGAAGCAGCTGGGACCTGCTTAACTGTCTGAAGTGAACAGCTTATCAAACAAGATTAACATTTGAAACTCTTAAAATTTACGTTATCTAGTGGGTGCAAAATGGGGAAATATTTTAAGAACAGTATCTATATTTGACAAATAGTATTTATCTAATTCAAACAATGTGGAGTTATTATTCTACACATATTTCTAATGTCTCTTACATGTTCAAATTCTCTCCGGTAGTGGTCAAGGCGGTGTCCATCACTTTCATCACATATTCTGCAACTCCGCTGCACGGTTTGTTTCCTTCACGAATCTCAATTGATATTTGTATCCAAGACGAATTCTTGCTATTATTGATTCTCTCAACCGCCTCTTCGTCCATAATGATTGGGATTACCAGCAGCAACCATATTGTACCAGCGTACAGATTCATTGATTTGTTCTTCTATCCTCCTTTAATCAGTTACCTTGTCACGGTGATGTTGCCTGATAATACCTTTAACTTGTAGAAGAGTCTTGGGTATGAAGTATTCAATTTGGTCTCCTTCAGCGCCCTCAGCAGCCAGCACATCTGCTCGTTCATTTCCTCAGATTCCAAACATGGTAGGGGATCCACAGGAATTTGATGACTCTTCCCTGATTATTTAGTACTCTCGTGTCTCTTGATTTCAGCGACTATCACAAGGTTTTCTGTCTGATTTTTACTAAGGCTTTGTGATGCTGCTTTTAAATCAATGGACCGTTAGTGTTTCTTTCAAGGAATCTTAACGTCATAACAATGGCAGTTAGCTCTCTCTGCTTGCGTTGAAGAGGCAAGTTCTAGATACGTGTTTTTTCTTAATTTCCGGTTTGAAAGGCATTATTCCTAATTACAGTTTATGCCGCCCCAGCCTTGCCATTTGCAGGATTAGATGACCCATCTTCTTGAGATGATTTCGGGGCTTTGCGTCTCCGCGGCCCGGTCCTCGACCAGGCCTCCTTTTTGTTACACACCCCCAAGAAGCAGCCCGTAGCAGCTGTCTAACTCCCAGGTACCTATTTACTGCTAGGTGAACAGAAGCATCAGGATGAAAGAAACCCCTGCCCATTTGTTTCTGTCTCCACCAGAGATCGAACCCGGAACCCGGACTACGAATCCGAAGCACTGTCCACTCAGCTGTCAGGCTCCATCAGTGTAGATTTCATGTGATTCATTTCAGGGTTCCATAGTCCATATTCCGAGTTCCGTCTTCATTATTCTCAAGATTGATTTCGATAATTTTTCTGTCATTATACCGCAGGAGCTGTTCTATCTTTACTTTCTGCAGTGATAGAGGATGCAGCATTACTCCACTTGTGTATTGCTCATTCAGCTGAGTATTGCCAACTCAGCTCATATCGGCTGAGTGGACAGCGCTCGGTGTTCGTAGTCCTAAGGGTTCGGGTTCGATCCCCGGTGGAGGCGGAAACAAATGGGCAAAGTTTCTTTCACCATAATGTCCTGTTTACCTAGCAGTAAATAGATACCTGGGACTTAGACAGCTGCTATGGGCTGCTTCCCGGGGATGTGTGTGTGAAAATTAGGGTTAAGGACTTGCCCGAAACGCTGTGCGTGCTAGTGGCTCTACAAGAATATAAGAACTCTTGTATATATAAATAAATAAATAAATAAATTTTAGTTCCTCAGCCTTATCCTTGGGGTCTTAGTGAGGCGCAAGCCGGGTTCTGCCATCTTAGCTATCTGTATCTTTGCCCACACTTGTCTTGCAGATGTTTCTCTTCCAATGGAGCTAGTGAAGTCAGGTCATTGCCTTTCCCGCTCTTTAATCTTCTCTTCCCTGGCTACTTGACACACAGTTGTAAATTGCTCCTGGTTGCTTTCAGCGGGATGTCTCCGGTACTCTCTAGTTCTGCCCCTTACATTTACATTGAACATATATATGTAGTCGGTCTCATACCATTATATTTTCTTCTTTTCAGGGTTACTTCGCCCAGTTGTATGGCGCGGGACTCCGAGACAACTCCCAATTTAGTTATTAAGGTCATCAACAAATTTATCAACGTTTTCAGGGATTTGCGGCCTCATATCTGGTCCGAATGATAACCTTTTTCTGGTAATTTATCTTTTTCCTTCTCTTGCTTATACCTTGTGGTTACCTTGAGATGATTTCGGGGCTTAGCGTCTCCACGGCCCGGTCGTCGACCAGGCATCCTCGTTGCTGGACTGGTCAACCAGGCCCAGGACGCAGCTGCTCGCAGCCTGACGTATGAGTCACAGATTGGTTGATCAGGTATCCTTTGGAGGTGCTTATTAAGTTCTCTCTTGAACACTGTGAGGGGGTCGGCCAGTTATGCCCCTTATGTGTAGTGGAAGCGTGTTGGACAGTCACGGGCCTCTGACGTTGATAGAGTTCTCTCTCAGAGTGCCAGTTGCACCTCTGCTTTTTAACGGGGGTATTCTGCACATCCTGCCATACCTTCGGTTTCATGTGGTGTTATTTCTGTGTGCAGGTTTGGGACCAGCCCCTCTGCTATTTTCCACGTGTAAATTATTATGTATCTCTCCCGCCTGCGCTCATGAGAATACAGATTTAAGCTTTTTAGTCGTTCCCAGTAGTTTAGATGTTTTACTGAGAGGATTCTAGCAGTAAAGGACCTCTGCACGCTCTCCAGGTCAGCAGTTTCTCCAGCTTTGAAAGGGGCTGTCATTGTGCAGCAGTATTCCACTCTAGAGAGCACAAGCGTCTTGAAGAGTATCACCATCGGTATAGCATCTCCAATTTGAAAAGTTCTTGTTATCCAACCTGTTATTTTTTTTGCAGATGTGACGGCTACTTTATTGTGTTCTTTAAAGGTAAGGTCTTCCGACAAGATAACACACAAATCCTTTTCATTGCCTTTCCGTTCTATGTTATGTTTTGACTGCGTTTTGTACGTGGTTTCCGTTTTTATATTTTAATTTATCAGTAGCTTTTTTTTTATCTCATGCTGATAACCGGTGAGCCTTTGAGTGAAGTCATCACCCACCAGTGTCTCCTGTAACATTATGACGTCAGTTTAGTGTTCACGGTCATACTGTATGACGTTATGAAGTCTATTGCGAACTCCAATGCAGTTCCATTATAGTATAGGGAGATTTTCCTCAATGTAATTATCCATTTTGAGGATGTTCGTCATCAGATGTGCTGTGTGCGGTGTTGTCACTGGTGTGACTGTGTGCACTGGTGGTGTTCCATGCGCTGGTGGCACTGTGTGTATTGGTGCCAGTGTTCGCTGATGTTTGTGTGTGTGCACTGATACCATTGTGTCTGCTGTCCTTGTGCCTTGACGCCATGTGTTGCATCACCATGCACCAAGCTGTGACTTGCTGGAGTCTCCCGTCACCATCTCTCTGGTCTTGCAGGATATGAAGTATTTCTTCCGGGTTCTTTTGAATTTTACAAAGAGCATTCTCAAGTTCCGCTTGCTTTTTAGCACGCGTTGAATGAGTGGGTGATTTGGATTTGGTCCCATTTTGGTAAGTACTGACCCAGCTGGGTAAGTACTGGGTTTGAGTTGGTTGGTAGAGCAGGAGAGTAGGTAGGTTGTGAGGCATTGGGGAGTATGGGAGATGAGATGAGGCTAGGGGAAGTAAGATAGTGAGAGGTGGGTGGGATTGTGAGTGAGGGGGGCGGATAAAGGTGGTTGACTCTGAGTGTGGTGGTGGCGGGTCACCCCACTCATACCTCAAGCTGTGGGCGGTCTACCGTAATCTTAAATCTGGGCTGGATTCTGAGCTTGTCAGTGGCGTGTCGTAGTGTCCTCCACGACGCCATTCCCGCCCCTGTCACCTGCGGCTTGAGTCGGTGTTCGTTTCATTCCCTGCCAGTCAGGCCACTGCTCTAATATTGGTTCCAGGCATGGTAGTTTGCATCCATATAATTTATTATACAATCACTACTTCTATACCTTTGCTGGGAATCGGATGAATAATATTTATCGTCTTTTGTCAAACATTAAATTAATAATGTTGTTCAGGAAATCAAAGATGGGTGTTACGCACGAACTATTTCTGAGGGAAACATTACAGGAGTCTGTTGCTCGACTGTGACTGAAAATGATGCAGTCTGTCGTCTGGAATTATTATCAGCATTTCCTTATAGATTACTCACGTCAAACTGATTAGTCGGAAGTTAGTAATACATTAATAGGAAAATACAAACTTTACTTTTTATGTAACAGTGCGATATTTGCAAGTTCCTATTCTATTTGTATCCCCTAGTCCATTCTATAAGAGAGAATGGCTGTCTGAGCAACCTGTCCACCTACACAGAACGTCGCTTTCCGCACGTATGCGTTACATGAAGCCAAAAATTTGTCATACTAGAAAATGGAAGCGGCTCGCGAAAGTGACGTACTGTTCCGTTTTCTCTTTGGATCCTCTGGTAGGTTAGGAGAGGACTCTTCATATTAACCGTTTTCTTGATGTTGGGAAAATTTAGGAGGACGGGCTGGTCTGAGTATCTGTCTGTTCGAAGCTGGAGGCCGCGGGCTTGGTGTTAGGCTCACCCAAACTTGTAAAAGGGATGGTCTGAGGTATGGGATGAACACAGGCTGGTGCCAGGGTCACATTGACACCCCAGGACAATTTTTGGACCTGGCCACCTTCATCACAGTTAAATATTTAAATAAAAAACTTTTCCAAATTTTTTTTCGCTTATAATAATATTATGCACCATTACTCACTGATCTCGGGAAAATTAACATATATTTCCTGCTGTCAATAATTTCCCCGAACTCGTCGAAAACAGACAGTTCTTCCACCAGTCCGCCCTCCAGGAGGTTTCCCAACGTCAAGAAAACGGTCACTTTAAACTCTCCTCTCCTAACCTACCAGACGACCCAAAACAGAAAACGGGACAGTAAATCACCTTCGTGAGCCGCTTTCATTTTCTTGTAAGACAATTGTTTTCCTTCTGGCCTTCGCAGACGAGCGGAAAGCGACGTTCTTTGTAGGAGGACAAGTTGCTTCCACAGCGTCAAAGGTTTCTCAACCCATGTACCTTTACCAGAGTTAGGGATACCTATTTAATTTTCAATATTTCACACCACTGAGATCCTCTCACTTGCGGCCACCACACATTACATAATTATATTTTTAGTAAGAGAGAGAAACAGAAAGACTCCAAGACAGACAAAGACAAAGAAAAAGGCAAAGAAAGAATTAGACAGATAGATAGATGCATTTATAGAGGGATAAGTGGATGGGTAAATGGATAGATAGATGGATAGATTGATGAATAGATGGATAAATAGGTGGAGAGAGAGATGAGTAAATGGAAAGGTATAGATGGATAGGGAGATGGGTAGATATATGATTTATAGATGGATGGATAGACGGATAATTTGATCGATAGATATATGAATGGAGAAATGGGTAACGAGTTGGATAGATAGATAGATGGATCGATAGACAGAATGATAGATGGATGGAGAGATGGACATATGGTTAGATATGTGGATAGAAAGATGGGAAGGTGGATGGATAGACATAAGGATAAATAGATGGATAGGTTGATGGATAGATGCATGGATTGATGGATAGATAGATGGACAGATGGAAAGATCGAGGAATTAATAGATGGAAGGATAGACGGATAGATTGATCGATACATAAGAGGATGTATAGCTATATGGTTAGAAAGATGAGTAGATGGATAGATAGATGAATAGACTGATAGATGGTTACATAGCTGGATAGGTCTGATATATGAATAGACAGATAGATAGAAAGTTAGATGGTGGATAGGATGATGAATGGATGGATGAACTGAAATATAGATTGATGGATAGATATATATCCATAGATGAACAGATAGACGATAGACGGAACAGATAGATGGCTGAATAGATGGATACATAGGTGAATGGATAGGTGGACAGGTAAATTAATTAATAGATGGATGGTTAGATATATGGATGAAATGATGAGTAGGTGGAAGAGTTGAAAGACTGATGGATTGATAGTTGGATGAATAGATAGATGAATGGATTGATAGAAGGATAGGTGGAAAGTCAGATGGATAGACAGATTTATAGGTGGATGGATGGATGCATGGATAAATGTATGGATTGTTGGAGAGACAGATGGACAGATAGATACATAGATAAATTGATGGAGAGACTAATAGATAAATAAAGGTATGGATACATGGATAAATGTATGTAGGGCTGATAGTTAGATAGATAGATCGACGGATTGACTTATAGATGTATAAATGGGTGGACAGACTGATAAATAGATTGATGGATAGACATAGCGATAGAAAAAATAAATGAATATATAGGTTGATGGATAGATGGATGCACAAATGGATGATCAGAAAGATTGATAGGTAGATGGATAGATTGATTCATATATGGATAAATGGACAGTCAGATGGATAGATGGATGGATAGGTGATGGATAGGTTGATGGATTCGTTGATATATAGATGGATGGATAGCTCTCGCTCTCACTAGCCTGTCCCTCTCAGTACTCTCCCCCTCTCATTATTCTCCACTCTCACTATTCTCTCTTCCCTGTCTCACTATCCTCCCCTCTCTTCAACTATCCTACCCCTCTCACTATCCTCCTCTCACTATCCTCCCTCCTCCTCACTATCCCCCCCCTCATCATTACCCTCCCCTTCTCTCTATCCTCCCATTCTCACTATCCCTATCCTCCCTCCCTCACTATTTTCCCCATCCACTATCCTCCTCCTCTCTACTATTCTCCCCTGTCACGATTCCCCTATCTTCCCCCTCTCATTATCCTCCCGCTCTCAATATGCACCCCCTCTCACTATCACCCTCTCTCGCCTGTCCTCCCCCTACTCACTATTCTCCCCCTTCACACTATCCTCTTCCCTGTTCTCACTGTCTCCTCTCTTCCATGTTCTCACTAGCCTCCCCCTCGTCACTCATTCTCCCCTGTCGCACGATCCTCCCCCTCTCACATCTCTCCTGTTCAACACTATTTTTACCTCTCACTATCCTCCCCCTCCCACTATCCTACCCCCTCCCACTATCCTCCCCCTCTCACTATCCTCCTGTTCACACTATCCGCTCACTATCCCTCCCCTCTCCTATCCTCCCGCTCTCACTATCCTCCCCCCTCTACTATCACCCTCTAGCACTATCCCCCTCTTACTCAGAGTCTCCCCTCTCACTATCCTCCATCTCTCACGAGCCTGTCCCCTTCCACTAGCCTCCCCCTCCCACTACAACCCCCTATCCCCCCCTAGCACTATCCCGGCACCATCCTCCCTCTCACTATCCTCACTCTCACTAGCCGATCCCCTCTCACTATCCTCCCAATCTCACTATCCTCCCCCGTGCTCACGGTCCTCCCGTGCTCACTATCCTTTCCCTCTCACTATCCTCTGCCTCTCTCTATCCGCCTCCTCTCACAACCCCTCCCCCGCTCACTATCGCCCTTACTAGTCTATTCCTTGTATAGTCCTCCCCTCTCACTATCATCCCCTCATACTATCCTCCCCCACTCACTATCCTCCCCCTCTGACTTTCTCCCCCTCTCATATCCTCCCCCTCTCACTATCCCCCCTCTCACTATCCCCGCTTACTATATTCTCCCTCTCACTATCCTCCCTCGCTCACTATCCAACCCCCTCTCACGTATTCTCCCCCCTCTCACTATTCTCCCCCCCTCAGTATCTATCTCCCTCTCTCATTATTTTTCCCCTATCCCCCTTTCTCCCACTCTTCCTTAACTAGCCTCCAACGTTGAGTTGATATAGTTATTTCCAATCATATCTATACTAGGAGGGGTTATCCTGCTTTATCTTGACCTGTCTGTCTGTCCGGATCATTCTATCTATCCTTTTTGGTCTATCCATCAATCCACCATTATTCTCCCATATATATCCATCATCTGTTTAGTAATCTTTGTTCTCCATC
>WNGS01167619.1:0-27131 GCA_020271785.1 Procambarus virginalis | reverse complement strand
GAAGGCCTATTGGCCGACAGTGAAGAGTCAGGACTGACAAAGGAGAAAACATTTGCCATCATGCTGCAGTTGTCAAGGCATCCACAATGATAGTTCCTCTCTATATCCCAAAAAGCCCCGTGTGAGAGACTCCAAGCTGGTAACCGTAAGCAGGGTAAACAAGGCTCCGAAGGAAGGCGAGATCGTACAGTAGGAACAAGGAAGAAATACTGATTGATTGATTGATGAAGATTAAGCCACCCTAAAGGTGGCACGGGCATGAAAAGCCCGTAGGTGGTGGCCGTTTTGAGCCATTACTAGTATCACGAGCTGATTCTGGAGATCTGTGGAGGTGCGACTGCACCCTGCGTGATGGGAGATGTCTCATGTGTTCGTGTCCAAGATTAATTGATGAAGATTAAGCCGCCCAAAAGGTGGCACGGGCATGAATAGCCCGTAAGTGGTGGCCCTTTTGAGCCATTATCATTATCAATAGATGATACTGGAGATCTGTGGAGGTGCGGCACCCTGCGTGACGGGAGATGTCTCACGTGTCCAGATGGATTCATTGATAAAGGTTAAGCCACCCAAAAGGTGGCACGGGCATGAATAGCCCATTGGTGGTGGCCCTTTTGAGCCATTACCAGAATCAAGAGCTGATACTGGAGATCTGTGGAGGTGCGACTGCACCCTGCGTGACGAGAGATGTCTCCCGGACCATATGGTGAATAAATAGTCCAAGAAACACTGGTAAGACAACGATTGCCTCTGTGACCAACGTTTGGGTGAAAGGCACGGCAACGATTGAGGATAGCCTAATGGCAGTAAGAAACGAAGTCGAAAAAGTGTACCCTAGTGGTGATGAGTTGCAGGGAAGCGTCATGATTCTGCAGTCAGTACACAGATCTTGGTATACCTAAAAAATTTGGAGAAGAGGATTAAAACCCTCGATAAATTAGCTATTGCAAACAGATGGTGTCTAGTGTGGAGTGTAGTGGGGAATGAAACATAGGGGGAAGAAAGTAAGGAAGAGGATGGCGTATCACAGTTGGAAGAGTCTCAGGAAAATTAAATATCTACTAATGATGGCAGTGTTCAACCCCGTTGTTGTTATTGTGGATCAGACAAACAATCTTCGTCCACATGGTTTTATTCTCCGCCAGTAACAACAACAAAACAATTATCAGGTACATGAAATATTATTAACAAGATCATAAACAAAAGAGCATCTGCTCCAAACATGCTACCTCCAACATCTGTAGTACTCAATCCCAACATTCCTCCCCTTTTAAATAAACTATTTCCCTATTCCCTGATTTTCTCAACTGGGAGTCCTGACCTGTTACTTCTGGGAAACATTCTTCTGAATTACTCATTGTAGAGTCCATAGGGTTAACTGTATCCCCATTATTAGGATGGATATGGATATCATGGAATGGATTCATTATTAGGATGGATATCACTAGTTGCCCCACCCCCACCTGAAGGGTCTTCAAAATTCCCTGTGAACTTTGGCATGAGCTGATCGGCATGCCTTTTCCAATTAATGTTCCAAAACTCTGCACTTGCACAGTGAAGTTCCTGCGGCCCAGGACCTCCCTAATTTTTCCTTCCACCCAGGCTTTCCACTTCCAAAATTCCTTGCATATACTGCATCCCCCTCATTAAACAACAATTCCTCTCCCTGAGCCAACTGACTGGCAAGCTAGTTACCGATTTCTCTTTATTGGGATCTGTCTTTACTGCTTCCATGTGCACTTTAAAGTGCCTATTAAACAGTAATTCAGAAGGAGATTTACCAGTAGTAGAATGAACAGTTTTCCTTTGATTATATAAAAATCTACAAAGCCTTGTATTAATAGTACCTTCCGTAAACCGCTTTAACCCTTCTTTCAAGGATCTCACTGCTCTCTCTGCTAGACCATTTGAAGAAGGATTATAGGGGGCAGGTGTTACATGTTTAATACCATTTTTCGAAAAAAATCCTCCATTTCCACAGAAACAAAATAAGGAGCATTGTCTGAGACAATTATGTCTGGCAATCCAAAATTACAAAATGTTTTCCTTAGTAATTCACAAGTTACAGATGATGTGGTGAATTACACACATGCACATCCAGAAATTTGGTGTATGAATCCACCACCACTAGGTAATATTTATTATCCATAGGTCCCGCATAATCTACATGAAGTCTAGACCAGGGTTTTCCAGTGCATGGCCAAGAAAGTACTGGGGCCTGGGGTTTCTGATAATTCTTAAAGCAAATATGACAATTTTTGTTACCTCAGCAATATCCTGGTCTATTTTTGGCCACCAAACCCAACTTCTAGCTTCTGCTTTCATAGCATTTATGCCATTATGGCCTACATGCAGCTGTTCCAAAATCTTACATCTCAGTTCCCCAGGCACCACCACTCTATTCCTATACAAGAGTACATCCTGGTGAATACTAAGGTCAGCCTTCACTGCAGCATACTCTGACAATAACAAATTATCATTCCAACCATATTTGACATATTTCAACAACAGACTTAATTTGGGATCTCTACCAGTTGCCTTCCTAATAGTCTGGAATGAAATATCCTCAAAAGACATAGATTCCACCAGGTTAACATACTCCACTGGAATACTGGAATTTAATTCTTCTGTCACAGGCAATCTACTTAATGCATCAGCTACTACATTATCCTTGCCTGGCTTAAACTCTAAATCATACTCAAACTGCGAGAGTAGTAATGCCCATCTTTGAATTCTAGCATTGGCATTAACTGGAATCTGCTTACCTCTGCCAAACAATCCTAGCAGGGGTTTATGATCTGTTCTAGCAAGAAATTTCCTCCCCAGCAGAAAATACCTCAGTTTTTTTACAGCATATACCAAAGCTAAGGCTTCTTTATCTAACTGAGAATAATTCTGTTCCGCAGGAGATAATTTCTTGCTAGCAAAATATACTACTTTATCCTGACCATCTACTTCCTGTAATAATACACAACCCACTCCTACTGGGGAAGCATCTACCTCCAGTTTTAACGGGAGTCTACCTGTAAAATTAGTGAGCACTGGAGAATTGATCAATTCCTGCTTAATATTCCTGAATGCATTTTCCTCTCTTGCTGCCCACTTAAATCTAGCCCCTTTTTTCAACAATTCATACAAGGGTGCTAATTTTGTTGAAAAGTTCTTCACGAACTTACAAAAATATGTAACCATCCCAACAAAAGACTGTACTTCCCCAACTGATGTTGGGGCTGGGGCATCTATTATAGCAGCTACATTTTTGTGAGAAGGAGTAAAGCCCTTACCTGAAATATGGTACCCCAGGTATTCAATGGCCTTGGTCTTCAACGTTGTTTTTCCCTTATTAATCTTCACATTGTGCTTTTGCAAAAGATTCAAAACTTGTTCTAATCTAGCATCATGCACTTCCTCATTCTCTCCACATACAATAATGTCATCTAAAAAACTAGCCACACCTTCAATGTTAACTAACAACTGGGACATGAATCTCTGAAAAATTGCTGGAGACGAGGAGAGTCCAAAAGGAAGTCTTTTATACTTAAATAACCCCTTGTGGGTATTAATCACTAACAATTTCTGGCTCTCCTCCTCTACAGGAATTTGCAAGTAAGCATCTTTCAGGTCAATCTTAGAAAAAATTGCCCCCTTGCAGACCACTGACAACAACTCATCTATCTTAGGTAAAGGGTACTTCTCACAGTGTATGCGGTTGTTCAGTTCCTTGAAGTCTGCACAGATTCTCAAGGATTTCCGATCTGCCTTCAACACTGGTACAATTGGGGCTGCCCACTCACTATGTGTAATTGGCTCTAAGATGCCTTCTGCCACATGCTTTTCCAGGGCTGATTCTACCAATTGCTTGTAATGAAACGGCACTGTTCTTGCCTTGAAAAATTTAGGTGAAGCCCAACTTTTCAGGTGAATTTTTGCCACCATGCTATTAATTGGCTTATCTGCCTCCACTGAATATTTATCTAACATTTGTTCGGCACTTTTAATTGTTTTACCTATCGACAATTCATCTAGCCAAGAAAATTCCCACTTTTTCCATGAGATCCTTACCATATATGCTAGTATTATGTGAATCCACTACATAAAAATCCTGGACAATTTCTTTTCCATTATAACCTACTTTTGCTGACACCTTGCCATAGACCTTAATCGGTACATTATCATAAGCACTTAAAGATTTTTTACCTGGTTTTACATTCAATTGCAAGGTATCTGCCCAATCTCTAGACAATGTTGACACTGCTGCACCAGTGTCCAGTTCCAAGGGAACTAACTTCCCATTAATTACAAAATTCACCACTTGTGACTTCACTGAACATACCTTTTCTTTCACCGAATATAGTCGGTATTCCTCACCTGCAGCTTCTTCAGACGGTTTACCTTCCTCTACCGCCTTGACCACAGTACCACAACCTTTTCTTCCTGCATTACCTGGTCGTCTCCTCTCCCAGGCCTTGTTGTTCCTGTTCAGAAATTCCCTACACACTCTCTGCAAGTGTCCCTCCTTGTTACAAAAGTTGCATATATATGCACGAAACTTGCACTTGCTACTTATGTGACTGTATCCACAGTGTTTGCATCTGGTCTGGCCGTGTACGACCATAATTTCCTGAGTAGAAGTCTTACTTCCAAAAGCCCTTTCCAGGTTCAATATCTTCTCGAGCACTGTCCATGAAGTCATCGATCGATTGTAGATCCAAATTTTTTGCCACCAGGTTAGGGAAATAATTCTCCTTTTCCACTGCCATGAACAACTGGTCCCTAACCCTGCCGTCCAACTGTGCTCCGAAGTTGCAGTGGTTAGCCAAAGCCTTCAAATCCGCAAAAAAAATCCTGTACTGATTCCTGCTGCTTTTTCGTCCTCTTCTGGAAATCCATCAAACTCCTGTGATATGATGGTTTCACCACATACTGACGTTTAAGCAGAGCAATCAGGTCTACATAGGTCTTCGTGTGTGGTAGCTCCAGTGCACACAAATTTCCGAGAACACTATATGCTTCGGAGCCCAGTGAAACTAAGAGTACCGCTTTCTTGTTGGCGTCCTCCTTAATCTCCCGGCACTGAAAGTTTGCTTCCAGCAGGCTGAGCCACAGGTCCAACGAGATCTTAGCAGTGTTAAGCGGCTGTATTGACATGAACGGCGTAGTCATTGTCACGGTGGTAGCACACTCAACTGGTGTATGTATGCAAAGCGTCCACTCGTCCACACGACGTACCCTGCTCTCTCTTGATCCTCACACCACGTCTCGTACCCAGGCTCTCTGCCGGAGATGTTTCATCCTCATTGCCACTGTTGTAATTGTGGTCAGACAAACAATCTTCGTCCACATGGTTTTGTTCTCCGCCAGTAACAACAACAAAACAATTATCAGGTACATGAAATATTATTAACAAGATCATAAACAAACGAGCATTTGCTCCAAACATGCTACCTCCAACATTTGTAGTACTCAATCGCAACACCCGTGTGCTGGAAAATGTTGACGGAGAAGCTCAGGTAAAATGGTTTACAAAAATAGAATTGGAAGGCATTGTTAACAATAGAGTTACCGTTGACAGCAGTAGGGGGTGTACAAGTGCCGAGAAAGAAGAAATATCAAAATGTTGGGAGTTTCTGGCTAAGGAAATATTGATTGATTGATGAAGATTAAGCCACCCAAAAGGTGGCACGGGCATGAATAGCCCATAAGTGGTGGCCGTTTTGAGCCATGGAGACCTGTGGAGGTACGACTGCACCCTGCGTGATGGGAGATGTCTCCCATCAAGGGTTCGGCAGATGTCTCCCGTCAAGGAGATATATTGCTTGTTGTTGTCGGAATATCCGACACCATTTAGTAATATCAATGCAATTTGCAGATAATATTGCTGCTGCGTTGTATACACAAGTTAACCCATAGAAAATGTAACTTGTATTGGAATTATCCGTCTATAGAAAACGGGATATCATTGCCACATACTATTATAAATTCACCAGGTATTGTGTTGGAATTATTCTTAAATACATTAGTCTTTGGACTTTTACCATCATAAAACATATCATTTTAATTAACTTAATTATTAGTATCAAAATAGAGTAAATGTGACCCTTCTATCACTTACTGATATCTAGACAAAGTGCCAAGGCGTCAGGATTAGGAAGTAGTCAGCCATTGTTATTAGGACCACAGAGGCGCCGAGAGCAAATTCGGCTCCTATCTTTCTCTTGGACGAAGTGTAATGGAGATCAGAGTAGTAGTCTTCCATCATCAACACGCAGTCAACAATAAACAAGGGAAGTGTTCTACCGAAACCCATTTATCTAATCATTTTTGGCCATTAATGTCAGTAGATAAGGCGAACCGGTTAGAATGCGAACAGCCTCTTAAAAAAGAAGGTAATTAAGCCTTGGTCTTTATTTGAATCATTATACAGTATTTTCTCTGATATAGCTGTCATATATTAGGATTCTGGCTTTACAGCTAGCACCTTTGACAGGTACAAGAAGAGGAAGCAAGACTTGGTATATCAGTTACTATGGGTCATGGAAGCGGCCTCAAAATAGGATAATTTGGTGTCTACATCCTAGTTATACCTGGTGGACTAAGCCTGCTGTATAATAAGATAAGGAACCTCCTCAATGTATACCAATATATGTAGTTAATACCGTAGTTTGATTGGCTGCATATATATAAATTCAATATAAACCCCCGCCTAATGTGTAAGGATCGATTTGTGAGATTATTGCAGAAATACAGTCCACTTAACATCATACCAATTGCTATCAAAGTATATAAATTAACGTAAATATAAATTCTATATAAATTCATATAAATAAATATAAATCTCACAGGTCTGTTCCCACATTTGTTGTTGTTTAAGATTCGCTACTCAGAACAATAAGTTCCAGTAGCTCGGGCTACTGGAACAGCCTGGCGGTTGTTCCAGTAAGTTTTCCTATTATGGTGGCTATCCTTTGTTTCATCCTGTTTTCTAATGCCGGTAAATTTGTTTCCATTCTAAGGTTCTCTCTACGCGTCCATATAGGTGCTCCCAGCATTGTTCTCAGAGCATCATTTTGAGACACTTCCAGTTTCTCCCATTGTTATTACTGAGGGATGTAAGAGCAGGGGCAGCATAGTCGATGAGTGACCTAACTGCTTGAACGTAGTACATTTTGAGTACTGGTAGAGATGCACCCTCTCTAAGACTGGTCAGGGTAGGATGATTGCAAGAGTGAGGCCGGCCGTATAAACGAGTAGTACCTATTTGTGTATTTCTGGTGATTAGTCAGTCTCTGAAGCCTGAATTCGAAGTCAGGTGTTCAGTCACAATGTCACTAACAGCACCTGTAGGGGTGAAGTGTAGTGTGGACGAGGAGATAATCATCCCCTTGTTGTCATCTTGTCAGTCCAGAGGGACTTACGTCTTGTGTACACAGACGTACGGTGTGTGTGTGTGTGTGGGTACACACGGGAACAGAGTATACATAGATTAGCCAAGGACTGAGAGGATGTCCATGTAATATTTATATTCCATAGTGATCCAGGCAATGATTATTGTGGAGTGATACCAGAGTGTGGTGTTGTTCCCAGGGCCATGACAAGTGTCATGTCAAGCACAACAATATATATATATATATATATATATATATATATATATATATATATATATATATATATATATATATATATATATGAATATGAAAACTCACACCCCAGAAGTGACTCGAACCCATACTCCCAGGAGCAACGCAACTGGTATGTACAGGGACGCCTTAAACCACTTGACCATCACGACCGGACATAAGGAAGTGATAGCATGAGCTATATGAACCACTTCCCCGCTGGCATTTGGATGGTTATCTTGGCATAGCATTTTATCAAATCATCTCATTTTGGGGGGCAACACGTGAGGAACACAAATGCGAACAAGCCTGAATGGTCCCCAGGACTATATGCGAATGAAAACTCACACCCCAGAAGTGACTCGAACCCATACTCCCAGAAGCAACGCAACTGGTATGTACAGGGACGCCTTAAACCGGTTGACCATCACGACCGGACATAAGGAAGTGATAGCCTGAGCTATATGAACCACTTCCCCGCCGGCACTTGGATGGTTATCTTGGGCATAGCATTTTATCAAATCACCTCATTTTTGGGGGCAACACGTGAGGAACACAAATGCGAACAAGCCTGAATGGTCCCCAGGACTATATGCGAATGAAAACTCACACCCCAGAAGTGACTCGAACCCATACTCCCAGGAGCAACACAACTGGTATGTACAGGGACGCCTTAAACCGCTTGGCCATCACGACAAAAAAGAAAGTCGCAGTCGCTGAGTGTAGCAGTACACAGTTACAGTCACTCCCTCAGTTACTCTTTTAGTACAGTGTAACCATGTCTCCTCAGGATATGACTTTCCTAACCATCCTTCTTGAATTATTAACGTCAGAAGGACACAGTGATCTAGTAGCAAGAGCAAGGAAAATTGCTGAAGACGACCCAACCCTAAACGAAGCACCGTGGCAACTTGTAGGCAACGGAAAGGCAAACAAACGAAGAAGAACCGAAGAAACGCCAAAAGAAACCAAACTTGAAGCCAACCAGAACTCAAGAGCAGCACCCAAACCAATGCCAAGGACCATATTCAAAACCAAGAAACCAGTAGATGGTCCGACTTATGCTTACATTGTCGCACTGGAAAAGAATAATCCAGGATCAGATCTTAGAGCCAAGCCCGACATTAGAGGTAGATATAACATATCCACAGCTAATCCGGATATAATCACAAACCTCAGGAACACAAAACACCTAGTTGAACTAAAACCAGAAGAAAAAATCACCAAAATGATAGTTCAAAATTTCCCGGTCGAAGTTCATGCAAACAGACTCCTGCCCAAATGTCACAACGGCGGAAAGATGCAAGCACAACAATATTGAAACAAGACAGGTTCTTGTAACAATAAAAGGACCTCGCATCAACACTCTGAGTGTTGGCATCTATGGTCAATTCAAGCTGAGACTGTACAACCCAGAACCCATGCGCTGCTACAGATGTCAGCGCTTCGGCCACCACAAAGATGGTTGCAGAGGCCCGGAACGATGTGGTGTATGTAGCGAGCTCCACAATACCGACATATGCAAGAATCTGCACAAAGAAGGCAAACAAACTAAAGCAAAATGCCCGAACTGCGGGGATACACATCACGCCTGGAACAAACGATGTCCAGAAAGGGTAAAAAGGATACTAGCCTTCGGATCAACCCAGCAACCCAAAGTAACAACTTCTAGACCCCAATCGACCAGACCCTCGGTAAAAAGCCAGTGGTACACCCCTCGGCAAGTCCGAATAAATGAAGATCAGCAACAGTCTGGCGAGCCGGGTCTTTTTGGTCTGGGAAGGGACGGGGCCTCCAATAACTGGAGTGGTCAAGGGGGTGCTACTCCACTGGGAGACAGCAACAGAATGGATCAGGGCGGCAGGGCGAACATGTCTGCCGTTGCCTCCGGGACCTCCCAGGCAGGAATGATGATCCCTGCATCATCGGGTGCCCCAGTGGCTGGATGTAGCAAGGGCGCTTCGGCCCAACCAGGAGTCTCCTCACCCTCCACTCCAACCAAGAAGACACAAACCGTCGGGAAAACCAGTACTGTAAAAACCATGGACTCAATGATTCCACTATAAACGGAAAAATGGACAATCTCAAAATTATACAATGGAATATTCAAGGATTCAAAAGCAAAGCACAAACACTCAGAGCAGTGCTTCTCAAGGATAGTATTGATATTGTTCTACTTCAAGAAACACTCACCAGGACTGACAGATATATCAATATCCCAGGATATCAAGGATTCCACTGCCCCATGGCACAAGGTGGCACCAGAGGCATTTCAGTTCTAGTAAGAAATCATATCAATGCCACGGCAATCACAGACCTGCCCAACTGTGGCGAGAACGTCGAAATTATGGGAGTTAAGCTCACTATGAGGAACTCAACGCTGTCCGTCTTCAATGTATACAAGAGCCAGAGAGAACATGACATGGATCTCTCAACAATCTTTGAAATAGCAGTCACTACACCTACTATCATCTCTGGCGACTTTAACGCTCATAGTGAATTACTACTTGATTCAGCAAGAACCGACGCCAACGGAAGACATATTGAACATCTTTTGGATGAAGTGCCAGAAATCAGTCTGCTTAATTCGACGGAACCAACCCACACTGGTGGGGGAAAGCTGGATCTCACGTTTGTCTCCACCAGTATTTATGAGTTGTGTCATTGGTCAGTGGATCATGTTCTGACTAGTGACCACTTTGCTACAAAAACAGTTATTAATATAGCACTACCTCCTAGACCTCCAGCTCCCGAGCCCGGATGGGACTTTATCAAGGCAGATTGGACGAAGTTTCAGGAAGCTCTCGAAACTTGGCACCAAAACTACACTCCTCCTGACAACACCGAAGAAATGGAAAAAGATTTAGTAAATGCAATACATAGAGCAGCAAATCACGCCATCCCCAAGAGGAAAACAATTACCCAACAACACAAGGACCATTGGTATTACTGTGATAGGATCAAAGAACTACATAACAGACTAAATCGTGCACGAAAGAATTTCAGAAGAGATAGAACCGAAGCTAATCTAGGACTTCTTAGAGCCGTCCGAGATCATGTGCACGAAGAAACAGCAAAAATCAGAGAAGAAAAATGGCTCGAGTGGTGTGCCAAGCTAAATCAGCATACGTCCTTGGGCGACATCTGGAGGCAGATCAACAAGGCCAAAGGAAAATCGCCTCCTGCTCCGCCGCACCATGTTCATCCAGAGCAAGAAGCAGAAAGGCTAGCAAATCTATTTGCTTCAAGAGCCAGTTCCACTCAACTTCCTCAAGCAACTCTGACTCACCAACAAAGACTTCAAGCAGCAAGATGGAAAAAAATAGATGATGCTTTAGCCTTACCTGACGAACTAGACCAACCTTTCAATCTAAAAGAACTCAGAGTGCTACAAAGAAAACTAAAAATACAGCTCCAGGCGAGGACAAAATCACTTACAACATGCTAGCCAAGCTAGGAGAAAAGGGTGAAGAAGCCTTCTTGAATCTCATCAACAGAGTATGGGTGACAAGAACCCGACCACTCTCTTGGAACAGTGCAATTATAGTTCCCATTCCAAACCTAAAGACCCAGGAAATCCAAGACCCATCTCATTAACAAGCTGTCTGGCCAAAACTGCAGAAAGAATGGCCCTTAATCGAATTGAATGGAAAGCCAATCCACTACACCAAAATATGTTTGCTTACAGAAAAGGTGTTGGAACCACAGAATGCCTTACCTCCCTCCTGGATAAAATCAATGACAAACCTGGAATCCTTATTTTTCTAGACCTTGAAAAAGCCTTCGAGTTAGCCAGTGCTCCAGCTACACTGTGCTGCCTCGTGGATAAGGAAATCATAGAACACGCTCTTGCTTTTGCCAAAGGAAGCCTGCTTAACCGATTCCCGAGCAGTAGCCAAAACCGGTTCTTGAAATTCTCGCAGAGGTTTGATCGGGCATCTAAGAGCCTTGTAGCAGGCTTAGGCTATCGATAGGTTCAATTACCACCTTGTCTAGTAGCTCTAGTTGCCTAACAACTAGATGTTAGAGGCCTTGGCCGAACTAACTCCACCATCCACTTAGTCTACCTGGACACTCCACACCCACCCACATAGTATAGCTTAGACTAGGCTGCCTGGCCCCACAAAGCCATGGCGACCAAAGTCAGATTCACAGACGAATCTGGCCAGGCCCGTACTCCAGCACAACTACTTCATGAGATCCATGGGATCACCCAGATTTCATACAAAAATGTGTACAAAATTACGAATGGAGCCATCTTGTTGGTACCCAATGCAGACCTTCCCGACCTCCTTTCGACCGACAACCTGAACAAACTAAAGGAGAAGAGGATCACTGTCCACCCCCCAGCTGAATTCCAAGCCACACGCACCATCTTTGCTCATAGGGTGCATGACATCATCATGGAGCACTCACTGGAAGAAATAACTAATGAAATTGAAAGGAAAAACAGAGAGGTAAAAATACTCAATGCCTATAGATTCACAGTCCAGTCCAACACCAATCAAGTACTGAAGCTTACTCTGGCTTCACCGGAGCAAGCAACACAAGCCTGCACCCAAGGCTTTTCTGCATTTGGCATCAAGGTTGAACCTGACAAAATCTACCCACAGAGGTTCTACAAACTTAAGCAATGCTTCAAATGCTTTAAGTTTGATCACTATTCCAGTGCATGCAACAATGGAACCCCCAAGTGCAGCAGGTGCACGGGGGAACACAACTACAGGGAATGCATAAACCCAACACCCAAATGTGCACTATGCAACGGTGCACACATTGCAATCTCGCATCTATGCCCTCGTAGGAAGGAGGCAATCAAGGAATTGCAAGAAACGGCAGCAGCAGCCCGTCAACGAGCAGCTAATACCGTTCCTGCCCCTCCTCCACCAAGAAATCCTTGGGGTAACCCCAACCAACAACAGGCCCAGTCGGTTGCCCAAGGGGGTCACCAAAGCAACCAACAACCCCATAACCCCATGGTCATACCTGAACAAACTCAGAACCATACACAACAGGCTTCAGCACCTAACTCTCTCGCACCAAACACCGACCCTAAGTCCAGCCTAGGGGCTGAACTCCTAACATTTGCTCAAATCCAATTTCCAGACAACCCTGTGAAGCTCCTAGGTTTCTGGAACTCCCTAAGGAAGGACAATGGCCTGCCCCCTGTCCACATGTCCGAGGACTCGCTTGCATACTTGTCTCCTAACACCACAACAACTGCTGGTCAGGCCCAAGCACAACCCAGCAACCCCAACCCTAGTACCCCCTGCCCCCAGGCCTCTACCAACGCCCAGGAGACTCCAAACTCCCAGATCTATACCGGCCCCTCCACCTCTGCAATCTGGCAAACACCCAAGTCCTCCATCCCTCCAGTATTCTCAAACGGGTTTATGCTCCAAGCCATCACAAACTCCCTTGCCATAAGGAACCCTAGACACACTAGGCGCATTGCACAACGCAGTTCCACACCCTACAGTTCCACAAACCGCTCTTGCAAGAGAGCCAGGCCCGACTCTCGCAGCCGAAGCTCATCCCCTGAGGTCAGGGAAAGGGCAAGCAGCCCCCCCAATCCTCCTTCAGCGAGCGACTCTAGCACCACTGATGTGGATATCATAAACAGCAGTGACTCCGAAGACCCCACATTGGCACTGCAACGTGCAGGAAACCCCAACCAATCCCCTGCAGGAACCGGGAACAAGATCCCTGGCTCAGGAAATTTACCCCCCACCTCAACAAATAGTAGTAACCAAACCGAACTTAATAACACTGGCGCTCGAGCCAAACAAACACATACGTCTCATAACCAATAATGGGGATCACAATCCTTCAGGTGAACATCAAACATTACTTCAATAACAGATACCTCCTCACTCTGGAGGTAGCCAGACTTAACCCAGATGTTATCTTACTTAATGAAACAGCTGTTAGACAGGACCAGCACATCTCCATTTGGGGATATTCCACCAGGGAAATCAACAGGGGGATGTACAGTGGGGTGGCAATACTAATAAGAAGGGGCTCTCTTACCGCCCCATCCTCATAGAAGATGACCACTTTCTGGCAATAGAACTCACCACTTCACACGGCCCCCTCATCGTCTGCACCGCATATCTACCACCTAGACTGGCCTACCTCCCCTCCATCCCTCTGAACAAGCTGCTCGATAGGAACCTCCCTACCATCATCGCGGGGGACCTGAATGCCCACCACCAGGCCTTATTCAACGCTCCTGCCAGGCCAGACCTCAAGGGCAGGCAGCTCTTCAATCTAATGCAAAACCGGGACCTCTCCTTCCAAGGCCCCCACTTTAAGACGTTCTTTGCGGGCAACGTGAGGGGCACCCCTGACATAGTGCTGACCAACAGAGACTGTGACCTGTTCCACTGCAGAGTAACCCCAGGCAAGAACGTGGGGTCGGACCACATCCCTGTGGTCACAACCCTCCAAGCATCCCCCTTCAGATATGTGGCGCCCCCCAGGCCCAGACTGGAAACAATACGTGCCAGGGACTATGACGCCTTCCTTGCGGAAGACCCCACCATTGAGTTCGGAAACCTCCCAACCCAAACAATCGACCAAGCGGTAAACACCATCCACAACCGCATCCAGCTTGCAACTGAGGCCACTTGCGAAATATCCACCACAAGGACCTACCACCAATATAAACCGACCCGAGAAATCAGAGGCAAAATGAATGAGTACCAGCGAGCCTGCCAAAGCCACTACCAAACTGGCCAGCCACCAGCGTTGACCCTTCAAACACTCAGAAGGGAAACCATAGACCTTACGGGGGCTCACAAGAGCCACATATGGGGAACCCTTGTGAGGCAGGCCAACCAGTACAAAAGGGAGCCGGGAGCTTTCTGGCGTAAGATCAGACAGCTCTTGGGATCGGTTAACCCCAGCCTCACCCACCTCGAACACACGTTCCTAGACGAAGATGACGAGGAGCAACAAGAAAAAATAGAAGACCCACAAGACCAGGCGGACCTCATGGGCGCAGTATGGAAGAAGACACTCACGGCTTCTAACAGCAGAGCCTTCAACAACACCCATTTTGAACGTGTCAACCAATGGACAACAGAAAACGCCGCCTCCCTCCACAGCACCCCTCTGATAGACCTGACAACCCTAGAAGACGACCACCCTCTAACAAGACCCATAACTATGTTAGAGATGAGAGGAGTCATCAAAAGTATTCGAGATAAGGCCCCAGGACCATCGGGGATCAAAGCGTTGCAGATCAAACTTCTACCAGGCAACCTTCTACAATCCATTCTCAACCTATTCAACGCTATGCTGGCGTCGGGTCACATTCCGGTTGCATTCAAGTCAGCCAAGATGATATTCATTCCCAAACCCAAGAAAGACCCCCACCAACCTGGCAACTACCGTCCAATCTCCCTCTTAGACACAATAGGCAAGTGCTTTGAAAAAATCGTGTCAAACCGTCTTAACTACTATATGGAGTATAACAACCTCTTCACTGAAAAACAATTTGGCTTTCGAGCACACAGATCAACCCAACATGCAATAAACATCATCTACGACGCAGTAAGCTCAATTCGCAAGCAAAAACAAGTAGCTTTGATTGCGACGAGGGACGTACACAAGGCCTTCGACAGCCTTTGGCATGATGGTCTTGTGTACAAATTAGCAGATTTACCAGCGCAAAACTGGACCCTCCTCAGGCTGGTCAGAAATTTTCTAAAGAATAGGCAAGTTACCCCCAACTTCAAGGCGAAAGAGGCCGCAGCCTTCACCCCAACAGCTGGAGTCCCCCAAGGGTCATGCTTGAGCCCCGTTCTCTTCAACATCTTTGTGAACGACCTGCCCCAGCCAGAGTATAGGGACACCATCATCGTGCAATTTGCGGACGACGTAACACATGTAATAACATCTAACCCAAGCAGCCAAGCGACCAAGCATGCAACTGTAACCCGCAAGGCAAACGTAGAACTAGCCAGGACTGCTAACTGGGAAAGGAAATGGAGGATCACCACTAACCCAGAAAAGATCCAATTAAGCACTGTCGGATGTATGGCCTTCTCAATCGAAAATGAGGGAGGGATAAGAATCAGGGGCGAACCCATAGCCATCTCAAACTCCAACACAGTGCTCGGATACAACTTCAACAGACTACTCAACTCCTCCCAGTTTGTATCCCAGAAGACAGCAATGGCTCGAGGTTCGCTGGCGAGGCTCTTCCGCTTCAAGCAAGCCCCATCCCACATCAAGCTCCACCTGTACAGAATGATTATAAGGCCTAGCCTTGAATACCCTTACGTCCCCCTGAACCTCACCAACAAATCCAACATGCTGAAGATCCAACGGGTACAAAACAAAGCACTCCGCTTTGCGGAGGGCCTGACACTGATGGATAGGGTAAGAACTGACCAAATCCATGAGACGCTCAACATGAAGCCAATGAACATCAGGCTCAGCTACCTGGCCAGAAGACGGCTGTACCGCATGAAGAATATGTATATCCCAGACCCCGAAGATCCCTACGTAGCAGAAAACACCACCAGCGACTACGAGATCCGCGAACCACCACACAGAACCAGAAGAATCACTCTCCAACAAAAAGTGATCAGACACATCCACGATGAGGCCTTCCCAAGACCTCAAATACTAAGCGGCTTGCCAGACGACCCTGATGAGTGGCCCGTCCCGGACCCCATCTACACCAAATGAAGAATAAAGGAAATAAATAAATAAATAAATAAAAATAAATAAAAGAAATGAATAAAAAAAAAATATAAACAAATAAAACTACTACAAAAAATATAAAATCAAAAAACTATTTGTCGTGATATCAGAAGTGTGACTACCGTGATGTTGTTAAGATTAACCTCCCTCAGCCAACTCCATCGGCTCTAGTGCTTTAGGACACCAACAAGGTCACAAACACTAGCCCCCCCAGCCAATGTACTGACAACCCAACATAACACATACACAAACAAACGACACATACACATATGTCAACCCATGGTGGACAGGCCACCGAACTTTCAATCCTCCTCTCTCTCTACACCCGCATCCTCTTCCTGAATTTCATCTCCCCATCCCTTTACCCCCCCCCCCCCATCCTTTCCAAGCCCTTTGGACATCAAGCTGAAGCTCTTGTATATATCTCAAAAAAAAAAAATGCCTAGAGCAGCAGACCTCACATCCCCAGTATTGTCTGCGGAGTTGTGAGGGACGCTCACGATGCGTGTACGTGCACCACGTACTTACTACGCACGGCGAGGGAGCACGACCCAGGGACAGGAAGTTACACCATCACGCTAGTCACCAGCCGGCGGACGTGACTAACCTCCTCCCACACGTCACCTCACAGACCACAGTCTCTGCCACACAACTGACAACACAGCCTCACTCAGTTAAGTATATTGTTAACACGTCACCTCACAGACCACAGTCTCTGCCACACAACTGACAACACAGCCTCACTCAGTTAAGTATATTGTTAACACGTCACCTCACAGACCACAGTCTCTGCCACACAACTGACAACACAGCCTCACTCAGTTAAGTATATTGTTAACACGTCACCTCACAGACCACAGTCTCTGCCACACAACTGACAACACAGCATCACTCAGTTAAGTATATTGTTAACTTCTTCCCACACTGGGCGCCTTACTGATGTTATGTTAACTTCTTCCCACACTGGGCGCCTTACTGATGTTATGTTAACTTCTTCCCACACTGGGCGCCTTACTGATGTTATGTTAACTTCTTCCCACACTGGGCGCCTTACTGATGTTATGTTAACTTCTTCCCACACTGGGCGCCTTACTGATGTTATGTTAACTTCTTCCCACACTGGGCGCCTTGCTGATGTTATGTTAACTTCTTCCCACACTGGGCGCCTTACTGATGTTATGTTAACTTCTTCCCACACTGGGCGCCTTACTGATGTTATGTTAACTTCTTCCCACACTGGGCACCTTACTGATGTTATGTTAACTTCTTCCCACACTGGGCACCTTACTGATGTTATGTTAACTTCTTCCCACACTGGGCGTCTTACTGATGTTATGTTAACTTCTTCCCACACTGGGCGCCTTACTGATGTTATGTTAACTTCTTCCCACACTGGGCGCCTTACTGATGTTATGTTAACTTCTTCCCACACTGGGCGCCTTACTGATGTTATGTTAACTTCTTCCCACACTGGGCGCCTTACTGATGTTATGTTAACTTCTTCCCACACTGGGCGTCTTACTGATGTTATGTTAACTTCTTCCCACACTGGGCGTCTTACTGATGTTATGTTAACTTCTTCCCACACTGGGCGCCTTACTGATGTTATGTTAACTTCTTCCCACACTGGGCGCCTTACTGATGTTATGTTAACTTCTTCCCACACTGGGCGCCTTACTGATGTTATGTTAACTTCTTCCCACACTGGGCGTCTTACTGATGTTATGTTAACTTCTTCCCACACTGGGCGCCTTACTGATGTCATGTTCATAATTTAATTATTAATTTTGTCATGGGGGCGACTTTGTTGGGCAGCGTCACTCATCCTGTGAGTGGACACACCGCCATAGTGACAGTATTGGGCAGCGTCACTCATCCTGTGAGTGGACACACCGCCATAGTGACAGTATTGGGCAGCGCCACTCATCCTGTGAGTGGACACACCGCCATAGTGACAGTATTGGGCAGCGTCACTCATCCTGTGAGTGGACACACCGCCATAGTGACAGTATTGGGCAGCGCACTCATCCTGTGAGTGGACACACCGCCATAGTGACAGTATTGGGCAGCGCACTCATCCTGTGAGTGGACACACCGCCATAGTGACAGTATTGGGCAGCGCCACTCATCCTGTGAGTGGACACACCGCCATAGTGACAGTATTGGGCAGCGTCACTCATCCTGTGAGTGGACACACCGCCATAGTGACAGTATTGGGCAGCGCCACTCATCCTGTGAGTGGACACACCGCATAGTGACAGTATTGGGCAGCGCCACTCATCCTGTGAGTGGACACACCGCCATAGTGACAGTATTGGGCAGCGCCACTCATCCTGTGAGTGGACACACCGCCATAGTGACAGTATTGGGCAGCGCCACTCATCCTGTGAGTGGACACACCGCCATAGTGACAGTATTGGGCAGCGCCACTCATCCTGTGAGTGGACACACCGCCATAGTGACAGTATTGGGCAGCGCCACTCATCCTGTGAGTGGACACACCGCCATAGTGACAGTATTGGGCAGCGCCACTCATCCTGTGAGTGGACACACCGCCATAGTGACAGTATTGGGCAGCGCACTCATCCTGTGAGTGGACACACCGCCATAGTGACAGTATTGGGCAGCGCCACTCATCCTGTGAGTGGACACACCGCCATAGTGACAGTATTGGGCAGCGCCACTCATCCTGTGAGTGGACACACCGCCATAGTGACAGTATTGGGCAGCGCCACTCATCCTGTGAGTGGACACACCACCATAGTGACAGTATTGGGCAGCGCCACTCATCCTGTGAGTGGATACACCGCCATAGTGACAGTATTGGGCAGCGTCACTCATCCTGTGAGTGGACACACCGCCATAGTGACAGTATTGGGCAGCGCCACTCATCCTGTGAGTGAACACACCGCATAGTGACAGTATTGGGCAGCGTCACTCATCCTGTGAGTGGACACACCGCCATAGTGACAGTATTGGGCAGCGCCACTCATCCTGTGAGTGGACACACCGCCATAGTGACAGTATTGGGCAGCGCCACTCATCCTGTGAGTGGACACACCGCCATAGTGACAGTATTGGGCAGCGCCACTCATCCTGTGAGTGGACACACCGCCATAGTGACAGTATTGGGCAGCGCCACTCATCCTGTGAGTGGACACACCGCCATAGTGACAGTATTGGGCAGCGCCACTCATCCTGTGAGTGGACACACCGCCATAGTGACAGTATTGGGCAGCGTCACTCATCCTGTGAGTGGACACACCGCCATAGTGACAGTATTGGGCAGCGCCACTCATCCTGTGAGTGGACACACCGCCATAGTGACAGTATTGGGCAGCGTCACTCATCCTGTGAGTGGACACACCGCCATAGTGACAGTATTGGGCAGCGCCACTCATCCTGTGAGTGGACACACCGCCATAGTGACAGTATTGGGCAGCGCCACTCATCCTGTGAGTGGACACACCGCCATAGTGACAGTATTGGGCAGCGTCACTCATCCTGTGAGTGGACACACCGCCATAGTGACAGTATTGGGCAGCGCCACTCATCCTGTGAGTGGACACACCGCATAGTGACAGTATTGGGCAGCGTCACTCATCCTGTGAGTGGACACACCGCCATAGTGACAGTATTGGGCAGCGCCACTCATCCTGTGAGTGGACACACCGCCATAGTGACAGTATTGGGCAGCGCCACTCATCCTGTGAGTGGACACACCGCCATAGTGACAGTATTGGGCAGCGCCACTCATCCTGTGAGTGGACACACCGCCATAGTGACAGTATTGGGCAGCGCCACTCATCCTGTGAGTGGACACACCGCCATAGTGACAGTATTGGGCAGCGCCACTCATCCTGTGAGTGGACACACCGCCATAGTGACAGTATTGGGCAGCGTCACTCATCCTGTGAGTGGACACACCGCCATAGTGACAGTATTGGGCAGCGCCACTCATCCTGTGAGTGGACACACCGCCATAGTGACAGTATTGGGCAGCGTCACTCATCCTGTGAGTGGACACACCGCCATAGTGACAGTATTGGGCAGCGCCACTCATCCTGTGAGTGGACACACCGCCATAGTGACAGTATTGGGCAGCGCCACTCATCCTGTGAGTGGACACACCGCCATAGTGACAGTATTGGGCAGCGCCACTCATCCTGTGAGTGGACACACCGCCAGTGACAGTATTGGGCAGCGCCACTCATCCTGTGAGTGGACACACCGCCATAGTGACAGTATTGGGCAGCGCCACTCATCCTGTGAGTGGACACACCGCCAGTGACAGTATTGGGCAGCGCCACTCATCCTGTGAGTGGACACACCGCCATAGTGACAGTATTGGGCAGCGCCACTCATCCTGTGAGTGGACACACCGCCATAGTGACAGTATTGGGCAGCGCCACTCATCCTGTGAGTGGACACACCGCCATAGTGACAGTATTGGGCAGCGCCACTCATCCTGTGAGTGGACACACCGCCATAGTGACAGTATTGGGCAGCGCCACTCATCCTGTGAGTGGACACACCGCCATAGTGACAGTATTGGGCAGCGCCACTCATCCTGTGAGTGGACACACCGCCATAGTGACAGTATTGGGCAGCGCCACTCATCCTGTGAGTGGACACACCGCCATAGTGACAGTATTGGGCAGCGCCACTCATCCTGTGAGTGGACACACCACCATAGTGACAGTATTGGGCAGCGCCACTCATCCTGTGAGTGGACACACCGCCATAGTGACAGTATTGGGCAGCGCCACTCATCTTGTGAGTGGACACACCGCCATAGCAGCATGTACAACACTCCCCAATAGGAAGAAAACCCGCTGGATTGTTCATCCTGTCACTTGTACCCAGACACAGCTGGGACTTGCTTAACTGTCTCAAGTGAACAGCTTATCAAACAAGAAGATTAACATCTATCAACCCTTAACCCTTAATATCTTACGTTATTTTGCGGCTACAAAATGGGGAAATCTTTTTAAGAACAGTATCAATATTTCACAAATTGTGTTTTCCTAACTCAATCAATGTGGGGTTTATTATTCTACACATACTTCTAATGTCTCTCAGGTGTTCACATTCTCTCTGTTAGTGGTCAAGGCGGTGTCCATCACTCTCATCACAGATTCTGCAACTCCGTTGCTCAGCTGTTGTTTCCATTCCGAATCTCCATTGATATTTGTATCAAAGAAAGATTCTCGCTATTACTGATTCTCTCCCGCGGCCACATCTTCTTCATTCGTCTATAATGATTGGGATTGCCAGCTGCAACCATGTTGTACCAACGTACAGATTCGCTGATCTGTGCTTCTATCCTCCTTTCCTCAGTTACCTTGGCACGATAATGTTGCCTGACAATAACTGTAATTTGTAGCAGAGTCTTGGGTATGAAGTATTCAATATGGTCTCCTTGAGCAGGCAGAACATCTGCTTGTTCATTCCCACATATTCCAACATGGGAGGGAATCCACAGAAACTTGACAACTCTTCCCTGGTTGATTAGTACCCTCACAGCTCTCTTTTATTTAAGCGACTATCGCAAGATTTTCTGCTCGTTTTTTACTCAGGCTATGAATCGTTGCTTTTGAATCAGTGTAGATCACTACGCCTTTAGTGTTTCGTTCAAGGAATCTTAATGCCATTACAATGGCAGTTATCTCTGCTTGTGTTGATGAGGCATAGTTCTCAATATGTGCTTTCTCTTCATTTCTGCGTTGAAAGGCATTAACCCTATTTACAGTGTATATTGCACCAGCCCTGCCATTGAGAGAATTAGTGTAGATTTGATCTAGTTCATCTCCGGCTTCTTTATAAATTTCCTCGAGATACTTGTGCCTCATTTCTTGTGGTAACGTGGTGGATTTTTTCGTTGCCATTTAACTGATGAAAATCCTGCATGAGTCATCCTCCCAGGGAGGTGACCTCTCTACAGGCAGTAGCTCACGGGCTTGCTCAAGCAGGTGAAGTTCTTCGAAGTAGCAGACTGATCTGTGATGCCATTTTTTGCTCTTTCTGTTTCCTCCTGTAAGTAACACAGAACTCAGTTTTTCTTGGCAATATCATTGTAATGGGGATCTCTGGCTATGCTAATTGCAAGCTTAGAATTCAATTCCTTAAATTCTGCTTTTAATACTGTGGAGTAACAACTCTCGTAGATTAAACGATTTGGCAGTTCTTGGAACTCCATGAATGATTGTCATTGCTTCATTTTGTATGCTTTCGAGCCTTTTCATATGGCCTATGGTCTATGACGGAGCGCACATATGCTTTGAACATCATTTTAAGAACTGCATTAGAGGCTCCATGTCCATTCCAAGTCATAGCTCTCAGTGCCCTGAGTCAACTTTTACATGTTCCTATGAGTTGGTTGAGTTCCTCTTTCTTCCCCTTGTTAGAGCCGACAATGATGCATTATACATGTAGTGGTCAACCCATTCATGTGTTGCACCATTAACTTGTAATTCTTCATTTGCCCCCCGTTTGTGATGAGAGTATGCTTTTGTCTTGTTTGTGGAGAGAGTGAAATCGAGCTCAATACATTTTCTTCCAAGGAGTTCAATGGACTGTTTAATTAAATTTTTTCCAAGGTTAGAGCTTGTATTAAGACATTATCTGCATACCCCATTTGTTGCGTCCTTTCTGGAAAATCAATATTTCCAATGGCGTTTTACCTTTGTGACGATAATCTCTTATCAGAGATTTAGCCTGCTATTTCTGCGAATCACTCCTGTCCTCATCAATATACAAGATACGTTTTGTAGTGGCTAAACGTATATGATAGCCACACGTACCAGCAACTCCCTCCTCCCCCCACTCCAGCACCTGGTCGACGCGCCGAACCCTTCCACTGCCTAACTAGCGACTTGCGACCATCCAGCTTCCTCATTGGCCGCCAACCAACACTCCACTCCGGCTCCCCGCCAATCACAAGACCTCACCAGTTATTGTTGGAGTCCCTTGCGTTTCTGCCAGCCAGAATATTGTGTGCTCGCAAACTGTGAACTCCTAAGTGACTCACCTTGTGTGGTCAAATAGAGGTTTATAGTTAGTGCATATATTCCAGCATTCATATTTTATTTACTTTTGTATGTCAATTCTCCTCCCCATTAACGTAATCTATTTTCATGATTATTTATTTTTTCCACTTGACATTTTTTACCATTAAGCCAAGATTTTGCATTTATTTCAATTTGTGTTTTTTATTGTTATTAAACTACATTGTTTATTATTGTGTTTTATGTTCTGACCTTACCACAGATTACCAATCACGCAGTCATTCTTTTTTTTTCTCTTTTTTTTTCCTTTTCTTTTTTTTATATTATATGTGGCCCAGCACTGACACCTGCTAGTTGGAAGACTGCCGACCACCATTTCCAACTCGTTACCGTCACATATAAATGGGGGCCTGTCCACGGAGCTTCTGTCCACGGAGCTTCACTCAGGTATTGGTAATTGTGGTAAGCGCACTTGGCTCTTATTTCCCTTGCTTCCATTATTCACATTAATCATTCTTTATTTTATATGGTGCTGTGTATATTGTACATTACGGGAATAGCATATGGTGAGAGTGAGACAACTTTGGATTACGTGGTGACTGTAGGCCGCAGTCATACTCTTAATTGGTCGTCTCCCCCTTCCGTGTTATCCTCCGTGTTTAACATCTTTGTCCCCCAATATTTCTCACTTTTTGACAGATTATCACATAGGTACCCTGGTACTGTGGTCTGTCTCCGGGTCAATAGCACCCAAGTCCTGCAATCCGACTCTAGGAGGAAAAAGAGGGCTTTAGATCCTCTAGCACGAACTATTATTGGCGAATTGGGACCTCGCCGATAGTTCTCGTCACCAGTTGACACTCGCACCCCTACTCGTCGGTCAGACTGATGGTATTTACCAAAAGGTAGGGAATTGGCGTTCTTTCTTTTGAGCACAAAGTTCGCTAATTCTGTAAATACCATATTCAATTTCAGTGGGTACCATTGCTTATGTTCTATAGTGACTTGGCAAGGTATGACTACATTTTTTGGACTACCTCATTTATTTTGAAGCCATTTAGTGTTTCACTTGTATTTTAAACTTAGTTTTCACTAATTAGTAGGATTTTCTTGCCTTTATCCTCCCATAGTGAGTACCAGGTACAAGATTTCCTGCGACCTTATTCATTTACCATCTTGAATTAACTTTAATTATTAATAATTCCCCACAGGATAGGTATCAGTTGCCACGTTTCCTGTTTCTGACACTCGCCATATTCTCACTATATTCATCTCCTTTGTTTTGCTATATTTTCACCATGTTCCGCTTACAAGCTTTCATAGCAAATCCAGAAAGAGAAATAGGGACCTTACGTCACGCTAAGAGGGTCGATTTGTTAACTCTTGCACATGAGTATCACTTAGAAGTTCCTGATGGAGCCAACAAATTTGCCATTAATAATATGATACTGGATCACCTTGCTGAGGAAGATATTATAGATTCTTCTACTCATGAACAGTACATTATTTCAGATAAAGATGACTTGAGAGCGATAAAGCTCAAATTGGAACTTGCCAAGATCGAGCTACAGCAACAACAAGAAGCAGCTGCAAGCAGAGAGCGTGAAGCTGCAATCAGAGAGCGTGAAGCTGCCCTCAGAAAGGAAGAACAAACGCGTGAAGCTGCAATCAGAGAGCGTGAAGCTGCCATCCGGAAGGAAGAAAGTGAAAGGGAGGCCCTACTCCTCAAAGGACAGCAAGAACGTGAGTTGGCCTTATACCAACAGCGACTAGAGATACAACGGGAACACGACCAACGACAGGCAGAAGCAATGCTAGAATGTCGTAACCGAGAACTCACGAGGGACGCTGCACACCAAGCTCAACTCCAACAAGCGGCAGCTAGTCTTCCTCCCAGTTTCAATATCTCCCATGCAAGTAAGTTAATGCCCCCGTTCCTCGAAACGGAGGTTGATGTGTTCTTTACCACTTTTGAGACCCTTGCTGTTCAACTTAATTGGCCTGACGACCAATGGGCTACCCTTCTCAGAGTACATTTAACAGGTAGAGCAGCAGTCACACTCAGCACTTTGGCTTCGGAAAACGACTACACCACCCTGAAACAAGCTGTGTTGGACGCCTACCTTCTCTCCACCGAAAGCTATCGACGAAAGTTTCGTGACTACGTCAAGGCAAGTACCACCACCTTCTTAGAATTTGCTAACACCAAACAAAGATATTTCATGAAATGGCTGGAGGCAGCACATGTCTCTACTTTTTCAGAACTTGTCAACCTCATACTGGTTGAAGAATTTTTGAGACGTGTACCTCCTCCTGTCCGCCTATACTTAGCAGACAAGGAAGAGACGGAGTTAGTGAAGTGTGCGAAGTCAGCTGACACTTACAGCCTCATCCACCGGCTGACTCCAGATCCTACCAGCAAGAAGTCTTGGTACAGTTACGAGAAAGCGAGCCCAGATCAAGGTACCTCTCAACTGTACTGCAGGTATTGTCGATTATATGGACACACCATTGACAAATGTGGTAAGTCCCAATCTAAAGGTAACGTCGAACCCCCTAAGTCTAAAACTACTCACCCTAAGTCCGGTAAGCCTGTAATGAATGTTGGTGTTCATGCTAATGATCTCTCTCTCTTTACCAAGCATCTATATCCAGGAACTATCTCTACCCACGGTTCAGATTCAGAGGGACGTTTCGGACTTAAGATCCTACGGGACACAGCGGCTCTACAATCGATCGTTTTGAAATCGGCTGTGCCCAACGTCGCCTACACAGGAGAGACTGTGTTCATCACTGACCTTACTGCTACAACTCCTTATCCACTTGCCCGAGTTTACCTGGATTGTCCCTTCGTGACCGGTGAAGTCCAAGTCGCCGTCAGGGAAAAGCCTTTTCCCATGCCTGGAGTGCAACTTCTCCTGGGCAACGACTTGGCAGAAGACCAACAACCAAACAACCTGATCGTCAAGGACATATCCAAGGTAAGCAACTCTGTGGTGGATAACCCGATTTTTGAACATTTCCCAGTAAAGGTTCAAGAGAGTGATGAAGGTTCTCCTCCTGTTATGGTGACCACCCGTGCTCAAGCTGCACGTCCACAGCCAGCCGACTCTACTGCTACCGCTGTCCCTCAGGACCCTTCGAAACTACCCCCTAACCTGACCGCGGTGGAGTTCCGTAAGTTACAGAGAGATGATCTTACATTGACACCATTATTCTTTCAGGCTGAAACCCAATCCGACAGTGTTCCTGGGTTCTTTATGGAGAACGAAATACTCTATCGCAGGTATAGACCCAGTAAACTGAAGGACGAGGACGATTGGGCAAACGTTGAACAACTAGTGATTCCCACCAGCCTGCGGCCCACGATTCTACACCTGGCCCACGGCGCTTTGTCACACTATGGGTTCAACAAGACTTACCATGGAATTCGACAAGACTACTACTGGCCAGGTATGGTAAACGACGTCAAAATTATGTCAAATTATGCCACGTGTGTCAGTTAGCCGGGAAACCGAACGTTTCCATTCCCAGAGCACCACTGATACCCATCCAGGTGCCTGAGGAACCGTTCCACAAGCTCATTATCGACTGCGTTGGTCCTTTGCCTCGGACCAGTGCAGGCAACGCCTATATCTTAACCATCCTGTGTCCTACCACCAGATTTCCGATAGCAGTGCCAGTGAAAAATATTACAGCTGCTACAGTGGTGAAGAATCTACTGAAAATCTTCACCCAGTATGGATTTCCGAGAGAGATTCAGAGCGACTGTGGTACTAACTTCACCAGTGATCTC
>WNGS01167618.1:41977-53821 GCA_020271785.1 Procambarus virginalis | reverse complement strand
AGTCTCCCTCCAGAGTCTAAGATGTGAAGATAAGTCTGATAGTGGCAAAGGAAAGTCTATCTATAATTTAAAGTCTAAAACAAAGATACATTTGATCGAATAGCATCTTGCCTGAGGGAGTTTTCGGGGTTAGTGTCCCCGCGGCCCGGTCGTCGACCAAGCCTTAGAAGAAAGTCTGTATCGTCTGATTAAGTCTGAAATGTTAAGCACGGGGTGGTAAGCCTAAAGCACATTTTTGTTAACGTAGATATATATTAAGTTAGACTTTAATTATGCTGAAATTTACAATTGTTACATTCTAGTTAAATGAAGATAATAACGACAACAATGTATTTTAATATAATTGTAATGTAATTCAACATTAGGACATAAATAATAAAATGACCCAGCCACTTGAAGTGGACGGTAGAGCGACAGTCTCGCTTCATGCAGGTCGGCGTTCAATCCCGACCGTCCACAAGTGGTTGGGGACCATTCCTTCCACCGTCCCATCCCAAATCCTTATCCTGACCCCGTCCCAGTGCTATATAGTCATAATGGCTTGGCGCTTTCCCTGATAACTAAAAATAATAGGATATGAAAGATTAATTACTCATAAATTTGATGCCCTAATCTTAACGTAATTATGTCAGTATATTCACCTCATTACAAACAGTAATATCTGATTAAGTTTTTAAAGAATGACTTTTATTGCTGTTTTCTTTAGCAAAAGTTTATAAAGATATTTGAATGGTGGGACGAATGTCTAGTTCTGATCCTCTGTCTTATGACCTCACTTTCTTGTGATCTGATCCCCCCTTTCTTGTGAGCTGATCGTCTTTGAAGTGATCTGATCCCCTTTAGTGTGAACCCGATCCCCCTTTCTTGCTATCCGCTCCCCTCTGATGTGATTTCATCCCCTTCGTTGTGGTGAGAGACTGTATTAAGTGAAGCGCTTTTGTTGCAGACTCCGACGATGGCTACGGGGACTCGTCAGACCTCCTCTACGACGCAGAGGAGGAGGACGTGTTGGCCTCCCTCACTGCCGAGGTCAAAGAGGTTCTGGGAGGTAACGTCAACGTGATGGACCTAATGGCTGACCTGGCACAGGAGAACAGCTCTGAGGACCATAACAGCGTCGGGGTCAGTCTGGACGACGCAGGTCAGGTCGACCTGAGTAAAGGGATAAAGAATGTAAGCATCACCGAAGAGGGTCAACAAAAGTGGGATGCGAGCCAGGAGATAAAAGCGGATGTGCCCAGACTCCGGCTTGAGAGCCTCCCAGACAAGTCTCAGCTCAATCCTGCTGTAAATAATCTCATCCGGGAGGAGGAAGAAGCGAGGTCGACTTCGCAGGTTCCTTGTGAGAAGACGCTGCTGAAGGTCGATGACTCGGGTCTGGCCGATCTGGAAACTTTCATGAATGAAACTGATACTAATAAGATCATAGAGTACTTACCGGACGCGTCTAGTGTTGTCGAGGAGGATAAAGGTGTTACAATGTCCCTCATAGAAGTCAGTGAACGAGTGCATGTTGAGAGAGGACTTAGTAGTTTAAGTGACGCAGTAAATGCGGACTTAAGACTAGACGAATGTAGTGTAGGCGGAGAAACACAATCTAATCATTTATTTGAGGTACGAGACTCGAGTGACGTAACAGAACAAACAGATCCTCAGCTTTCAGCCATAATCGCCGCTGACATTGCTTACTTCGAGAACAGCGACGAGTTCGAAGATTCTCAAGACGAAGCAGATTCTAAAGACGAAGAAAGTTCCACGTTAACAGACTCCTCCCAGGCGCCAGCAGCCCTGCATGAGGTACAGACTCACAAGTTGCCTCAAAGGCACTCCTCACACGCAGTCTGAAGAACACACAAGAGCAAGTAGAAGGTCAGTTAGTCCAGACATTACACCACCACACACTTCACGCCACACAAGCAGGAAAGATCAGAGTTCGCGACAATCTCCAGGGCTTTCATCACCTCCAGGGTCTCCGGGACCTATTTTTGAGAAAAGTAAAAGGAAAACTGGGAGAAAATCTCCGTCGGCACCTGCCACACCTGCAGCACCCACCAGGACGAGGCCCAAGGCAGCGGCGGCCACCCAGCCCCTCATCAAGCCCGCTCTCCTGTCCTCAGAGAAGCTGAGCAGACTAAAGACTAGCGAGACGGCCCGCCACAGAACGAGAGCATCAGCAGGCTCACGGGAAGGCTCAAGATCTCTTCCTTTCAATTCTTCCTCTTCTTCCTCCTCCTGCTCTTCGTCCCCTCTCTCCTCCGCATCGTCCTCATCATCGACTACTTCTTCTTTATCAACACATTCCTCCCCGAACGTCCGCGGGCGCAACCGGACGGCCGTCAATGGTCCAGTGCGGCCCACCACGCACAGGTCGGCTGGGCCACCAGAGGGCAACAGTGGAAGAGGCTTCAGTAGCGGTCCTGTGAGGTTACCTACCAATGCCCATAATGCCCATCATGGGTTGACCCTCACGCCCATCAGTCCCGCCCTCACGCCCGTTAACCCCGCCCTCACGCCCGTCAATCCCACCCCGAGAGGCCGAGTAGGCCCTCCATTACCCGGCAGGATTCCACCTCACGCCAAGGTTCGGAAGGCAGCCAGCGCCTCGGACCTTCACAAGTGAGTCAATAATAATAATAATAATAATAAAGTATATGTGAAAAACAGCAGCTTGTGGTAGAGAACAAGTGCCATAAATGAGAAGTGGACAAGTGCTCTTGTCCATAAATGTTTTATATTTTCCCAATTGTTTTTGTACTATTAAAAATTGTAGATTGACGTATTAGACAAGATGAAACAGACAAACGGAGGGACAGACGAGGGCCTAACCTATCTAGGCCTAAACAAATGTATACTAGGCCTAACATAGTCAATATGTGAATTATATCAGGATATGTTTGGCCTAAAATGCGCCTAGTCAAAGAGGTTAGACTGTGGCAGATTTGGGTGTTGATCTCATCGTTCCTTCCTGTCTACCAACCTGGTCTATCATTTGTCCACAAGCGCTTGTTCGTATCTCTTGAGCTATCAATTTGGGGCGAAGGTCTCGCTTCATGCAGGTCGGCGTTCAATCCCCGACCGTCCACCATGTGTTTGGCCATCATTCCTTTCCACTGTATCCCAAATCCTTATCCTGACCCCTTCCCATTGCTATATAGTCATAATGGCTTGGCGCTTTCCCCCCCCCTGATAGTTCCCTCCTTCCTTCCTTCCTTCCTGTGATAACATTGATATATTTTCTTTCGCTCATGATAGCAAGCTCAGCAGGACCTCGGAAGACCCTTGCTTCTCAGTCCATTCACCTGGCTTCTAGCAGACTTGAACCGCGAACCCCATTTGTGTGAGGCCCAAGCTGCCTTGCCTGCTTCTCAGTTTCCTACGAACTTGTCTTCCACAATACGCGTCCTAACACAACTCTCCCAGATGGCTGAAATATGTTTGTAGTTTGTTAAATATTCAAAGATGAAATATCACTAGAGTAATTGGTGGCGTTTCTTCCACTTTGGCCACTCTTGTCAATCCGAAAAAGATAATACATTACTATTCACCAGCAAATCATTGATGACCTATAGAAACAATCTCTCAGGCCCCGAGGAACAATCTCTCAGGCCTCTAGCAACAATCTCTCAGGCCCCTAGGAACAATCTCTCAGGCCCCTAGCAACAATCTCTCAGCTGTTTGTTAGGCAACCGCAGGTATTAGATGAGACATAAATGGTTGGCATAGCGACAATGTGAGGAGGCCTGGTCGAAGACCGGGCCGCGGGGACGCTAAGCCCCGGAAACACCTCAAGATCAGGAGGGATTCCAACCCATGCTGATCAGGTCGGGTGGCCTTGGGATCTGTGGTATACCTTACAACATCATTCATTTACCCTTTATGCATGTAACTTGGTTACGTGAATAATTATAATAATAATAATAATAATTTATAGTGTCGTTATAGTGTCGGGGGGGGGGGGCAGCCAGAGTGTAAACAGGTAAATGCGGTTGATAGAGCTTCAGCTTCACATGCTGGCAATCCTGGGTTCGAGTCTCCTAGAGCACAGGTGAATGAAAGGCTAATCAAGTGTTTAGTATTGTTACTAAATGGACTTGCTGCATGGGTAACAGCTTCTCCCCCATATCAACCTACCCAGGCTTTGCGCCCTGGAGAGGCCACTCCAGCCAGAGCGCAACGCCATAGTCTCCTGAGACTGATATAGACCTACTAGTAAGGTTATTAACGACGGTCTAGCTATTAAGACCACTCTGAGAACCTACAGATAAAGCCATAAGCATACTTTACCCCAACATCTCAGAACCGCACCATTAGACCGCACCGTTTTACCTCAGAACCGAAGTATAACGCCTGTATACCGACATGTAGGGTATACCTCTCTGTGTATATCACTGAGGTTAGTATACTGAGTCTGCCATTGTGTTCCCTCAGAGTAGGCGAGGAGCCTGAGGACCGGAAGAAGCAGAACGAAGAGGTGTTTAAGGCGTGGGTGAAGCAGAAGAACAAGCAGGCCGCCGTCTCCAAGAAGTGAGTGGGTGACCCCATGATTGAGGAAGATCTAGCTTATTAGGCTACCAAGAGTGGCACGGGCATGAATAACCGTTAAAGTGACCCATGAACACATTCTCTGTATATATATATATATACACACACACACAATCCCCGGATATATATTACGGGGCTATTCATGCCCGTGCCACCTCTTGGATGGCTTAGTCTTCATCAGTTACAACTATTCACATATATATACACATGTACACACCACCGTGACACGGAGACATCTCCTGTCCACGAGGCTCACCATAGCCGTGCTTCTTGCCAGCTCCTGTGCAGGTAAGTTACGGGCTCACCATAGCCCGTGCTACTTGGAACTTGTTCCGAGTAGCTGATCTATAACAACAACAACAACAACCACCGTGACAACCACAACAGCCTCCTTCAATCACTATACCCATGTAATGCCAGAATCTAGCTTATTCACAACCTTCCATACCCTAATGACCCACTACCATCAATACCCACAACCAACCACAACATACGTGGTTGTTACCACCTGTACAACTACCACCACCCACCCTCTACCACACCTCAGCAACTATAATTACCATAAATAATCAACCACAACCCACCACAACTGCCAACAGCTACCACTAATATCCATTAATTCCACCACAACACACCCAGCTCCAACATACAACTACCACCAAATCCCACAACCAACCACCAACCACAACCTACCACAAGGTGAGTACCAACCACAACCCACCACAATACACAACCCACAACCCCCGCCCCCACACCACCAACCCCACCAATACCGGCCGCGCCACTAACCACCCCGTCCGGCAGGTCGCCGCCCTTCGCCTCGGCTGCGTCAGGAAGGAATTCGTCGGAGCTGACCGAGAGACGCAAGCGGGCGGAGGAGGCCTTCCAGGCCTGGCTCTCCAAGAAGCGGCAGGAGCTGCGACTCGAGAAGAGGATGAGAGGTGAACGGCGCCGTCTGGAGGATCAGACCGCTACGCCAGGTCCAAGACCGAGTGTGAAGTCGCTTATAAGGAGTAAGTTGTTTGTTTACCTTGTGTGGAGGAGGAGAGGTGTGTGTTTGTATGAGGGAAGTGTGAGCTGTCTGCACCTCTTAAAGTTTCCTTTAGTGCTTATTGAGGTTGTTGCTGTGCCATGGGGCTGCATTTTCTAGTGCTGGTCTGACGTAGGTGGGGTAGGGTATTCTAATCGTCGCCATGTTAAGACTTGGTGTTGAGTCAACTAAGAGATTTAATCTAAGCTGTTTCAGGTTGGTAGTCTCTCTTCCTTGTGTTCCAACCCGCTGGTTCCCAGTCCTGATTCTCACCACCCTGCACGTACTTGTATTGAATTCCAGTAGCCATTTCATGGAATAATGGCTAACAGACTACAGTCTGTCTACTTCTTCAGTGAGTCTTTCACCATCTTCTTCCCGACCTTTCAAAAAATTTTGCGTTATCTGCAAACATTGTGTGTAAGTACTCACCTAGTTGTGCTTGCGGGGGTTGAGCTTTGGCTCTTTGGCCCCGCCTCTCAACTATCAATCAACTGGTGTACAGGTTCCTGATCCTACTGGGCTCTATATATCTACACTTAAAACTGTGTATGGAGTCAGCCTCCACCACATCACTGCCTAATGCATTCCATCTGTTAACTACTCTGACACTGAAAATGCTCTTTCTAACGTCCTGTGGCTCATTTGGGTACTCAGTCTGTTCACTACGGCTCACCATAGCCCGGTACATGGAACTTTTTGTTCCTAGTAGCGGAATCTTAACAAACAAACAAACATGTGTCCCCTTGTTCGCGTACCACCAGTGTTAAACAATTTGTCCTTATCTACCTTGTCAATTCCTCTGAGAATGAATTTTGTAGGTAGTGATCATGTCTCCCCTTACTCTTCTGTCTTCCAGTGTCGCGAGGTGCATTTCCCGCAGCCTTTCCTCGTAACTCATGCCTCTTAGTTCTCGGACTAGTCTAGTGGCATACCTCTGAACTTTGTCAGGCTTCGTCTTGTGTGTGTGTGTGTGTGTGTGTGTGTGTGTGTATTCACCTAGTTGTGTTTGCGGCGGTTGAGCTTTGCTCTTTCGGCCGGCCTCTCAATTGTCAATCAACTGTTTACTAACTACTTTTTCTTTCTACACACCACACCACACACACACCCCAGGAAGCAGCCCGTGACAGCTGACTAACTCCCAGGTACCTATTTACTGCTAGGTAACAGACAGGCATTCAGGGTGAAAGAAACTTTGCCCATTTGTTTCTGCCTGGTGCGGGAATCCACCAGGCTACCAGGCCCCCCTGTGTGTGTGTGTGTGTGTGTGTGTGTGTGTGTGTGTGTGTGTGTGTGTGTGTGTGTGTGTGTGTGTGTGTGTGTGTGTGTGTGTGTGGTCACTTATTGGTGTTTTCTGTGAGTATTGGTAACTGTCATATACATATACCAATATATATCCACTTTTATCCGTATAAACATTTTGTGCTGAGTAGCTGAATCTAAAACAATAACAACAAACAACAACAACAAACATATTACCGAACATTCTGCCCGATAAACATACACATTTCCTCCTATACACATTGCAATATATTACCAGACATACACACAAACACGTATATGACTAGGTAATATGGAGCATAAGCCTCTGTACTGAGATTGGGGGTTATTATGTTATTATCGGTAGTGTCTTCTGCCGCAGGTGGTGTCGTCGCAAGCGGGAGGAGGTGCGGACGACGGCGCGGGCGGGCGCCGGGGTCCCGCGCTCACAGTCGCTGGAGCGCCCCTGGGCGCAGGAGAAGACCCGAAAGCTCTACTCAGCCTACCTCAGCGGTCACTAGTCACAGCTGCTGCCTTACTTACCGTGATACACGACCATTACACATGGATGTTGGCCACTGGAATACGTGCCTCGAAGACACACGAAGGCTGGCCACTGGGATACGAGCCACGAAGACACATGAAGGCTGCTCACTGGGATACGTGCCACGAAGACACAAGGTGGCTGGCCTCTGAGATACGTGCCTCTACTGTGTAAGTTGAATAGCCAAGGAGGTTGATCAATGTACACAAATGGCACTTCGTAGCAGCAAGGCTCAAGTGGTCACAGAGACCTCCTGCTGGTGCCACGAGAGACAGAGGCACCTTCTGCTGGTGCCACGAGAGACAGAGGCACCTCCTGCTGGTGCCACGAGAGACAGAGGCACCTCCTGCTGGTGCCACGAGAGACAGAGTCGCCACCTGCTAGTGCCACGAGAGACAGAACCGCCACCTGCTGGTGTCACGAGAGACAGAGGGACTTCCTGCTGGTGCCACGAGAGACAGAGGCACCTCCTGCTGGTGCCACGAGAGACAGAGGCACCTCCTGCTGGTGCCACGAGAGACAGAAAGATCAGAGCAGGGAAGCCTCTGACCGCTCCCTAAGCCACAGGTCCTGGTACAGCGATGCTGTGTCCTGGTACAGCGATGCTGGCTCCTGGTCCATCAAGTGACCCAAAAAGTTATCACCGAGTACCACAATGTCATCCTTCTCCCTCCTGTCCATTCCCCCTCCCTACTTCACAGTCTCCCTTACATTTGGCAAAATGTGCTCGAGTGATGTTGAATCAACATTATCGGGCACTGGAAGGGGGGGGGTTCGACCCCACTCTACCCTATGACACTTGCTATACAGTCACACGTCACCATGAAAAGTTAAGTTCGAGGCTACAACCATCTGGCTTCCAACCTCGAACCAGACATGCTATCTTCTAGCTTTAAATAACAAATATGCACATGACAAATGTTAATTAATAAAGACTAGATATATCCATCTCTTTGTCCAGCAGGAGTTGTTGATTGTTTGCCAGCTATGTATTGATCACCCCTACCATATGTAGCATTGGCAATAATAGCTTTGTGGTACTTTGTGATAAACAATAGGGCCTAATCTATTTAGCTCGCCTCGGCGGCTGCTAGTTGGAGTACAGCTGTACCAGGCTCCGTGTGTAGGGTATACAGCTGTACCTAACTGTGGGATACAGGTGTTTGCCTCTGTGAATGTAATATTCGAAGTTTCCGTAGTGAACAGGCGTTTGTCATGTATATGAGGCTTATCGGGTAGGCTGTTGTGTGGCGTGTTAATTTTACGTGTTCTTAATCTAATTTCAGAGGCCTGTGGTTGGCCTTAGGGAAGCGAATGTGTGTGTTTTGCTGTGGCTAGGCCTATTAATATATATTTTTGTAGGATGCCTTCCCATTTTCTGTGAGAGGTTGTAATTCCACACAGTTTTAACAAATAGAAAATGAGCTTCGTCGAATCGTCTGGTGTTGCGGGACGTATGGACGGCGAGTCAATCTTTATACACCTGGCGCCTGCTACACATCTCTTCTGGCTAAGAGATTTTTGGCAGAGTGGGCATCAGGTGTGGGTGGGGCAGCAGGTGTAGGTGGGCAGCAGGTGTAGGTGGGCAGCAGGTATGGGTGGGCAGCAGGTGTGGGTGGGCAGCAGGTGTGGGTGGGCAGCATATATGTACCTGTCATTGTCTATGGGAAAGCGAGGTGTAGCTCTTTATGCTTCGCTTACTAGCCGTTTCTATTGTGTTATAATTCAACTGTTCTGAAGTTCAATTTTTTTGTTGAGTCTGGCTTAAAATATGTGGATGGAGATAGCTTCCACAAGTTCTTCTTTCCGTGCATGTCACTTGTTGACCATATGAGGTACAAATATTTCCTTATATTCCTTCGTTTCCAGCTTCCGTCCTGTGTAATCTTGTTCAACTTTCTCTCAATTTAAGAGGCTGTCCTTGTCCACCTTGTCTATTCCCTTTTATATCTTGTATGTCATGATCATATCCCCCGCTATTTCTTCTCTCTTCTACAGTTGTGAGATTTAGTTCTCGGGGGGACGGGGGGGGGGCACCCCTTTCTTTCACATCCCTTTAGCTCGACGCCTTGTTTATGTTTGTTACCCTTTGCTTTCTGTCCTTCAGGTACTCTCCAACCCAGTAAAGTGTTTCCCATTGGTCCCAGCTGGCTTCTTCATCTAGTACATCAGCCTTCAATGAGGAACTGGATCAAATATATATTTGATCATGAACTGGCCCATATATATTTTAGTGAATTACTGTTCTTAAAGATACTTTTCACTGGTCGATTTCTTTTATTTTGAAACTTCCCTAACCTAAAGTACTGTTATATTCCTCCTTTTCACAATCAAGTTAGATCGAGTTTACATAGCTTTCATTTTTCTTTTCAAATGTTGGTAACGGTCGTTAAACTCGATTTAGTAAGTCAGGTGTGAATCTTATGTTCTAAATTCATTCGATTCATCCATTACAAAGTTTATCCTCTCCAGGTGTTTACTTCTTATTGTGAGTACTTTCTCCAGCACTTTACACGGGACAGTTGTCAGTGACAGTCGTCCACAAGTTAGTTCCTCCTACCTGTCCCTTTTTTTAAAATATTGGGACTACATTTGCCCTTTTCCAGATTTCTGGGAGACCTCCAATCATGAGTGTTTTATGGAAAATTTGACTTACTGGATGGGAAGGTATCTGTACAGCGTCCTTCAGTAGTGATGGTGATACTGAGTCTGGTGCTATTGCTTTTGTTGTGTCAAGTTCCTCCTGTTTATTTTTTTTTACATTGCCATTATTAAATTGCCTCTCAGCTTCCTTCTTGACTCAGGGGTACTCATTTTTTGTAAGTGCTACTCTATTGTATTCTATTCCAAGTTCTCTGTACTTTTTACATACTATTTTTTGGTCCTTTCTGTTCCCTGCATTGACTATTGAACGAAGGACTTATTCTGTTCTTCTGGTCCACCTCCCTCTTGAATGGGATAAAGAACTGATCCTTGGTATCTGCACATTTCTGGGATGTGAATACCATCATCACATTTATTATCTTTCTTGTAACTCTAACATTGCAATTTCCCCCTTTTTTAATTCTGTTATGTACTCTACACAATTGTACAGTGATGGCTAGCGCCTCGAGGCATCGCATACTACTTCTTCTCGACATCTGCCTCATTTTGAGTAACCACCTGGTTCGCTTTCCTTATTGTTATTGGTGCTATAATATATTGTCTCAAGAAGTCTGTCTTCTTGTGTGCTGTGTCCATCAGCTTTGCTCTCCATGTCTCATAAAGCATCTGAGGTGGCTTTCATTATCCTGTCTCTTTCCTTGTGATTAAAATCCACAAGTTTAGCATCTTAGCCTCGCTGCCTTTGTCTTCGTGGTCGTGTTTTCTCCTACCTTTTAGGCAGGTGTCATTGTATTCCTCCTTAGACTTTATTATTTGGAGGAGATTATAAATCACTGCTACCAATATCTTTATTTCCCACTCTTGTTGTTCCTACTATGTTTTCTTGCTGATTGCTTTTCTCTATTTTATCTTCTCAAAGTTCCAGTGAAGCTGTAGAAGTAAGATATATTCCTCCACCTGAGTTCAACCTCTCTTTCATACCGCCACATAGACCCGTGGGAAGATCAAGTCTCCTAAAACACTTGTTAGTTTTGTTTCCATTATTGTAATAATGTTGGGTTGTTTTCTACCACCCTTTCCTTCAAACCTTATCCACGTATTTGTAATTCCATCTCCATTCATGTACACTTGCACTTTAATTCATGTACACTTGCACGTATGCACTTTAATGCTTCTCATCTCTGTTGGGTTTCCTTAGTTTGCCTCATGGAGTGGAGGTTCTGGCGGTTCTAAGTCCTTTCCTGATAGGGGAAGGAGGTGTATGTTGATCTAGTTACTGCTGCCTGCTCTTTTAGTTAGGTGTCTCATCAGGCTTGGCAACTCCCACTATTTTGTTGTTATATTCTCTGCTTCCTCTGTCTTCCTTGGTCATATTGTGGTTAATATATACTTCATGGTACTTCCCCCATTTCTTAAATTCCTTTTTTCTGCCAGTATATATTTTAGTGAATTACTGTTCTTAATGATAATTTTCACTGGCCGATTAATTAAATTTTGAAACTTCCCTAACCTAAAGTAGTGTTATATTTTAATACAGTAGTTGCTTTTCCAGTCAGAATTTTATGGACATTTATGTCATCTCTGGTCTTCTTCTCTTCTCATTTGCCATATGTTTTCCTCAGGCTCTGGTAGATTGTAAATTACATGTTGATGGTCAGGTGTGGGTGGGCAGCAGGTGTGGGTAGTCAGGTATAGGTATTAGTAACACTCAGTTTTATGATGTGTATATATATAAATATATGACAATAGTCTCTGAAGGACCACGATTTCGGGGCTCAACGTCCCCGCGGCCCGGTCCTTGACCAGGCCTCCTGGTTGCTGAACTGATCAACCAGGCTGTTGGACGCGGCTGCTCGCAGCCTGA
>WNGS01167618.1:14909-25135 GCA_020271785.1 Procambarus virginalis | reverse complement strand
GCTGCCGTACCTGGAGTGGGAGAGCACTCTAGCTGCCATACCTGGGGTGGGAGAGCACTCTGGGCTGCCATACCTGGGGTGGGAGAGGAGAGTTAGAGGAGTTTCTCTGGCGACGTCTGGCCGAGGAATGAAGCAGACAGACAAGTTACATGTGAGCAAGCGAGTCCTCCGCAACACACTCCTCCACCCTCTCTCCCTCCCTCCCCTCTCCCTCCTTCCTCCCTCCCTCCATCCCTCCCCCATCTCTCCTCCCTCCCTCCATCCCTCCCCCTTCTCTCCTCCCTTCTACCCATCTCACACCAAACCCCATCCAAACGTGCCTCTTCCCAGGTCCCACCCACAACAAGCGCAGTTTAAAGCTCTGTACCTCAGGGTACAGTCCTTGCACCACTGCTTTTCATTATTCTCATATCAGATATATACTCAAATATAAGTCACAGCTTCATATCATCCTTTGTAGATGACACAAAAATCAGCATGAAAATTACCTCTGCTGAAGTCATTGAAAAACTACAAGCAGATATTCATTTAATGAAGTTTTCAACTAGAAAGCAGAAAATAACATGACGTTTGACAGTGATATCTGTACCAGGTACTCAGGTACGGTAAAAATGAGGACCTTAAACATAATACAGGGTACAAAACACAATCAAATGTGCCCATAGTAGGAAAGCAGCATGTAAAGGATTTGGGAATAATGATGTCTGACGACCTAACGTTTAGGGAGCATAACCAAGCAAATATTGCGTCAGCCAGAAAAATGATTGGATGAATTACGAAAACTTTCAAATCCAAGGATCCCATCACAATCTTGAGATGATTTATGATAATTTGATCAATCTAACACCTGTCTAATGATATAATATGATAGATGATATAGGTCAATGGTTGTACTCTTCAAGTCACTTGTGTTGTCCCGTCTTGAGTACTGCTCAGTACTCACTTTTCCCTTCAGAGCAGGGGAGATTGCTGAAATAGAGGGAATACAGAGAACATATACAGCATACTGTTGCGGGTCTTAACTGCCTCTCATACTGGGCGCCACTGATCCCCACCGGAGGGGGGGGGGGCTCCTCTACTGGGTAGAGTTCCTTCCACGAACGCAGCCTTGCATCCATACAAAGTGAAGTCATTCGATCCACCTTTTCCACCCACAGGGTGTCCGCAGACACGGTAACTTAGGTCGACTCAGGTCGAGCTGCCCGCCAGAATGTTCAAAGTCGCCAACTGGCTCAGCTCGGCATCGCGGCCCAATAATACTAAGTATAACTAATCTCAGCGGTGGAGTTGAACCCTCAGTCTGGTACCTTCACAATAATGAGCGGTGCACAGTAACTCTCTCTCAATAATACAGCCAAAAGGAGAGAAGGTAAAAGCACTAGTACAATTATGGAGTTTGGTGGTTAAAAGTCTACACTGGCCAGTGAAAATATCCCACAAATCCGGTGATATGGCAACACTCCTGAAATTAACGATTCTGGCATTTTTATATATATATATATATATATATATATATATATATATATATATATATGTATACAGGAGTTGTTACATTCTTGTGCAGCCACTAGTACGCGTAGCGTTTCGGGCTGGTCTTTAATCCTATGGTCCCTGGGATACGACCCCCGCGAAGAATCGTTTTAACAACCTGGTACCCATTTTACCGTTGAGGTAAAAAGAGTCTACAGTTAAAGATTTATGTCCAGTAAATCCTCCCCGGCCAGGATACGAACCCATGACAAAGTGCTCCCGGAACGCCAGGTGAGCTTCTCTGTCGGGGCCAAATTTTGTCCGAGGCTCCACACACCGATATCACTTTACATACATAAGTAGCATAATAAAGCCTCTTCAAATAATTCACGGAGTCTACATCACTGCCTTGGTCACTCCAACGTATAATCACAGATAATTCCCATAAACTGTATATTAATGCAGTGAGTCCAAACGTCTCACACCTAACTTGAGGTATTAATATGCTTAATGCGCAACCTTACCTAAACTCAAAATGGTAAAGGGAAAAATGGCAAAATTATTTACCTTATCCGTTGTGAAAGTGGTAGATTTCGCTTCACGAAGATAGGCTCCTTGTAGCTCCACCTCCAGGATGTCGGCTCACTCCTCCTCGTCGTCCGTGCTCCTCGCTGGTCGACAGGCAGAGATTGCTGTAGCCTGGCTCCTCCCAGACTACACGCTCATGTTGTTGTGATTCAGCTACTGGGAACTAAAAGTTCCACGTAGCACGGGCTATGGTGAGCCCGTGATGGACTTACCTGTCGCAGGAGCGGGGCTGAAACTTGCTACCCGCTCATACACTGGTCTGCTGACCCACACGCCTCGTCGCTGGGTAAATGATAAAGCCTCACCTCCCTCTGCCGCCTCACGACATCCTCAGGTACCTGGCGGCTTCTGGTCCCTGGTGTCGTCCTCCACCAATAAAGCTTCTGCCCAAGACACTCCCGCAGGATGTAACAGGTCTTCGTCGTCGTCAGCACCCGTCAGCTGGCCGAATATCACCCTCTGGAAGGCTGTTCCTCTCCCAGATAGGTGAGCACTGGAGCGTACCTCCGCCCGCCTTGCTGCCACGGTCACTAGTCTTGCTTTCCCGCCTAGAGCCGAGGGCGCCGGACGTCATAGCATGTCACGCCCGGGGCGCCACGCCATTGGTCAGCTGCGCCAAACCCCCGCCACTAGCCAATCAGGTAACGGCTGGCGCTTCTCCCACAATGCACCGTAGCCACGCCCCCTTGGGCGGTAAAGCTCTTCTCCGTCATATTTATCATAGGGGGGGGGGCGCCTGAAGCCTCATCTCAAATGAACAAAAATAATTAATTCTTTCAAAGACCATATCAGGCTTTCTCCTACATACAAAATTTACTCGCAATTCTTCTAGATATGTACACTCAGGGCGACATGACTCTTATATGCGGGAAATTGGGTAAACCTGGACTGACTCCGTAACAATACATAGACACGATAAAGCACCTAAACTATTGGGATCGTTTCAAGGCTCCACAAATGTACTCTAAAAAGGAGACGAGAGAGATATCAAATAATATACACGTGGAAAATACTGGAGGGCCAGGTCCCTAATCTACACAGTAAAATAATAACATACTGAAATGAACAATATGGATGAAAATGCAGAATAGGACCAGTGAAGAGCAGAGATGCCATAGGCACAATCAGAGAACACTGTATAAACATCAGAGGTCCGCGGTTGTTCAACGTCCTCCCAGCGAGCATAAGAAATATTTGCCGGAACAACCGTGGACATCTACAAGAGGAAACTGGACAGTTTTCTTCAAGAAGTGCCGGATCAACCTGGCTGTAGTGGATATGTGGGCCTGCGGGCCGCTCCAAGCAACAGCCTGTTGGACCAAGCTCTCACGAGTCAAGCCTGGTATTTTGACTATACCAATAAAAGCTGTTATCCATACTATAGCAGTAAGAGCTGTTATCCTTACTATAGCAGTAAGAGCTGTTATCCTGGCTTGTCTCTCGTCCGTGATGGACAAGGTACTCCGAGCTTGTTGGTTTGTGCTCCTTACAATATGCCCAACCACTCTGTTATAGCGACGACCTCGTTTCTTGCAAGTCGGCGTTCAATCCCCGATTGCCCAAGTGGTTCGGCACCATTACTTTCTTCCGTCCCATGCTAAATTCTTATCGTCATATACCTTCCAAGTGCTATATATAGCCTATGGCTTAGTGTTATCTCCTGATATATACCTTACCTTCTTATATTATGGAGATGACACAATTACTCGCAGGAAGCTGCACCTTCAGTTGGGAGCCGGTCGGCCGAGCGGACAGCACGCTGGACTTGTGATCCTGTGGTCCCGGGTTCGATCCCGGGCGCCGGCGAGAAACAATGGGCAGAGTTTCTTTCACCCTATGCCCCTGTTACCTAGCAGTAAAATAGGTACCTGGGCGTTAGTCAGCTGTCACGGGCTGCTTCCTGGGGGTGGAGGCCTAGTCGAGGACCGGGCCGCGGGGACACTAAAGCCCCGAAATCATCTCAAGATAACCTTCACTAACATGGCTGTGGTACAGGGAGTCCCTTGCCCACTGATAAACTGTGGCGCTTTCTTTGTAAGACGCCACTTGCCAGTCTGGGAAGAGGGGAAGGAGGCCAAGTACCCCGAAACTAGTCTTTTTGTTATGTTGGGGCTGTTGTGGTGTACTCTCCGAGGGCAGCGTCACCGTGTCCACGCCTGATCCAGATTCATGAAGCAGTTACGCAAGCACTTACGAACCTGTACATCTTTACTCAATCTTTGGCGGCTTTGTTTACAATTATTAAACCAACCCATCCTCGACTCAAGTCCATTACATTCAGCGGTCAACCCCACAGACGCATTCATAAATTTTAACATGCTGTTCATTCAAAACGGGAATTTTCTCAAGTATAAATTAATATTATAATATATTAGCATATTGTGTATAAGTAGGCATAGGTTAGGTTAGGTCAGGTGTTTAGGTTCTGCTGGCGATTATTTGTATTTGTAGTACGTGGGTGAAGCATTTATAGCGTTGTGGTTCGAACAAAATTCGTCAGTGAAGCACTTGTTCCGGATATGTTCGAACGTCAGCAGTTGTGAGTCGTGTGTAAACCGCTTTTCATTCATAAACAGGGGGTTTGGCGGGTGCATGGAATCACTTTTGGATCTTTGTTTGGAGGACGGGCTGATTAAACAGCGAATGAGCTCCGAAGCACCAGGAGGCTGTTTATAACAATAACAACAGTTGATTGGGAAGCTTTTATGCTTGTAAACTGTTTAATAAACGTAACCAAAGCCGTCAAAGAATGAGGAAAGATGTACACGTTCGTAAGTACTTGCGTAACTGCTTCGTGAATCTAGCCCACTTTGACCTCACTGTCCGAACGAAGCCTGGTACACAGCATAAATTAACAAGCCTCTCCCACGCACGTTATATGAGACCTCTTTCTCTCGCACAAAGATAATTATTAACCCAGTGTAGGTGTGTACATTCTGTTACGCTCAGTGGGAACTGCATAACTTAAACACAGCTGTAAAACATTATTGTATTTAATATGGCAAAACACTCAAGGAAATTGTGGTGTCTGGTAACCGTCACGCTGAGCGCCGCAATACTAAGTCACACTGGCTCTCTCACTGCCTCTATTTGCTCCCACGGGAGCTCTACAGGGCTCTATCTGCATCTCTTACCTTTGTAGTTAATAAGCCAGAAAGGCTTTTGGCATAATTGCTTTAACAAATTAAATTATGCAGTCAAAAGCACTGAAACTTATTACACTTGCAATTCTTGGCAGTAGGCTATCACAGCCTGCCAATTATATTATCAAAAAATATCTTCACGATAACTAATGTGACTGTCCTTAACTTGAGAATTAGTGTAATCCACACATGGAGAATACATATATGTATATGAATAATTCAATTATAGTTCTAATTGATTCTTAAAACAGCCTAACAACAAAGGTGAGGGGGAGGGGGTGGTGCTGAACTACCTTGCCCTGTCAGCCAGCTCTCGAAATCGTCGTCAACATCTACTGCCAAGATACATCGCAGGATCCTCCTTGGCATTATTCTTCAGAGGCAGACTTCTTGGCTGTTCGCCCTCGTACCTACGGCTGTGTCCAAACAAGGGACCATCCACTACCAGGATGTGTTTCTCTATGTCTAAAAAATTATCGCACCATTTCGGTTGCAGCGAAACCAATTCTCCTGTGCCCACAGTCAACTGCTTACCGGTGTGACCCTCTTTACTCACATAGCGTGTCACCTTCGTACTCAAACAAGCAGACAATAGGCCACTTGCATTTCGGGCAAACCGCACCTCAGAATTGTAGTGCTAATTCTTGCACTAAAAGCAACCATGCCTCAGAACGTCACTGACCTTGCCCGCATGCAGGACATGCACATTGGAATCCCAGCTGCAGAAATGCAGTGCCTCATGGCACACCGCACTAGGCACTTGCTCCTCACAGTAGGAGTTTACTGCTGTTTGAACTTTGTGATGGAAAAAAAAGTGTGTAGGTGTTCGGCAGTCCTTCCAATGACTGGTGTCAATGCCAATCACATTTACAAAACAAAAAGAAAAAAAAGACGACTGCATGGCTGTTGCCTCCTGTGGTCAAGTATAAGGGAAAAACATGCAAAACAAATCGTATGAACAATGAAATTTTAATTAACTTGAAAACAAATATAAACAAAGATAATATTCCCTTGGTTATGTACAGTGCGAAAAAACAAGATTACAAAGTAAAAAAATAATAATATAAAACAAAATGAAATTTACGTTACTTTACAATGAACAAGACAAAAATGAATTAAAGCATTTAGCAGTCTCAGCAGTCTGAATTTAGCAGTGTTCATGGTGTAGTGGTAAGACACTCGCCTGGCGTTCCGCGAGCGCTATGTCATGGGCTCGTATCCTGGCCGGGGAGGATTTACTGGGCGCAAATCCTTAACTGTAGCCTCTGTTTAACAACAGTAAAATGTGTACTTGGATGAAAAAACGATTCATCGCGGCGGGGAATCGTATTCCAGGGACCTGCCCGAAACGCTACGTGTACTAGTGGCTGTACAAGAATGTAACAACTCTTGTATATATCTCAAAATAAAAATAATAAAAAAAAAAGGTGCTGAGAATAATGCGCTGGCAGATAACATCCACTAATAAACAGAGCGTATATCAGGTAGGTGTAACAGCTTTAAGATCACAGGATACTCTAACTCCAATGGCTAGTGCACGCTCAGTCATTGGCTATGTAGATGGTGCTGAAGTAGTGGGCAGACGACGATTCACCAATGGGAAGCGTGCTGGCTGGAAGTTTTTTTTTTTATTTTTATTTTTACATGCAAAGCATGCAATGTAAATACAATAAAAACAACACATAACACAGAACACAACAAAATAAAACAATAGACCACAGGCCAGAAGGGCCAATTGCACAACACAACTAACCACAAACATGATAAATGCATAGAAAAAAATACAGCACACATCAAGGCACAAAGCATAATACAATGGCAAAACTAACAATCACATTAACATCACAAACAAAACTTTCATAAAACAAAACATACAACAAAAGGCAGAACAGGAAACATAACAGTACAAACAATACATTTCAAACAAAACATTAAGAACAAACACGTACAACAGGTAAAGCAATATGAAAACACCAGGTCAAACGTACAGCACAGAAACAATACAGGAATAAAAACACACCAAACCAACTGCCCCATAACAAACAAAGGGCAAGGCCAAAACAAACAATAATAATAAATAAGCAAACCACGCAACCCAAATAAACAAATCAGGTACAAACACAACAAACTACATGCATTGGCCTGAAGGACCGAGAAATAAAACAACATAAAGTACATCAAGAAACAGAACAAGACACTTCACACAGCACCCAACTAAGAATTCCAACAAAAACAACAACTACAGTAACATGAAATCAGCGTACATATTTGCTCGGGAACATATGCCGTCACCACCAGGCCACGCCCAGCACCAGCATCCTCACCACCCCCCGGCACCTGAAGCCACCACACTCCACTGCGGAGAGCCCCCGGGCGGGGAAGGAACAGGAGGCACACCCGAGACACAGGCACCAGCCCCAGCAGGCACATGTACCTCCGCCACCACCAACCGTGGAGGCAACGACCCATCTGGAGCCACGCCGTCACAACCAGAAGACCCACAGTCTTCTGGTGGTGACGGTAACTCCCCAACATCAGCCCAGGCAGTAGACGAACGCCTGGAACGTTTGGGCTCCGGCCGTATATCGTCAGAGCCGGAAGCAGATCCAGAAGCACCGGCACCACTGGCCGGACGAACCGACGCCTGACGCAGAACGGCAGCAGCCTCTACCACAGGAGGAACCGGACCACACACAGCAAGAGGCTCCGCAGCCACCCCAGTGCCCAGCACAGCAGGGACCCGAGGCGTGGACGCAGGGCCAAGATCCGCATCCGAAGACGAGAAAGCAGACGGTGATGCTCCACAGGGATCACCAGGAAGGTCCACGGGAGCTGCAGGGCCAGAGACATGGTCAGGAGGAACATCCGACGGCACCGCAACACCCGAAAGAGAGTCTTCTACAACCAGAGGAACTTCGTGTGACGCTGGGGGGAGCCTCAGCAGCGAACGGGACGCTCACCTCCTCACCCCCGGAGTCCTCCTCCAGAGGGAGCGGCGGGAAACTCTTCACGGAACAAGTTCACGGGCGCGACCGGATCAGCAGTACACCCGCAGCCTGATGCCCCAACAAGCCACACCGGAAGCAAGTACGGGGGTTGTCGGGTATAAAACACCCGCACGTAGTATCCCAACAGCCGGACAGAGGATGGAATGTCCGACTTCAGCCGCATCCCGAGGGTTCGAATGTTGGTCTTCACTCCCGAATATGTGCCGGACGAAAGGGAATTCAGCCGCACACTGATGACGGAGCCGTACCTCTGGAAGAAACGCCGGAGGAGTGTCTCAGGAAACTCCATGGGGGCGCCATGAACACTGACGTACGTCACAGCGCCACTACGGTCCGAAACTGTCACAGACCGGAGCCGTCCTGCAGCTGCAAAGTACGGCCCTCGTACCTCCGAAGAAAAGCACGGTACACCGCCTCACCCACAAACTTGATGACACGGTGAGCAGACACCATCTCAACACCATAAACGTCCCGAACCGGGACACGAAGCATGTAATTGAACACCACGTCCACCAGCGGGTAACCAGCACGGCCAGTAAATCCGAGCCGATGGAGTTTAACCGCATACAGCGGGAATAGGGCCGCCCATCACAAACACGCCACGTCCCCCTGCTGGCTGGAAGTGGTGGTTTGGTGATCGACGAAGGTGGAGAGCGAGTGTCTGATACGTAAGCGCCTGGCAGAAACGTATTTTACTAAATAAGTACTACACTTGCTTGTAGTATCTAGATGTTGTAGATGTATTGAAGTAACACGATGATAGGAAAGAGCAGACCAAATCTCTCTTGAAGGAGATTATCGTAACAACTTCAAGCAAAAACTTCCATTGCTCATCGGCGCTTCAAAGTCACTTGCTGACTCAGGCCAGAGAGTAGCAAGTGTCCCAGACATTACACTCACTGTCTTCACCAGTCAGGCGAGTCTCCTTGGTGACAGGACAGCAACTTGGAATTTTCACTGCTCCCTGTATTCCTTACTGATGGCTGGTAATGACCAGGACTACACAATACTTCGTACGGCTGTGTAGAGGATGAGAGGCTGACAGGTACCACCACCTCCGTCCCTGACCCCAGCCGTTCAGGTTGATGCAACTGATCCCAGATCATCAACAGCTTCATGAGTTAACTTCCTGCAACCTGCATAAGTAGTCCTCGAAAACTTCCCCAAGAAGCTCCAATCGGTTACTCCTTCGGTACTTCTTCATCTTCTCACACTTAGACCCTTCATACAAGTAAACTATTCGAATTTCTCGGAGTCACCACATCGCCCTCTCCGTCTGTCAGTTCATAAGATAACGCAGCTCTTGGCGGCTGTCCTTACTTCACTCAGGTGCCTCCTGCGTGTCACGTGACCCCAGGTCACATTCACAGGGTCAACCATGCTAGCAAGTGCCTAATCGTCTTGTTTTCTCACATCTAGGGCAACCGGTTTCGTCGTCCCGCTCAAATCCTTAGCATGATTCTAGGCAGCACCGCCCGCCATGTTGGCAAACTGACTAGGCTTCTCCCCGGCAGAAATTTAAAATATAACAAAACTTAAATTTAGGCTTTCTGCATCTTCATAAGCATAATTAAACTGAATTTGGGACAATCTTATATATTTTCAGGAAGGAATATAACTTATAATAAATGGGAGAGGCGTTTAAATGAATGACACTTAACAAATGAGTTACATGTTATCTTAATATGACGAGTTTTCAGTTTTACAATTTTTGTCGTTTATGAAATGTAAAGCATTGATCGCTTTACTGTACAGTCATGTAAAGGATGGTGTTAGGTGTTAAGATTCAAATTTTGTTTCATAAACATTTATTACATATATGGATAAATTATATTTATATATATATCAAACATTATATATATATAATGGTTCATGGAAGTCACTGAAACACCGAATTATTATCTTATTATTTACTAAATGCAATGTACATATTTGTTCCTCCTATGTGACAACACAATACAATACATAACAGTGTAATGGATCCACACTATCATCATACCTGTACATTTTCAATATT
>WNGS01167616.1:86530-97167 GCA_020271785.1 Procambarus virginalis | reverse complement strand
ATACCAATTTCCTTTCACATATTTCTTCATCGTTCCCCGAGTCTCAGGCGGTGAGTGTTGCCCGGGACCTGGCCCGAGGCTCATGAGTCGAGCAGCTGCTCGCCTCAGGAAAATCGACTGGAACTAAACAAATATTTTGACTGGCACATGGGTATGTTAGATAGCTTTACCATGCCACAATGGGTATGTTAGATAGCTTTACCATGCCACAATGGGTATGTTAGATAGCTTTACCATGCCACAATGGGAATGTTAGATAGCTTTACCATGCCACAATGGGTATGTTAGATAGCTTTACCTGTCACAATAGGTATGTTAGATAGCTTTACCATGCCACAATGGGTATGTTAGATAGCTTTACCATGCCACAATGGGTATGTTAGATAGCTTTACCATGCCACAATGGGAATGTTAGATAGCTTTACCATGCCACAATGGGTATGTTAGATAGCTTTACCATGCCACAATAGGTATGTTAGATAGCTTTACCATGCCACAATGGGTATGTTAGATAGCTTTACCATGCCACAATGGGTATGTTAGATAGCTTTACCCTGCCACAATAGGTATGTTAGATAGCTTTACCATGCCACAATGGGTATGTTAGATAGCTTTACCATGCCACAATGGGAATGTTAGATAGCTTTACCATGCCACAATGGGTATGTTAGATAGCTTTACCATGCCACAATTGGTACGTTAGATAGCTTTACCATGCCACAATGGGAATGTTAGATAGCTTTACCATGCCACAATGGGAATGTTAGATAGCTTTACCATGCCACAATGGGAATGATAGATAGCTTTACCATGCCACAATGGGAATGTTAGATAGCTTTACCATGCCACAATGGGTATGTTAGATAGCTTTACCATGCCACATGGGAATGTTAGATAGCTTTACCATGCCACAATGGGTATGTTAGATAGCTTTACCATGCCACAATTGGTACGTTAGATAGCTTTACCATGCCACAATGGGAATGTTAGATAGCTTTACCATGCCACAATGGGTATGTTAGATAGCTTTACCATGCCACAATTGGTACGTTAGATAGCTTTACCATGCCACAATGGGAATGTTAGATAGCTTTACCATGCCACAATGGGAATGTTAGATAGCTTTACCATGCCACAATTGGTACGTTAGATAGCTGGTCTTAGTGTGTAATCCCGCCACGGAAGAAGTGTAATGACCATCACGTCGTTGTGACGCACGACTTGTTGACGACAAGATATAAGTGTGCACGAGGCAAATTATTGGTTGTTATGTGTGGGGTGTTATTTGTGTGGTGGGTGAGGAGCGGTGTGAGGCAGGGGGCGGGGGCCCTCACACTGCTCCAGCACTGTGAGGAGTGAGCCTCACACTGCTCCAGCACAGTGAGTAGTGAGCCTCACACTGCTCCAGCACTGTGAGCAGTGAGCCTCACACTGCTCCAGCACTGTGAGCAGTGAGCCTCACACTGCTCCAGCACAGTGAGTAGTGAGCCTCACACTGCTCCAGCACTGTGAGGAGTGAGCCTCACACTGCTCCAGCACAGTGAGTAGTGAGCCTCACACTGCTCCAGCACTGTGAGGAGTGCGCCTCACACTGCTCCAGCACTGTGAGTAGTGAGCCTCACACTGCTCCAGCACTGTGAGCAGTGAGCCTCACACTGCTCCAGCACTGTGAGCAGTGAGCCTCACACTGCTCCAGCACTGTGAGCAGTGAGCCTCACACTGCTCCAGCACTGTGAGTAGTGAGCCTCACACTGCTCCAGCACTGTGAGCAGTGAGCCTCACACTGCTCCAGCACTGTGAGTAGTGAGCCTCACACTGCTCCAGCACTGTGAGCAGTGAGCCTCACACTGCTGCAGCACTGTGAGTAGTGAGCCTCACACTGCTCCAGCACTGTGAGCAGTGAGACTCACACTGCTCCAGCACTGTGAGTAGTGAGCCTCACACTGCCCCAGCACTGTGAGCAGTGAGCCTCACACTGCTCCAGCACTGTGAGCAGTGAGCCTCACACTGCTCCAGCACTGTGAGCAGTGAGCCTCACACTGCTCCAGCACTGTGAGCAGTGAGCCTCACACTGCTCCAGCACTGTGAGTAGTGAGCCTCACACTGCTCCAGCACTGTGAGTAGTGAGCCTCACACTGCTCCAGCATTGTGAGTAGTGAGCCTCACACTGCCCCAGCACTGTGAGCAGTGAGCCTCACACTGCTCCAGCACTGTGAGCAGTGAGCCTCACACTGCTCCAGCACTGTGAGCAGTGAGCCTCACACTGCTCCAGCACTGTGAGTAGTGAGCCTCACACTGCTCCAGCACTGTGAGTAGTGAGCCTCACACTGCTCCAACACTGTGAGCAGTGAGCCTCACACTGCTCCAGCACTGTGAGCAGTGAGCCTCACACTGCTCCAGCACTGTGAGTAGTGAGCCTCACACTGCTCCAGCACTGTGAGTAGTGAGCCTCACACTGCTCCAGCACTGTGAGTAGTGAGCCTCACACTGCCCCAGCCAAAACCAGGCTCCGCTGCGATAAAAAGTTTGTTACATACTGTTTTGTTGACTATTTTAATGTGTAATGTACAATATGATGAGGCAGAGGAGGCCGGAAAGAGCTCTATCATGAGAGAGATAGAGTTGTCTCTATTAACATACTTGAACTTAACCTGAATTGAAGTTCAGCTTTATCATAGCGTGAACCCGAGGCGTTCCTGAGAGCCCGGGTAACACCACCACCTGGCTGGTCAACACCCCCGTAACACCACCACCTGGCTGGCCCACACCCCCGTAACACCACCACCTGGCTGGTCAACACCCCCGTAACACCACCACCTGGCTGGCCCACACCCCCGTAACACCACCACCTGGCTGGTCAACACCCCGTAACACCACCACCTGGCTGGCCCACATTTCCGTAACACCACCACCTGGCTGGTCCAAAACCCCCGTAACACCACCACCTGGCTGGCCCACACCCCCGTAACACCACCACCTGGCTGGTCCAAAACCCCCGTAACACCACCACCTGGCTGGCCCACACCCCGTAACACCACAACCTGGCTGGTCAACACCCCGTAACACCACCACCTGGCTGGTCAACACCCCCGTAACACCACCACCTGGCTGGTCCAGCACCCACGTAACACCACCACCTGGCTGGCCCACACCCCGTAACACCACCACCTGGCTGGCCCACACCCCGTAACACCACCACCTGGCTGGCCCACACCCCCGTAACACCACCACCTGGCTGGCCCACACCCCGTAACACCACCACCTGGCTGGTCAACACCCCGTAACACCACCACCTGGCTGGCCCACACCCCGTAACACCACCACCTGGCTGGTCAACACCCCATAACACCACCACCTGGCTGGTCAGCACCCCCGTAACACCACCACCTGGCTGGCCCACACCCCCGTAACACCACCACCTGGCTGGCCCACACCCCGTAACACCACCACCTGGCTGGTTAACACCACCACCTAGCTGGCCCACACCCCGTAACCTGTGCACCAGGAATGATCCGGTGGCTTCGACACAAACGTTGCAAGCATCATGCAACTATCAGAGTACAATAAGATGAACCAACCCTCCGAGAGGGTTGCTCTGCATCATCCTCACACCAATGTCTTTCACGAAAATAGGTACCTGGGAGTTAGTCAGCTGTCACAGGCTGCTTCCTGGGGTTTGAGGCCTGGTCGAGGACCGGGCCGCGGGGACACTAAGCCCCGAGATCATCTCAAGATAACCTCAAGATGCCGTGCCTTGGTTTACATGCTGACGGGCACGGTGGGCCTACACGCTCCCTGAGGGTGATCATGCTGCACCGTGTTACAGTGCAGCAGGCGAGCAGCTCACGCCACAAGCGCGCGCCCTGCGCCACCCACGGGGAGTTACTCCACACTTTAGTGAGAGTTATCACCAGGCGGTGACAGGTGGTGGGTCGCTCTTGTGGTTATGTGGCCATCACCCAGCTGGTGTGTGGTGGTGGGTAGTGGTGGTGGGTCGCTCTTGTGGCTATGTGGCCATCACCCAGCTGGTGTGTGGTGGTGGGTAGTGGTGGTGGGTCGCTCTTGTGGCTATGTGGCCATCACCCAGCTGGTGTGTGGTAGTGGGTAGTGGTGGTGGGTAGTGGTGGGTGGTGGTGGGTGGTGGTGGGTGGTGGGTGGTGGTGGGTCGCTCTTGTGGTTATGTGGCCATCACCCGGCTGGTGTGTGGTGGTGGGTGGTGGTGGTGGGTGGTGGTGGTGGGTAGTGGTGGTGGGTCGCTCTTGTGGTTATGTGGCCATCACCCAGCTGGTGTGTGGTGGTTGGTAGTGGTGGTGGGTAGTGGTGGTGGTGGTGGTGGTGGTGGTGGTGGTGCAGCTGAGAGGAGGTGGGTGGTGCAGCTGAGAGGAGGTGGGTGGTGCAGCTGAGAGGAGGAGGTGGGTGGTGCAGCTGAGAGGAGGAGGTGGGTGGTGCAGCTGAGAGGAGGTGGGTGGTGCAGGTGGGAGGAGGTGGGTGGTGCAGCTGAGAGGAGGTGGGTGGTGCAGCTGAGAGGAGGAGGTGGGTGGTGCAGCTGAGAGGAGGAGGTGGGTGGTGCAGCTGAGAGGAGGAGGTGGGTGGTGCAGCTGAGAGGAGGTGGGTGGTGCAGCTGAGAGGAGGTGGGTGGTGCAGCTGAGAGGAGGAGGTGGGTGGTGCAGCTGAGAGGAGGTGGGTGGTGCAGCTGAGAGGAGGTGGTGGGTGGTGCAAGTGAGAGGAGGTGGTGGGTGGTGCAGCTGAGAGGAGGTGGGTGGTGCAGGTGGGAGGAGGTGGGTGGTGCAGGTGGGAGGAGGTGGGTGGTGCAGCTGAGAGGAGGTGGGTGGTGCAGCTGAGAGGAGGTGGGTGGTGCAGCTGAGAGGAGGAGGTGGGTGGTGGTGCAGCTGAGAGGAGGTGGGTGGTGCAGCTGAGAGGAGGAGGTGGGTGGTCCAGCTGAGAGGAGGAGGTGGGTGGTGCAGCTGAGAGGAGGAGGTGGGTGGTCCAGCTGAGAGGAGGTGGTGGGTGGGTGGTGCAGGTGGAGGTACATTTGGTAATAACATTTATGCAAGTATTTACCTATTAGCATATAATGCACATTTAAGGGAGGTTAGGTAATATGGGTAGGTTAGGTGGTGAGGTTTGCTGGTTTGGTCAAGTTTGTAGTAGGTTAGGTAAGGTGGTATGTTAGGGGTAGGTTAGGGGTAGATTAGGTTAGTAGTTAGGTTGTGTGGCGAAACAGTGCTTGTAGTCCGCGGGTGACGCATCGACAGAGTCGACAGACGTCGTCTGGGAACAGTGCTCAATAAATGTTCGCAGGTCGGCAGGTGTGAGTCATGTATTCACCTAGTTGTATTCATCTAGCTGTATTCACCTAGTTGTGTTTGCGGGGATTGAGCTCTGATTTTTGACCCGCGTCTCAACTGTCAATCATCAACTGTTAGTAGCTACTAACTAATTTTCTATTTTTTTGTCACACACAACACACACACCACACACACACACACACACACCACACCACCACACACACACCACACAAACACACACACCACACACACACACACACACACACAAGTGATGAGAAGAGTTGTGACAGATGAGGATTGCAGGAATCCTCCAAGAGGACTGAACAGGTTGCAGAGATGGTCAGAGAAATGGCTACTGGAATTCAACACGAGCAAATGTAAGTTATGGAAATGGGACTAGGAGATAGGAGACCAAAGGGACAGTACACAATGAACGGGAACAGCCTACCTGTGACGACGCGCGAAAGAGACCTGGGTGTGGACGTAACACCTAATCTATCTCCTGAGGCACATATAAATAGGATCACGACAGCAGCGTACTCTACACTGGCAAAAGTTAGAACATCATTCAGAAAACTAAGTAAGGAGGCATTTAGGGCTCTTTACACCGCCTACGTGAGGCCCAGTCTTAGAGTATGCCGCCTCATCATGGAGTCCCCATCTAAAGAAGCACATAATGAAACTGGAAAGGTTCAGAGGTTTGCAACGAGACTCGTCCCAGAGCTACGAGGGATGGGGTATGAGGAGCGCCTGGGGGAACTATGCCTTACGACACTAGAAAGAAGAAGGAGAGGGGGGACATGATAGGAAACGTATAAATACTCAGAGGAATTGACAGAGTGGACATAGACGAAATGTTCACACGAATAGTAACAGAACGGGGGACATGGATGGAAGTTAGAAACTCAGATGAGTCACAGAGATGTTAGGAAGTTTTTCTTCAGCGTGAGAGTAGTGGGAAAATGGAATGCACTTAAGGAACAGGTTGTGGAAGCCAATACTATTCATAATTTTAAAACCAGGTATGATAGGGAAATGGGATAGGAGTCATTGCTGTAAACAACTGATGCTCGAAAGGCGGGATCCAAGAGTCAATGCTCGATCCTGCAGACACATATAGGTGAGTACATATAGGTGAGATACACACACACACACACAACGGTAGATAAGGACAAAGTTTTTAACACTGGTGGTACGCGAACAGGGAACACAGGTGGAAACTGAGTACCCAAATGAGCCACAGGGACGTTAGAAAGAACTTTTTCAGTGTCAGAGTAGTTAACAGATGGAATGCATTAAGCACTGATGTGGTGGGGCTGACTCCATACACAGTTTCAGTGTAGATATGGAAGAGCCCAGTAGGCTCAGGAATCTGTACATCAGTAGGTTTACGTTGAGAGCGGGACCAAAAGCCAGAGCTCAACCCCCCCCCCCGCAAACACAACTAGGGACTACACACACACACATCTCAGGAAGCAGCCCGTAACAGCTGTCTAACTCCCAGGTACCTATTTACTGCTAGGTATCAGGGTGAAAGAAACTCTGCCCATTTGTCTCTGCTGGCGCCGGGAATCCAACCGGTCCACAGGATTATGAGTCCCGCGCGGGGTTCACTCAACCACCAGACCACTACATATGTAACCATGTGGACGCTGTTGATGGATGTGTTGAGAGATGTGTCCCCACTCAGCACACCCTACCCTACAGTGGTTACCACAGAGATGTGTCCCCACTCAGCACACCCTACCCTGCATTAGTTACCACAGAGATATGTCGCCACTCAGCACATCCTACCCTGCATTAGTTACCACAGAGATATGTCGCCACTCAGCACACCCTACTCTGCATTAGCTACCACAGTGATATGTTGCCACTCTGCACACCCTACCCTGCATTAGTTACTACAGTGATGTGTTGCCACTCATCACACCCTACCCTACGGTAGTTACCACACAGATGTGTCGACCCTGCACACCCTACCCTACGGTAGATACTACAGAGATTTGTCGCCACTCAGCACCCCTACCCTACAGTGTTTACCACAGAGAGATGTGTCGCCACCCTGCACACCCTCTACGTTAGCTACCACAGAGATGTGTCGCACTCAGCACACCCTACCCTACGTAGTTACCACAGAGATGTGTCGCCACTCAGCACACCCTACCCTACGGTAGTTACCACAGAGATGTGTCGCCACTCAGCACACCCTACCCTACGGTAGTTACCACAGAGATGTGTCGCTACTCAGCACACCCTACCCTACGGTAGTTACCACAGAGATGTGTCGCTACTCAGCCCAACCTACCCACGATAGTACCACAGAGATGTGTCGCCACCCTGCACACCCTCTAACGGTAGCTACACAGAGATGTGTCGCCACTCAGCACTTCAGGGCGTCACTTCAGGCGTCATCCAACCAGCTGGATGACGCCCTGAAGACAGTCGACATCAATGGGGGTGTTGACAGCGTGTAAATTGGTTTAGTTGAGAGTTGAAGTCTCTCAGGGCCAGCCAAGCTCTCTGACGGCTCTTATTATAGCAATAGTTCTAGCTTACGAACGGAAGGTCCTCATATATTTACCTGTGTTGCTTACTCCTGTTATTAAAACTATCAGATATTTTAATCAAAGTTTAAATGATTCGTTTAACATACTAGCCCTCGGGGGGACTCGTTCCAAATTTACTAAATTCTACTATTAACACCATTAAATATGCATTGTTTAGCATTATTTAGTAAAAACAAAACAGATTCCATTACGAAAAACACACAAGCCAGGAGCAAGATTGGTAGAGGAGTAATAACAGTGAAACATGATGATCAGTGGCGGCGGCGGCTCTCGCTAATGACTCGCTCAACACCTACTCAACCCACACTTCCTTTTTTCTTCTAACTTTAGCTGGCCAGCAATTTTGTTCATAAATATTACTCACCGCTTTATGAAATCAACTGCAGTCATTCGAGTACAGGATGTGTGCACCAGGTTTTTCTCCACATGCTGTAACAACCTCCACATGCTGTAACAACCCCCACATGCTGTAACAACCTCCACATGCTGTAACAACCTCCACATGCTGTAACAATCTCCACATGCTGTAACAACCTCCACATGCTGTAACAACCTCCACATGCTGTAACAACCTCCACATGCTGTAACAACCTCCACATGCTGTAACAACTCCACATGCTGTAACAACCTCACATGCTGTAACAACCTCCACATGCTGAACAACCTCCACATGCTGTAACACCCCACATGCTGTAACAACCTCCACATGCTGTAACAACCTCCACATGCTGTAACAATCTCCCCCACATGCTGTAATCAACCTCCACATTAGCCTGTAACAACCTCCACATGCTGTAACAACTCCACATGCTGTAACAACCTCCACATCTGTAACAACCTCCACATCCTGCTGTAACAACCTCCACATGCTGTAACACCTCCACATGCTGTAACAACCTCCACATGCTGTAACAACCCCCACATGCTGTATCAACCTCCACATGCTGTAACAACCCCCACATGCTGTAACAACCCCCACAGCTGTAACACCCTCCACATGCTGTAACAACCTCCACATGCTGTAACAATAGATGTTGTCACCATTGTAACATTTGCCACAAACACTACTGCTACCATTGTAAGGTGTATGACAATCAAGTACTGCTATTATTGTTCACTATGGTAACACTCACTGTAATGGTTGTTGTAACGGGTATCCCTGTAGGCTATCAATACTGCTACTGATATAACAGTCCAGACCTGGAAGAGTCCGCCCTCCCAGCAGGAAAATGCTTATCAAGTTATCAGGGGAAGGGGGGGGGGGGAGAAATGGACCAAAATATAAAGATATCTCTGACAATTCTTACAGACCAGAGGAAGATAAGGTTACTCATACACAAATAATGCCGCCACCACTCCTCCCGGAACATTAATAATTGGGCCTAATTGCAATCGGGGAGACCAGTCAATTAATACCGAGTGTTTAGGGAACTTTGATCTTATAATATCTAGGCTGGATGAATGTAATTTCTTCTGCATTTACTTCAGTAAATAACATGGGGAATATATTTACTTATAAACAATGCTCCAGATCACATGTAAAGACCAAATCAGCTTAAGATCTGTCTCAGAAATTCTTAAGGGAAAGTATATATAAATACCACAGGTAAAAAAATATACCAATACGTTTATATTTAATATAACAACATGTATGTAACCCTAAGCTAGACTCGAAGGTCCTATTGGCTTTAGAGGCACGGTATATGGTATACAAATTGTACAGGGAACTCAACAGACAACTTTATTTACCGGCTCTCAGCCGGTGTTGTGGCCTCCTGGTGGCCTCCCTCCCCTCTTCCCGTCCCTCCTCAGAGCCACTGGTCCAGTTCACCACGTATCTGTTGTCTCTCCACTACCTCAGGTGGAGTGCTCGGCCCCACCCCCTAAGGCCTCTTCTCTTGCCCTAGGAAGTTCCGTCCTTTTTTGGGCCTACACCAAATCAATTTGAACCAGGCCGAGATCCTGGCACCCTTAGCCAATTACACGTTATCCCTGACCCTTGCTAGTATGAGCAAACTTAAAACACCAGAGGCGGAGTCTTCTCGCAGACACATGGAATAGTGTGACGCTAGCTTACAGAGGGAGTCATGACAGGCCTCTCAAACTTGAAACGGCAGTAAACACTATGCTGACCTGCAGCCCCCATAGGAGGGATATTCCAGCTATACTTACCCTGAAACCGCTACGGCGTACTAGGTCGCTGTACTACATAATGTAACAACACCTTGTATATATATATATATATACTTTATCTAGTATATAGATCTATAAGTATACTATTATATAGATAATATACTATAATATACGGGTATAATATATATTAATAATATATATCTATATATATATATTATATATATCATCTTATATGTATATTATAAGATATATAGATGTAATCATATTATATATATATAACTATAGTATATATATATATTAATTACTATTGGGATATATTTTGGTACGCAGTCCTTTCCTGTAGGACATATATTATTAAACATATGACTGAAAAAGTAAGGATTAATAATTCTAACACGGAAATATTACTCTATTTTCCCTGTATGTTTCCGTGTGTGTACTGGCATGACGGTAAATGAAAAATCATTCTCCAAAAATTCATTTTTGTTTCAAGTCTGATGAGACAACTGAGCTGCGTTTCGTAAAACTATTACATTTTACACAAGACTTTAGTTTACACACACACTAAACACAACTATAACTGAACAGAGTTTAAACGCTTTCTTTTATACCTGCATTTGGGTGAGGTGACATTATACAATGGTTATCT
>WNGS01167616.1:69744-85992 GCA_020271785.1 Procambarus virginalis | reverse complement strand
CACCCTCCCTGTCACTGTCTACACTCATCCTCCCTGTCACTGTTTACACTCACCCTCCCTGTCATTGCCCACACAACCCTCCCTGTCCTGCGCACACACACCCTCCCTGTCACTGTCCACACACACCCTCCCTGTCACTGTCCACACACACCCTCCCTGTTCACTGTCCACACACACCCTCCCTGTCACTGTCCACACACACCCTCCCTGTCAATGCCCACACACACCCTCCCTGTCACTGCCCACACTCACCCTCCCTGTTACTGTCCACACTCACCCTCCCTGTCACTGCCCACACTCACCCTCCCTGTCACTGCCCACACTCACCCTCCCTGTCACTGTCCACACTCACCCTCCCTGTCACTGCCCACACTCACCCTCCCTGTCACTGCCCACACTCACCCACCCTGTTACTGTCCACACTCACCCTCCCTGTCACTGCCCACACTCACCCTCCCTGTCACTGCCCACACTCACCCTCCCTGTCACTGTCCACACTCACCCTCCCTGTCACTGCCCACACTCACCCTCCCTGTCACTGCCCACACTCACCCTCCCTGTCACTGCCCACACTCACCCTCCCTGTCACTGTCCACACTCACCCTCCCTGTCACTGTCCACACTCACCCTCCCTGTCACTGCCCACACTCACCCTCCCTGTCACTGTCCACACTCACCCTCCCTGTTACTGTCCACACTCACCCTCCCTGTCACTGCCCACACTCACCCTCCCTGTCACTGTCCACACTCACCCTCCCTGTCACTGTCCACACTCACCCTCCCTGTCACTGTCCACACTCACCCTCCCTGTCACTGTCCACACCCACCCTCCCCATCTAACCGACACAAACTTTCCCCTCATCTCCTATCACCGTTACCATTAAGCACAACCTACATCACTATAACTAAATGGTTGTGAAGAGAGCGCCAAGCTGTTCGTTTTGTATCGTTTGCTAACTTGGTCATATTCTGGGGCTGCATGTTGTTGTTGTTATAGATTCAGCTACTCGGAACAAGTTCCAAGTAGCACGGGCTATGGTGAGCCCGTAACTTACCTGGCACAGGAGCTGGGCAAGAAGCACGGGCTATGGTTAGCCTCGTGGACAGGAGATGTCTCCCGTTCTGGGGCTGCATGTTTGACCCCATTATTTGCCTCTCCTGACACCGCCCTCACTGCCGGCTCCATGAAGAAACCCATGAACGAAACTGTAGAGAATCCCCTCAACTTGGTTTATGGTTTTCTGAATAGTTTGTTTAACTTTTTTCTACACTGATGGGAAAGGTGTGCTTGGCTAGCCTGGCCGACCAGCTTTCAGGATACAAGATCTATGTATTGTGTGTGGTTTTTAATAATATGTCTCCTCTCTTTGGTCAGTATCGTCATTCCTTCCTTGCACTTGCTCGATCCATCACAGCTGGCGTGAGTGATGGGTCGACCTGTCACACGTCTCCACCGTCAGCTGGCGTGAGTGATGGGTCGACCTGCCACACGTCTCCGCCGTCAGCTGGCGTGAGTGATGGGTCGACCTGTCACACGTCTCCACCGTCAGCTGGCGTGAGTGATGGGTCGACCTGCCACACGTCACCGCCGTCAGCTGGCGTGAGTGATGGGTCGACCTGTCACACGTCACCGCCGTCAGCTGGCGTGAGTGATGGGTCGACCTGCCACACGTCTCCGCCGTCAGCTGGCGTGAGTGATGGGTCGACCTGCCACACGTCTCCGCCGTCAGCTGGCGTGAGTGATGGGTCGACCTGCCACACGTCACCACCGTCAGCTGGCGTGAGTGATGGGTCGACCTGTCAGACGTCACCGCCGTCAGCTGGCGTGAGTGATGGGTCGACCTGTCACACGTCACCGCCGTCAGCTGGCGTGAGTGATGGGTCGACCTGTCACACGTCACCACCGTCAGCTGGCGTGGGCACTGCTGACAGTAACCAGAGAAACCGCTCCTGCCTATTCATCTCCCCGCTAAGTGAACTATCGCTCAGTGTTGAGAGGTGACTCGTCGGCCGCTTCTCCCACTGAGGAGGAACTGGCTGCTGGAGCCTCAATTATGTCATTTGTTGTGTATGACGTTGATCATTAAGCTTTATCCATTTACGGCCAGGAAGAATGAGTGACTGTGCCACCGGAACAGAGAACGACTGACGGGTCATTGTGTGCAACAAGGCATAAGTACTCCTGATGGCGGCATGTAAGCACCTCCCCCCCATTCTTCACAACCGCGGGACCAAGTACCTGTGTGTCGAGGGGGAAGATGCTCGCCTCCCGTGTATCTCACGCCCGCCCGTCCTCCTCAGGCTCCCAAAGGTCAAGAAACTGCCGTACTAAAGTGCCCATATCCTAACCTACCAACGTACCCAAAACAGAAAACGGGATAGTATGTTAATTTGCGAGCCGCTACCATTTTATAGTACGACGATTTTTGGCCCAAGGGAGAGTATACGTCAAAATGCGACGTTCTATTAGTGTGGGTTGTTTGCTTCACGCTAATCCTGACAAGATGTGGCAGCGTTGCATCAAGAGGTGCAGAGGAAAAAGAACAACATACAATAGGCTAAGTGAATTCAACAGTTGGATCCCCTAAGAATCGGTGTCCATTTCTCATTTATGTCAATGGCCTAAATACAGAGGCAGCGTCCTAAATTAAAATATAGTTCAAATGTCGAGTAAATGTCGATGTTTGTAACGCTGCAACATGAATAATAAGAGTCGAGACAGATGAGGATGACAAGATGCTGCAAGATGACCTAGACAAGCTGCAGAGTTGGCGAAATAAATGGCTACTAAATTTCACCACCGGCAAGTGTAATGTTATGGAAATGGGAACAAATTATTAGGCAAAAAAGAGGAAATGTTCACAATGAATGCGAAGAGAACAAGAGGGCATGGATGGAAGCTTACAAAACAGATGAGCTACAGAGATGTTACAATTATTATTTTTTGTACAACATTAGTATGGAAATTGAATGAACTAAAGGAGCAGGATGTACAAGCCAGTTCCATTCATAATTTCAACAGTAGATTTGAGAGATACATTGGTCGGGAGTCATTGCATAACATGACCGACAGCCTGGACGGCGGGGTACAGGAGCCAAAGGTCGACCCCTACACACACAAACTGCTGAATGCATACCCATATACATACGAGGCAACTCACAGTACATTACTAAAAGGAAACTTGTGTAAAGTAGCAACACAAATGCAAAAATATTATTATTTTCACAGTTGCTATTAGTATAAGAGTCAACTTAGACAGGCTAATTTAAACATTCGATTACCATTGTTAATCCCGACATTACTCGCTGAAATTTGTGTTCGCTGGGCCTCCTAGTTACTGAGTTTAGAAGTGCATTGATTAACATATTGAACAGAGCAGGACTGAAGACACCTCCCTGTGGAGTGCCCAGTTCAAAATCTCTCGTTACACTCCTATGCCCTTGGATCAGTACAGATGACTTCCTGTTGGATAGATAACCTCTTATCCACCGTAGTAGCCATCCACCAACATTCATTTTAGCAAGTTCGCTCAGAATGACCAGTGGGTTAGCAATGTCAAAGGCTGACTTAAGATCTAAGAAAGTGGTGTATGACCTATCAGTATGCAGGGTGAGGAATATGGTAATACAGTGATTTGCTCATTTGCTCTGTGCAGAGGATTAGGGTGCGAGATCTCTGCAGCATTTTTCCCTTTGATCTTGTTGATATCCTTCCATGCCCGGCTTAGTGGCGTGTGAGAATTGAGACCACTGACAAAAGTTTCCCAGTGTGTCTGCCTCAGCTCTACCATACGTTCCCTGGCCTCAGCCAGAGCCGTTTGAAACAGCTTGAACATTTCAGCAGTGCGGGTCCTTCTATAAGCTAGTCCAATTCTTCTGACAGTGCGTTTTATTGCATTAAATTTGGAGTCATTATAATAGGCGTAACTGCTATGATCAATGTAATTTGGGTTAAGTGACCTGGACGATGGATCAAGTGATTCTGTAAACTGCTCGATAGTATCTGTGAGCTCATTGTTACAATGAATTACTTCAACTGAAGAAGGCTCAAAAGAATTGTTCCATTCTGACACACGAGCAACGAAAATTGTTTCGTTGATCGATGGGCACAGCCAGCCTCTTCCGCTTGAACATTCCGCCGGGGAGGATAGAGCATCTAATGCTTACAGTGGCTAATATGGGCAGATGATCGAACGGCATATCTGTCACTATTGACGAGGCGCACACGGTGTGGGAGACGTTGACACAGAGGCATAGATCAAGAATACCTCCGTAGATATGCGTCGGTTCAAGGTCACCCACAATCTGTGCATCATCGTGGCTACCTAATAGAGGCAACAGTTGGTTGCCGTTACGATTACTGAACTACGAATTACCAATATTCCTTTGCCTAGCGTTATAATCACCTATAATGATGTAGGCTCAGTCTTAATAAGATAAGGAAGGTCAGTGAAATTAAACTTATCAAAGCGTCTACGCAAAGTGGTTCTCACTCATGACGTCATCTATGAAAACAAACATTCCCTTATTGTTCAACAGTGTGAGAACCAACAGTGTGAGAACCAACAGTGTGAGAACCAACAGTGTGAGAACCAACAGTGTGAGAACCAACAGTGTGAGAACCAACAGTGTGAGAACCAACAGTGTGAGAACCAACAGTGTGAAAACCAACAGTGTGAAAACCAACAGTGTGAAAACCAACAGTGTGAAAACCAACAGTGTGAGAACCAACAGTGTGAGAACCAACAGTGTGAGAACCAACAGTGTGAGAACCAACAGTGTGAGAACCAACAGTGTGAGAACCAACAGTGTGAAAACCAACAGTGTGAAAACCAACAGTGTGAAAACCAACAGTGTGAAAACCAACAGTGTGAGAACCAACAGTGTGAGAACCAACAGTGTGAAAACCAACAGTGTGAAAACCAACAGTGTGAAAACCAAGAGTGTGAAAACCAACAGTGTGAAAACCAACAGTGTGAAAACCAACAGTGTGAGAACCAAGAGTGTGAAAACCAAGAGTGTGAAAACCAACAGTGTGAAAACCAACAGTGTGTGAACCAAGAGTGTGAAAACCAAGAGTGTGAAAACCAACAGTGTGAAAACCAACAGTGTGAAAACCAACAGTGTGAAAACCAATGTTAGACAACCACCAGAGGAGGCGGAGACGACAACAATGGACGTCATACTAAGCAACTGCCAATCACAGTCCGCATTCATGTCAAAGAACGAACTACTGCCTTATACGTGGAGGGTGACCCCACCCTCCCAACGTGGAGGGTGACCCCACCCTCCCAACGTGGAGGGTGACCCCACCCTCCCAACGTGGAGGGTGACCCCACCCTCCCAACGTGGAGGGTGACCCCACCCTCCCAACGTGGAGGGTGACCCCACCCTCCCAACGTGGAGGGTGACCCCACCCTCCCAACGTGGAGGGTGACCCCACCCTCCCAACGTGGAGGGTGACCCCACCCTCCCAACGTGGAGGGTGACCCCACCCTCCCAACGTGGAGGGTGACCCCACCCTCCCAACGTGGAGGGTGACCCCACCCTCCCAACGTGGAGGGTGACCCCACCCTCCCAAAGTGGAGGGTGACCCCACCCTCCCAACGTGGAGGGTGACCCCACCCTCCCAACGTGGAGGGTGACCCCACCCTCCCAACGTGGAGGGTGACCCCACCCTCCCAACGTGGAGGGTGACCCCACCCTCCCCACTGCTAACCTCAGAGGGTCATATTACCGAGGCATTTTACTTGAACAAAAAACTGTTCAATTACCGTTGGTTCACCACACAACTCTTGACTTCAGAGTGGTCAATTTTTTGTTTGTTTTGAAGCTGTATTATTCTGTAGTAACAAAAAACCAATACTAGTAGAGGGCAAATCATTTTCTATCAGATAGCGTCCGTGTTCTCACTAGCTGGTGTCTGCTGAACAGAGAGCGTCCGTGTACTCACTACCTGGTGCCTACTGAACAGAGAGCGTCCGTGTACTCACTACCGGGTGTCTGCTAAACAGAGAGCGTCCGTGTACTCACTACCGGGTGTCTGCTAAACAGAGAGCGTCCGTGTACTCACTACCGGTGTCTGCTAAACAGAGAGCGTCCGTGTACTCACTACCTGGTGTCTGCTAAACAGAGAGCGTCCGTGTACTCACTACCTGGTGTCTGCTAAACAGAGAGCGTCCGTGTTCTCACTACCTGGTGCCTACTGAACAGAGAGCGTCCGTGTACTCATTACCGGTTGTCTGCTGAACAGAGAGCGTCCGTGTACTCACTACCTGGTGCCTACTGAACAGAGAGCGTCCGTGTACTCACTACCTGGCGCCTACTGAACAGAGAGCGTCCGTGTACTCACTACCTGGTGCCTACTGAACAGAGAGCGTCCGTGTACTCACTACCTGGTGTCTGCTAAACAGAGAGCGTCCGTGTACTCACTACCTGGTGCCTACTGAACAGAGAGCGTCCGTGTACTCACTACCTAGCGCCTACTGAACAGAGAGCGTCCGTGTACTCACTACCTGGTGTCTGCTAAACAGAGAGCGTCCGTGTACTCACTACCTGGCGCCTACTGAACAGAGAGCGTCCGTGTTCTCACTACCTGGTGCCTACTGAACAGAGAGCGTCCGTGTTCTCACTACCTGGTGCCTACTGAACAGAGAGCGTCCGTGTACTCACTACCTGGTGCCTACTGAACAGAGAGCGTCCGTGTACTCACTACCTGGTGCCTACTGAACAGAGAGCGTCCGTGTACTCACTACCTGGTGCCTACTGAACAGAGAGCGTCCGTGTACTCATTACCGGTTGTCTGCTGAACAGAGAGCGTCCGTGTACTCACTACCTGGTGCCTACTGAACAGAGAGCGTCCGTGTACTCACTACCTGGCGCCTACTGAACAGAGAGCGTCCGTGTACTCACTACCTGGTGCCTACTGAACAGATCACACACAACCACTAGCGAGGATAGGCAGGGGTTTAACAAGCGACCTAAGGACTGAGGTCAATATGTAAACATTATACATATAATCTGACTGTACCCGCCTTGATGGATAACTATGTGAGAGTGTACGGTGTCAGCACATCCCAGCTATGTGAGAGTGTACGGTGTCAGCACATCCCAGCTATGTGAGAGTGTACGGTGTCAGCACATCCCAGCTATGTGAGAGTGTACAGTGTCAGCACATCCCAGCTATGTGAGAGTGTACAGTGTTAGCACATCTCAGCTATGTGAGAGTGTACGGTGTCAGCACATCCCAGCTGTGTGAGAATGTACAGTGTCAGCACATCCCAGCTATGTGAGAGTGTACAGTGTTAGCACATCCCAGCTATGTGAGAGTGTACAGTGTCAGCACATCCCAGCTGTGTGAGAGTGTACAGTGTCAGCACATCCCAGCTGTGTGAGAGTGGACAGCGTCAGCACATCCCAGCTATGTGAGAATGTACAGTGTCAGCACATCCCAGCTATGTGAGAGTGGACAGTGTCAGCACATCCCAGCTGTGTGAGAGTGTACAGTGTCAGCACATCCCAGCTGTGTGAGAGTGGACAGCGTCAGCACATCCCAGCTGTGTGAGAGTGGACAGCGTCAGCACATCCCAGCTATGTGAGAATGTACAGTGTCAGCACATCCCAGCTATGTGAGAGTGGACAGTGTCAGCACATCCCAGCTATGTGAGAGTGTACAGTGTCAGCACATCCCAGCTGTGTGAGAGTGTACAGTGTCAGCACATCCCAGCTATGTGAGAATGTACAGTGTCAGCACATCCCAGCTATGTGAGAGTGGACAGCGTCAGCACATCCCAGCTATGTGAGAGTGTACAGTGTCAGCACATCCCAGCTATGTGAGAGTGGACAGCGTCAGCACATCCCAGCTATCATAACAGAGCTTCAAATATTATAGAAAAGACACTAAAGTTCAAGGTTATTTATGGCCTGGCGTGCCGGATGAAAGGTAGCTTAATTAGAGTGTGGTGGAGGCGGCTTATACAGCGCTAGGCTGCCTGAAGGGTCGCCACACTGGTGGAGGGAGCCAGGGAACACTCTGCCTGAGGCCGTCGACACTCCCACACACACGCCACCTCCCCAATTTGTCCTGCCATTATTCACACAACAAATTGTGAGAACCTGAAGCTCATCGCAGCTTTAAACCAGTTACAGAAGTGAAAATATATATTTTTGGTTATACGTTACTCGAATTATACTATTATGTCTATTATTACCGTGCTGCTGCTGTCTCTGCGTTGATTTCCTCGTCTTGTACAACTCATCTCAAGAACAAATAACGCACGATAATCTCACTGTATAAATTCGAAGCACGCTGCCCTTATGTTAATAATGTGCAAGAAGTTCTCACGGATATAATTCTTTCTCCAGCTTCGTACCCTCTCACTGTTATTACCCAGACTTATGTCGTCGCCTTTACCACACACATACACTCGCAAGACCACGCAAGTCAGTCCAAAGTTAACGTGTTGGGCCGAGAGGCTGAAGCTGGACCAGAGGGCTGCCCAGCAAGGTGAGCACACCAGTACCCCGCCCCACACCCCATTCCCCCATAAATCTCATATCCCACGCCCCAAATGAGAGCCTGTCGTGACTACTGACCCATCACTGTAGCATAGTGAGTGTAATTGTGACGCTTGTTAGCTTAGTGAAGACGTTTCCTGTCCTCCTCGACATGTTTCTCAACTACTTCCTTATTACCTGTCAGGGAAGTAATAATTAGTGGAGACCAGTCTCTCTGGAACGGTGTGCATTGTCAGGCATAGTGTCAGGCATACTGTCAGGCATAGTGTCAGGCACAGTGTCAGGCACAGTGTCAGGCACAGTGTCAGGCACTGTGTCAGGCACAGTGTTAGGCACAGTGTCAGGCACAGTGTCAGGCACAGTGTCAGGCACAGTGTCAGGCACAGTGTCAGGCACAGTGTTAGGCACAGTGTCAGGCACAGTGTCAGGCACAGTGTCAGGCACAGTGTCAGGCACAGTGTCAGGCACAGTGTTAGGCACAGTGTCAGGCACAGTGTCAGGCACAGTGTCAGGCACAGTGCCAGGCACTGTGTCAGGCACAGTGTCAGGCACAGTGTCAGGCACAGTGTTAGGCACAGTGTCAGGCACAGTGTAGGCACATTGTCAGGCACAGTGTCAGGCACAGTGTCAGGCACAGTGTCAGGCATAGTGTCAGGCACTGTGTCAGGCACAGTGTTAGGCACAGTGTCAGGCACTGTGTCAGGCACAGTGTCAGGCACTGTCCTGACACATGAGGTCAGTAAACTACTGACCACCTCCCTGACCATTGACCTCAACACTCCCTCCCTCTCCTCATGGCCAGGCTGTCAGGGCCAAGTGTTATACCCTGAGGCTGGACACAAGTGTCTCACTTACTTGTGTCCAGCCTCAGGGTGTGTGAGACACTTGTGTCCAGCCTCAGGGTGTGTGAGACACTTGTGTCCAGCCTCAGGGTGTGTGAGACACTTGTGTCCAGCCTCAGGGTGTGTGAGACACTTGTGTCCAGCTCAGGTGTCTCACACAAGGCTGGACACAAGTGTCTCACACCCTCAGGGATCAGGATGAGTAACCCGTCACAACACACAATAAGCGTCTGGACACACAGTCACTCCTCATAGTCACTAGTGACCACTCCTCATAGTGACCACTCCTCATAGTGACCACTCCTCATAGTCACTAGTAACCACTCCTCATAGTGACCACTCCTCATAGTGACCACTCCTCATAGTGACCACTCCTCATAGTGACCACTCCTCATAGTGACCACTCCTCATAGTGACCACTCCTCATAGTCACTAGTGACCACTCCTCATAGTGACCACTCCTCATAGTCACTAGTACCACTCCTCATAGTGACCACTCCTCATAGTCACTAGTGACCACTCCTCATAGTGACCACTCCTAATAGTCACTAGTGACCACTCCTCATGACCGTAAAATATCACATCCTACACTGCTCCAAAATCACTCAGTTTATTTAATTTTCATAATATTTTGATTAAATAAAATAAAACATTATAAATAAATATCATAAGAAATAAATACCAATTTTGGGGCAAATCCCTCGCAATTTTGATCAAAGCAATAATCGTATAAATCTCCTTGTCATAAAGAAGCGTTAATTTACCACTAATCAAATTTAATGATGATGCACTCTGACTATCGCCTTGTTATCTTTAGTATAGAGATACTCTATAGAGTATANTCTTCCAGTACGTCCTCCCCTTCCAGTATGTCCTTCGTTTTTTCCAGTACTCCTCCCCTTCCAGTATGTCCTCCTCTTCCAGTACGTCCTCCCTTCCAGTACGTCCTCCCCTTCCAGTATGTCCTCCCCTTCCAGTATGTCCTCCCCTTCCAGTACGTCCTCCCCTTCCAGATGTCCTTCTCTTCCAGTACGTCCTCCCTTCCAGTAGTCCTGTCCCTTCCAGTATTGTCCTCCCTTCCAGTATGTCCTTCTCTTCCCAGTACTTCCTCCCCTTCCAGTAGTCCTCCCCTTCCAGTATGTCTTCTCTTCCAGTACGTCCTCCCCTTCCAGTATGTCCCTCCCCGTCCAGTACGTTCCTCCCTTTCCAGTTGTCCTCCCCTTCCAGTACGTCCTCCCCTTCCAGTATGTCCTTCTCTTCCAGTACGTCCTCCCCTTCCAGTATGTCCTTCTCTTCCAGTACGTCCTCCCTTCCAGTATGTCCTCCCCTTCCAGTATGTCCTTCTCTTCCAGTACGTCCTCCCCTTCCAGTACTGTCCTCCCCTTCCAGTATGTCCTCCCCTTCCAGTATGTCCTCCCCTTCCAGTATGTCCTCCCCTTCCAGTATGTCCTCCCCTTCCGTACGTTCTTCCCTTCCAGTATGTCCTCCCTTCCAGTATGTCCTCCCCTTCCAGTAGTCTCCCCTTCAGTATGTCCTCCCCTTCCAGTATGTCCTCCTTCCAGTACGTTCTTCCCTTCCGTAGTATGTCCTCCCCTTCCAGTATGTCCTCCCTTCCAGTAGTCCTCCCCTTCCAGTATGTCCTCCCTTCCAGTATGTCCTCCCTTCCAGTATGTCCTCCCCTTCCAGTATGTCCTCCCCTCCAGTACGTCTTCCCTTCCAGTATGTCCTCCCCTTCCAGTAGTCCCATTCCAGTACATCCTCCCCTTCCAGTACGTCCTCCCCTTCCAGTATGTCCTCCCCTCCAGTATGTCCTCCCCCTCATCCTCCTCACACCCTTATAATACAATATAAAATATATTAAATATATTATTAATATTTTGTTTGTGTTACAGGGCAGAGGTGCGAGACCAACACCAGTCCAGGTAAGTGTCTCATGCCAGTGGACTCATCTGCTCTTCTTGGGCCAATATTATCTGGGTAATGTTGAGTAATTTTGGAGTTGCTATTTTGTCAATCATTACCTGGAGGGAAAATGTGGTATTAATCTTACATTGTAAATGTGTTGCTAATCAGGACCTAGGATATGTGGGACCAGTCAATACTTGGATTATTATAATATCATATCTAGTATATATATATTATATATATATTATATATATTTATATATATAGTATATATATATATTATATATATATATATATATACGAAGGCTATGTTGATGGGTTGCAGTGTGTATATATATATATATATGTGTGACACAAAAGCTGCGTGAATGCGCGAGCTATAATATAGCGTATATATATATAATATATATATATATATATATATATATATATATATATATATATATATATTATATATATATATATATATATATATAAAATATATATTTAATACTTATAGTATAATATACGTGGTATGGCCAACGGCCATACCACGTCGAGAACACTCATCTCGTCCGACAACGAAGTTAAGCGACGTTGTGTTTGGTTAGTACTTGAATAGGTGACCGTCTGGGAACACCAAATGCTGTTGGCAATAATGTTTTAGCAGTAAATAGGTACCTGGGAGTTAGTCAGCTTTACGGGTTGCTTCCTGGCGATGGAAGCCTGGTCGAGGACCGGGCCGCGGGGACACTAAGCCCCGAAATCATCTGAAGATAACCTCAAGAAAGTACATAGGGTATATGATACCATACATTGCCGGGATTAAAATAGACAAATCCAAGTGGCAGAAGGACGTAGACACTCCACAACCACAGTAAGAAACCTCCGGGTCGTGACGGGTACCTGTGCTCCCTCGGTGGCCGCCGCCGGCGTTACTGGGCCGCGGAGCAGCGATGAGGTCCACACACACACACCTGCCCCGAGGCTTCTCTCCCTTCACTTCCAGTCTGCGAAGAAGCGACGGGTGTGGCACGACAGATGTGTGCCGTGGCTGGTGTGGCATGACAGATGTGCTCTGTGTGAACTGAGTGTGACTCAGGTGTGACACGATAGAGTGAGGCACAGGTGTGAGGGGGCAGGCGTGAGGCACTAGGGGAGGCTGGTGGCCACGCAGCGTCTGCTCAACTCTCACTCTAGCTGACAGACATAACACAGGACCAGAGAGTCGTGTGATGGAGACCATGCACACTGATCAAAAGCTAAACATAATATAGCCCACAAGGTTCCGTTCGCCGACAACTGCGGGTAAGGCTCGGGACCCAAGAGCTCAAACGCGACCTCGACAAGCACAAGTAGCTGCGCACTTGGGTCTTACCGCCGACACAACCTAAAATGGAAGAGTTACGGACAAAACTGGACCCCAGTAGGTCCTTCTAAGCCAGCGACCGACCTCCTGGCGGCTAAGAATGAATTCCTTGGTAACTTGGACGCGTCGACTGAGGGAGTTATAGAGTGCCGCTGGTTTACGAGTTAAGCTTTCGGCCTCACTGAGTTAACAGGTCGGGTAATGGTGGTGTTATTCCCCTATCATCCATCCTTGCCTCCCCTCTCACCCGTCCCTCCTCCTCTTAGTGAGTCCCCACACTCAAGTCACCCAAATCTCACACCTCACAAGGGTGTGTGTGCGTGTCCGGATCTATCTATCTATCACTCTCTCTGTCATTCACACACTGCAGTGGGTGCTGAGGGTCCTGAGCAAGCAGTGATGACCTGTGACAGTGGTCGGGGCCGCAGCATGTAACCTAACATATGAACCTTACATAATTGTGCCTACAGTTTTGGCCCACTGATGTCATCCCGGTGGCCTCAGAAATACCAAACTAATCCCATCACGGGTACAATCCCATCATGGGTACAATCCCATCACGGGTACAATCCCATCACGAGTACAGTCCCATCACGGGTACAATCCCATCACGGGTACAATCCCATCACGGGTACAATCCCATCACGGGTACAATCCCATCATGGGTACAATCCCATCATGGGTACAATCCCATCACGGGTACAATCCCATCACGAGTACAGTCCCATCACGGGTACAATCCCATCACGGGTACAATCCCATCACGGGTACAATCCCATCATGGGTACAATCCCATCATGGGTACAATCCCATCACGGTACAATCCCATCACGAGTACAATCCCATCACGGGTACAATCCCATCACGGGTACAATCCCATCACGGGTACAATCCCATCATGGTACAATCCCATCATGGGTACAATCCCATCATGGGTACAATCCCATCACGGTACAATCCCATCACGAGTACAGTCCCATCACGGGTACAATCCCATCACGGGTACAATCCCATCACGGGTACAATCCCATCATGGGTACAATCCCATCATGGGTACAATCCCATCACGGGTACAATCCCATCACGAGTACAATCCCATCACGGGTACAATCCCATCACGGGTACAATCCCATCACGGGTACAATCCCATCATGGGTACAATCCCATCATGGTACAATCCTATCATGGGTACAATCCCATCATGGGTACAATCCTATCATGGGTACAATCCCATCACGGGTACAATCCCATCACGGGTACAATCCCATCACGGGTACAATCCCATCACGGGTACAATCCCATCATGGGTACAATCCCATCATGGGTACAATCCTATCATGGGTACAATCCCATCATGGGGTACAATCCCATCATGGGTACAATCCCATCACGGGTACAATCCCATCACGGGTACAATCCCATCACGGGTACAATCCCATCATGGGTACAATCCCATCATGGGTACAATCCTATCATGGGTACAATCCCATCATGGGTACAATCCCATCATGGGTACAATCCCATCACGGGTACAATCCCATCACGGGTACAATCCCATCACGGGTACAATCCCATCATGGTACAATCCCATCATGGGTACAATCCTATCATGGGTACAATCCCATCACGGGTACAATCCCATCATGGGTACAATCCCATCATGGGTACAATCCCATCACGGGTACAATCCCATCACGGGTACAATCCCATCATGGGTACAATCCCATCATGGGTACAATCCCATCATGGGTACAATCCCATCACGGGTACAATCCCATCATGGGTACAATCCCATCATGGGTACAATCCCATCATGGGTACAATCCCATCACGGGTACAATCCCATCATGGGTATAATCCCATCATGGGTACAATCCCATCACGGGTACAATCCCATCACGGGTACAATCCCATCACGGGTACAATCCCATCACGGGTACAATCCCATCACGGGTACAATCCCATCACGGGTACAATCCCATCACGGGTACAATCCCATCACGGGTACAATCCCATCACGGGTACAATCCTATCATGGGTACAATCCCATCACGGGTACAATCCCATCACGGGTACAATCCCATCACGGGTACAATCCCATCACGGGTACAATCCCATCACGGGTACAATCCCATCACGGGTACAATCCCATCATGGGTACAATCCCATCACGGGTACAATCAAGATTACGAAAACAGATAAAATCCCGGGTGCACTTACCAAAAACTAAAACAAAATAGGAAACACCAGATTGTCTTACAATATGTTGGTCTCCTTGACGGTTGCCATTGTTAGTGTCCGGACTTCCTGCTGGTAATGGGCCCCGGCGCCCCCTGCCTTGCTCCACACGACGGGCACTCACTCTGCTGCCTCAGCCCTCAACTGCTGTCCTCAGCCCTCAACTGCTGTCCTCAGCCCTCAACTGCTGTCCTCAGCCCTCAACTGCTGTCCTCAGCCCTCAACTGCTGCCCTCAGCCCTCAACTGCTGTCCTCAGCCCTCAACTGCTGCCCTCAGCCCTCAACTGCTGCCCTCAGCCCTCAACTGCTGCCCTTAGCCCTCAACTGCTGTCCTCAGCCCTCAACTGCTGCCCTCAGCCCTCAACTGCTGTCCTCAGCCTCAACTGCTGCCCTCAGCCCTCAACTGCTGCCCTCAGCCCTCAACTGCTGCCCTCAGCCCTCAACTGCTGCCCTCAGCCCTCAACTGCTGCCCTCAGCCCTCAACTGCTGTCCTCAGCCCTCAACTGCTGTCCTCAGCCCTCAACTGCTGTCCTCAGCCCTCAACTGCTGTCCTCAGTCCTCAAATGCTGTCCTCAGTCCCTCAACTGCTGCCTCAGCCCTCAACTGCTGTCCTCAGCCTCACCTGCTGTCCTCAGCCCTCAACTGCTGTCCTCAGCCCTCAACTGCTGTCCTCAGCCGTCAACTGCTGGTCCTCAGCCCTCAACTGCTGTCCTCAGCCCTCAACTGCTGTCCTCAGCCCTCAACTGCTGTCCTCCTCGCATGGCAGCACCCTCCACACACCCGCCCGCCAGACAACACTAGAGACACACCCGCCCGCCAGACACACTAGAGACACACCCGCCCGCCAGACAACACTAGAGACACACCCGCCGCCAGACAACACTAGAGACACACCCGCCCGCCAGAACAACACTAGAGACACACCCGCCCGCCAGACACACTAAGACACCCGCCCACCAGACAACACTAGAGACACACCCGCCCGCCAGACAACACTAGAGGCACACCCGCCCGCCAGACAACACTAGAGACACACCGCCGCCCGCCAGACAACACTAGAGACACACCGCCCGCCAGACAACACTAGAGACACACCCGCCCACCATACAACACTAGAGACACACCCCCCGCCAGACAACACTAGAGACACACCCGCCGCCAGCAATACACACGAGACTGGCCGCCGCCGCCGCCAGCGGCACCACCGCACCATCTGGTCGCGGCTGCGGTTCAACCACTTGCGGTGTAAATTACACCTTCCATTTGTCACTGGTAATACATATGAGCAGAATTTTATAATAGACAGTTTATATATACCACACCCACATGCAGTTATTACTGAGGCACGCATATACACTAACGCGCGTGCGTGAACGTTGTAGGAGGGTGGAGTCGTTGC
>WNGS01167616.1:50293-62640 GCA_020271785.1 Procambarus virginalis | reverse complement strand
CTCCACAGGGTACACACACTGCAGCTAGGAGCACACATTGCAATGGTCTCCACGTAAAAGCAATTTCGTATACACGCTTCCTCGTGACCCCAATATGTTGTGGGTGGGGCAAGCTACACTGTGTGACCTGAAGAACGCTACACTCTGTAGCGTTCAAGGGAAAGAACGCTGTGATATGCGAGGTGAAAACCGCTGTGATATGTGAGGTGAAGAACACTACACTCTGTAAAGAATGCTGTGATCTGTGACGGTGAAGAACGCTACACTGTGTTTGGCATGACACAAAGTTCACTGCCACATAATACGTTCTAATTGCATTAAATCTGCACGGTAATTCACGGGTGTTATTCATTCACACTAGCGAGAGAAAAAACATTCCCGCCAAATATGACACAAAATCCGTATTCAGTCGCAAACGTCAACATTACTCTCCATATCCCTTAATTTGTACAGTTTGTAAATCTCCACTTTTCGGTTCCTCTTCTATTTACTTTTTAGCCTCCCACAATTTCGCCTCAATTGCTGGGAAGAGTCGGTAGATTTAAAATAAAATAACCTGCAATATAAATTCACTTAAAAGGTGAGAAGCTTCATATAAAAACGAGATGAGAATTTCCGTCCATCCGGTGGCGTTCGCAGTGTGCTGCCGCCGGGCTCCATTGCTCTCTGCTCTAATTTGTCGCAAATGTTTTAGATATGCAAGAACTGCTACCTGCAACTATGAGACTGCTGCCGTTCCTTGGTATTACTGCCGTTCCTTGGTATTACTGCCGTTCCTCGGTATTACTGCCGTTCCTTGGTATTACTGCCATTCCTCGGTATTACTGCCGTTCCTTGGTATTACTGCCGTTCCTTGGTATTACTGCCGTTCCTTGGTATTACTGCCGTTCCTTGGTATTACTGCCATTCCTCGGTATTACTGCCGTTCCTTGGTATTACTGCCGTTCCTTGGTATTACTGCCGTTCCTTGGTATTACTGCCGTTCCTCGGTATTACTGCCATTCCTCGGTATTACTGCCGTTCCTTGGTATTACTGCCGTTCCTTGGTATTACTGCCGTTCCTTGGTATTACTGCCGTTCCTTGGTATTACTGCCGTTCCTTGGTATTACTGCCGTTCCTTGGTATTACTGCCGTTCCTTGGTATTACTGCCGTTCCTTGGTATTACTGCCGTTCCTTGGTATTACTGCCGTTCCTGGGTATTACTGCCGTTCCTCGGTATTACTGCCGTTCTTCGTCATTACGGCTGTTTTCTTTAGTATTAAAGTCGTTCTTCATTTTGATCGTTCCTCGATACTACTAGATAGAGAGATAGAGATTATATATATATATGTATGTATATATATATATATATATATATATATATATATATATATATATATATATATATATATATATATATAATATATATATATATATATATATATATATATATATATATATAATATATATATATATATATATATATATATATATATATATATATATATATATATATATATATATATATATATATGTCCCCATTGCTTCTGAGACACTCGGCGCCTGGGGTAAAAGTGCTACCAGTTTTTTGAAGGAACTGGGTTCTAGGCTCATTGAAACAACAAGGGACCCTAGAGCTGCCAGCTTTCTTTTCCAGCGCCTCAGCGTGGCGATACAGAGGGGAAATGCGCACTGCATCCAGGGTTCCTGCCCGCCATCTGAGGAGCTGGAGGAACTCGACAACCTATGATAACCATCTTTGTAACCTATATGTAACTCCTTTTTTGTAACAAAGTTCAAATAAAGCAAATATATATGTGTGTACATACAAAAGAATGGGGGTGGTAGGAGAAGAAAATATTAGTGTTCAGTGAGAAACCACAAGGTCTCCTCTGAATACGTTTTATTTTCTTCTCCGAGGCTATGGGTCCCCACATTGGCACCAGAGGTGGTACCCTCACAAACTTTATATATATATATATATATATATATATATATATATATATATATATATATATATATATGAATATATGTGAGTTTTCATTCGCATATAGTCCTGGGGACCATTCAGGCTTGTTCGCATATATATAATATATATATATATATATATATATATATATATATATATATTATATATATATAATTAAAAAATTATATAAAAAAATAAATAAAAAATAATAGGGGTGGTAGGAGAGGAAAAGATTAAAGTGTTCAGTGAGAATCCACAAGGTCTTCTCTGAACACTATTTATTTTCTTCTTCGAGGATATGGGTCCCTTCAATTGCACCAGTGGTGGTACCCCTAAATATATATATATATATATATATATATATATATATATATATATATATATATATATATATATATTAGTTTTCTGTTTTCGAAATGTATCGCCTTTTTAACCTGTCTTGTTCCTAGGGCCTCGTCTCCCAAGACACTGTCATCATTACTTTGCATTAGCCAGGGTTGAAGTCTAGCAACCATCTTTCCAGCAGTCACTGAAGCGAATCCTGGTCTCTCGACAGTCATTTTCGTTTTTATTCATCTCGACTGCATCGCTTTGCATCGTCCGCAAAGAACAATATGGACGATCATTTTTTGTGAAGCTGCTGACATATATCAGGAGGAAAATATCCCAATACCAAACTTTGTGTTTGTGTGCGCGCGCTTTAAGCAACCCGTCCTCAGTCTATGTTCATTCCATCCAGCGGTCGACCCCAAAGATGCATTGATAAGTTTTAACACGCAGTTCATTCAAAATAGGAATTTTCTCAAATATAAATTAATATTATATATAACCATATTGTACATATTTAGACATTGGTTAGATTAGGTGTTTGGGTTCTGTTGGTGATTATTTGTATTTGTAGTACATGGGTGAAGCATTTACAGCGTTGTGGTTCGAACAAAAATCGTCACCGAAGCACATGTTCGAGAAATGTTCGAACGTCATCAGTTGGGAGTCGTGTATAAACCGTTTTTCATTCATAAACAGGGGTTTGGCGGGTGCATGGAATTGCCTTTGGCCGTTGTTTATGAGGACGGGCCCACTTTAAGTATCTCACGGGACGTCTTGTTGCGGGGTTTCAGAAGCACTCTTCACAAGGCCACACACATTTAGAGGAGAAAGTATTAAGAGGAACATCCCGTGTGGTAAATTGTGATTAGCTTCCATTTACATTCGATGCCAGCCACCCAATGTGATGAACATGATAGACAGACATTGTACAAGGACATGTAGAGACTCTGATAACGTCACTCTTGTCACGCTTGAAGTGGGTGGTTATAACTGCCCACTATCTGCCCCCCCCCCCACCCCCTTGTTTATTCATCCATTTTGCTTTAATTATTATTAAGATGCTTCATACATTAACATATATAATGATGGTGATTTTTCCGTTGCAGATGATGTTGAGGACGAGAAGCAAGTGGTGGTGGGCGCTGGTGGTGGTGGTGGCTGCCCTGAAGCTGACGCCGACTGATGCTGCTGAAGCACTCACTATGGCAGATATTGAAGGTCAGCTCTTTGGGTCTTCATCTGTGTGTGTGTGTGTGTGTGTGTGTGTGTGTGTGTGTGTGTGTGTGTGTGTGTGTGTGTGTGTGTGTGTGTGTGTGTGTGTGTGTGTGTGTGTGTGTTCACCTTGTTGTGCTTGCGGGGGTTGAGCTCTGCTCTTTCGGCCCGCCTCACAACTGTCAATCAATCACCTGTTACAAACTACTTTTTTTCACACACACACCACACACACAGGAAGCAGCCCGTAACAGCTGTCTAATTCCCAGGTACTTATTTACTGCAAGGTAACAAGAGCATCAGGGTGAAAGAAAGACTCGGTGAAAGAAACTCAGCCCATTTGTCTTTGCCGGCGCCGGGAATCTAACCCAGGCCACAGGATTACGAGTCCCGGGCGCTGTCCACTCAGCTACCAGACTCCTCCGTGTGTGTGAAAGATGTCATTCAGTTTGTATGGCAAAGAAGAAGTCTAGCCCCGGATTTTTTTCGGTCAGATCCCAAAAGTACTTTCAAACTCACTCCACAATAACGTATTTCATTAGACATTAAGACAGCAAACACACACAAATGAAGACGGGACCGGACTCTTGCTCTAGAGCCCCACCTTCATTATTTTGTGTTTGTCAAATCTTAATGCCTTGTGAAATATATTGTTATGGTGGGGAGCAGCTGAATAATTTTGATTGATATGTTTCTTGTAGCCATTGTTCTGTATTGTATTTGTAATTTGTGTGCACTTTGAAATGGCTTGCAATTGTATGTCAGAATACAGTGTTGTAGCCGGTGTAGTAACACGAGGAGATGGAACACATGAATCATGATGGCATAATCAAATGCATTAACTGGTAAGACAGTTGCAAGTACTGCTGTCTGACCCAATAACATTGAGGCTTCTTTGTAAGTTATCCTGTCTGACTAAACCATCTGATTCACAGACTCGTTACTGTCCCCGACGAGCGAGCAGTATGCCATTTACATCCTGCCGCATTCTGAAGACCACAACGACGTCCACAAACGACAGGCTCTCTACCAGAGCAGTGAGGACGACTCCCAAGACGAGCCTCTTCCCGAGCCAGAGCCCACCAAGAAACATCATGACTCCGGCAACGAATCAGAGGAATCTGCCGAACAGAACAACACAGCAGATGGACTGGCCCGCGACCCCAGGAAGATCTCTCACCCAGTCTCCCTGCCTAGCTACGACTCCGAGGAGCTGGAAGATAAGATGGAGTCCTACGCCATTTTTCCAAAGAAGGGCACTTCAGGCAGACAACGCCCCGTGTCCAACCATCGCCCTACACCCTCACCTGTCCCTACACCCACCACCACTTCCGCCGCCTCATTAGCGGCTTCACCTATCACCTGGGACGAGTCAGAAGAAACAGACTACACATTTGGCACCAAATATAAGAAAATGACTAACTCTAAAAAGCTTCTGACCATGCCCAAAGAAAACGATGAAGGTGAGCTTAAGTACTCTAGGTTTAACTTGGTTAGGTGGTGTATTTATATACTGTAACTAAATGTACAAGGAATAATGCTTAGTATACGTCATGTGTAGGCTACCTTTGTCCCCCGTCTCACACCCCTAGTGTCTCTCCCTTTCTTTCATTAGCTTCAACCTATTCGTGAAAGCAATTATGAACTTAACTGGCGCGTTCGTTTTAGGTGATCAAGCTATCATCGGAAGGAGAGTTCGTGCCACAGGAAGTTCCAGGAGTGATGTTGCCTACTGAAGACGGCAGTGAGGAGGCCTTCGTGCCTGCTGACCTGCTGGAGGACACAGAGACCCTACTGACGGAGGCGTCGGCCCAACAGCCCTCCTTCCTGCCCCCTCAGCAGACACCGTACCAATCTCCGGTACGTTATGTTCAAGATATATCACAATTGATGATAGTGATGGGATGAGGCACACGTGTCTATACACTTACTGTCGTGTCAGGTTGTGACTCTGGTGTTTCATACTAGTCAAGGCATAACTGTATTGTGTCGTTGACCAGTTCAAGTACTAAAAGATGTGGCATTCAAATCCAAATTCAGTATATGTATATATCGACTCCTGACTTTTGAAATTATTCACAACGATTACGTTTGAGGGTTTCTCAAAAAAGTGCTTACTCACTTTTCAGTTTCGAAGAGCGCCTCTTTAACCATTTGGCTTCAACCAAATCTCGACTCAAGTCAATTACATCTAGCGGTCGACCCACCCCGCATTCAGAAATTTTTACATGCTGTTGATTCAAAACAGGATTTTATTCAAATATAAATTAATATTAAATTAGCATATTGTGCATACATAGGAATAGGTTAGGTTAGGTGTTTAGGTTCTGTTCCAATTTACTTGTACTTGTATTACGTGGGTGAAGCATTTACAGCGTTGTGGTTTGAACAACATTCGTCAGTGAAGCACTTGTTCCAGAATTATTTGAACGAAATCAGTTGTGAGTCATGTGTAAATCGTTTTTCTTTCATAAGCAGGAGGTTTGGCGGGTACATGCAATCCCTTTAGGGTCTTTGTTTGGAGGACGGGCAGTTGGCTTAGCCAGCAGCCGTCCTCATAAACAAAAGCTAAAGTCCATCCAATACAGCCGCCTTTGTTTATGAGGACAGGCTGCTCCAATCTTTCCTCACAGCCGGTCCTCATCAACAAAGGTCAAATGCTTGTTAATCCACCCACCAAACCCCCTCTTTTATGAATGAAAAACTGTTCACACACGACTCTCAACTGATGACGTTCGAATATTTATCGAATAGTTTCGCTGACGACCTCTGTTCGAACCACAACGCTACAAATGCACCCATATACTTTAAATACAAATAATCGTCAACAAAACTTAAACACTAACCTATCCTACGCCTAACTTTATAGAAATTTTTATATATAATATTAACTTATAAGATAACAAACCAATTTTGAATGCACAATATGTAGAAATTGATGAACGCGATTAAGTGGCAGGGAGGGGGAGGGGGGGACTGCCACTCTAACGAGGCTAGCCTGAGGATGGGTTGATCTCAAATACTAAATATAAGAATGTTAATTTAAATTGTTTAGAGATCGAATCCAATACTTCTATTAATTTGTTCCCATAACCCCCCCAAGAGGTATAGATACCCCGGTTAAGAACCTCTGCCCTATTGTGAATCAAATTTATATTAATCCCTATTAAGGTAGTTATTGCCCATATTTCTCATCGCAAGAATTAATTTTGCCCAATCTTCCTCCCTCAGGCACCGGCAAAGGGAATGCCTTACCGCTTTGGGTACATTGTTGACGATGAGGCCACTGCCAACTTCCAGACGCGCCAGGAGCAGGGCGACGACCAGGGTGTGGTTACCGGCTGCTACCAGGTGAGTAGAGGTACCAGGTGTGACAACATAGGTAAGACCAAGGATGTAGGGAGGTTAGTGAGTTCAGGTGTGTAGTGACATCGCTGGTGCGGGTGATTGCATATATATATGCAATATATATATATATATATATATATATATATATATATATATATATATATATATATATATATATATATATATATATATATATGTCGTACCTAGTAGCCAGAACTCACTTTTTGGCCTATAATGCAAGGCCCGATTTGCCTAATAAGCCAAGTTTTCCTGAATTATTATATTTTCTCTAATTTTTTTCTTATGAAGTGATAAAGCTACCCATTTCATTATGTATGAGGTCAATTTTTTTTATTGGAGTTAAAATTAACGTAGATATATGACCGAACCTAACCAACCCTACCTAACCTAACCTAACCTATCTTTATAGGTTAGGTTAGGTTAGGTAGCCGAAAAAGTTATGTTAGGTAGGTTAGGTAGGTTAGGTAGTCGAAAAACAATTAATTCATGAAAACTTGGCCTATTAGGCAAATCTGGCCTTGCATAGTAGGCTGAGAAGTGCATTCTGGCTACTAGGTACGACATATATATATATATATATAATATATGCAATATATATATATATATATATATATATATATATATATATATATATATATAATATATATAATATATATATATATGTATTTGCGGCGAGGTGGTGGCTGACAGTACGGCCACCATGGCCTACTCTGCCAAAGCACGGGAGGATGGCACTCGAGGCACAGTGAAGTTAACGACATCATCAAGAGGAGCCTCACCACAGCTGGATGCCCAGCCGAGAGAGAGCCTCGTTACCTAACGCCCCGTAACTCTGATGCTCTTATTGGTCGCCCGGATGGTATCACAGTGAACCCCCTGGAAGAATGGCAGCAGTTGGTATGGGACTACACGTGCGTATCAACCCTGGCTAACACCTACATTGACCTCAGTGTGCACAACAGTTGCGCTGCCACCCACACCAACAGGGAAGCAGCCAAATCCCGTAAGTATAGAGAACTTGATCACCACTACAATTTTGTCCCCATTGCTTCTGAGACACTCGGCGCCTGGGGTAAAAGTGCTACCAGTTTTTTGAAGGAACTGGGTTCTAGGCTCATTGAAACAACAAGGGACCCTAGAGCTGCCAGCTTTCTTTTCCAGCGCTCAGCGTGGCGATACAGAGGGGAAATGCGCACTGCATCCAGGGTTCCTGCCCGCATCTGAGGAGCTGGAGGAACTCGACAACCTATGATAACATCTTTGTAACTATATGTAACTCCTTTTTTGTAAACACAGTTCAAATAAAGCAAATATATATGTGGTACATACTATAGATATATATATATATATATATATATATAATATATAGATATATATATATAGATTATATATATATATAATATATATATATATATATATATGCAAACAAGCTTATTCCCCAGCATATATATGCGTTGTTCCATGGTAAAGTTATAATATGAGTCCAAAATCTGGCTGCTGCCGGCCCGGCCCCCCAGTAAAACGTCACAAAATGCCCTGCTATCCACAAGATTTGACGAGACAGCCTAACCAGGCCCACTGGATAAGTGAAAGGGGATTAACAACAATTGTTTATTCTTCCACCCGCACCCTTGTAACACCCTCAGGTTGATGAAAGTTACTTTACTGTTCTCTACTCCCCTTGTAACAGGAGCATGGATTCAAATAGGCAATTAAATAATAAGCACTCCACAGGTAAACATGTATACCCCATAAACTGTATCCTCTTGCAGAGACCTTGATGTAACACTGAAGGGGTTTACAAGTAGCATTTGAAGTAAGGACAACTAATTATATTTAGAAACGACAGCAGGACTTAACCAAAACAGGACTTACTGATATTTAGGTTGCAGCTCAAGGCGTACACCATCCCCGTGACCCCTCTCAACACCAATTGAATTCTCCCCTGTCTGCTGTCAGCGTTACACAAAAAACTATCGTACTGCATACGTCCTATCCTCTTAAGTCAACTTTGCCAATTATAACATAAATACCACATAAATTAAGAATCCTACTGCTATGTAATATTTAATTAATTCTTAAGTACAAAGTCTAAAACATAGCCAGTAGTTCACGGATTCACAAATAATTGTGTCCCCCGGCAGCGCAGTAACACCCAGAAGTCGCTCAACGGAATAATAATTCTGTACTACTCTCTTTGCTTTACTCTCTCAACGCCTTGTTTTATTACACGTAGACTACCCTGGCCGTACACGAGATGACCAGGGATGTAAGGTAGACCATAGGTGTTGGGAGAGCCATGTGTGAGACCAGGAGAGGTCAGGGGTGTGAGAGAGGCTAAATATGTGTTTGGGAATTATAAATGTCATATAGGGAGAGGTCAAGTATGTGAAATAATAACTATATATGTGTAGATGATTGTCAGATGTATGTTTGTGGATGATAGTGAACGCTGGAGGACAGATATAAGTAATTATCAAAGAAGGCACCAAGCCGAGGAGACTGTAGCACCAGATATGTGTAAGTGGTGGGTGGTGGCCAGGTATGTAGACAAGGAGTACAAGTGTGTTCACTTATTTCCTAGATGTTGAAGACTGGACATGTAAGTGGGCACCAGGTGTATAGGAGGAAGTCATGTTGTATGTGGTGGACAGGTTTAATTTCCAGACATATTTATGTATTCATAAGTGCATGTGGACATTTATGTGTATTAGGCTGCCATGTTTATCCTATTACTTGTCAGTTGGGTGTTGGTAGTAGTTAGGAGCTGTTTGTTGACGTGTTTGTATAAGGGTCGACCAAGTCAGGTGGTGTTTTCTGATATATTCACAATTCTAATAATTTTCAGACATATATATGTCTGGAAATTAAACTACTGAAATTAATGTATTCTGGAATTAAACTACTGAAATATGTGATTTTAACAAGCATATCTGAGCTCAAATTTTCAGAGAAGTTGAACTCCCTCGCCTAAATTATTTTTCTACTGGGATGGGGGCGGGGTTGGGGGATCTGTTTCATCTTCCACGTCCAAACAACTGAGAGTATCAGTTACATAGATAGCTGAAATATATAGTTGCTGTGTATGTCTTAGGTCTGGTATGCGCTTGGCTATTTAGTCTGTATAATGCAAAACAGGCATTTTAACGGTACTTCTGAAGCTCGGTATATAATTTTAGCCTTGCTAGGCTTTGAATCAAAACTTTATTTCCACCTTTGCCTCGCCAAAAATATTTTAATCCAGCCCTAACTAAGAGTCAGATACACGACAGTGTCTACAGGTCACCAACTAGTTGCTCCAAACACTAATTGTTACTGTTTTCTAATTGTGTGTGCGCAGGTGCTGGAACCTACTGGTCTGGTGAGGACCGTCACTTACCAAGCGGACGAAGGAGGCTTCAGGGTGCTCTCCCTCACCCGAGGACCCGACAAGACTCCCTGCCCTGGTTAGTATTGTTCTCTATATGTTGTGTGATGTCCCGACCTTACCCTGAGCGATCGGTGGGCGAGTCTCAGGTCCACCTTATCTCACACACTAAGTGAAGCTAGGCTGTTGAAGGAGGCTGCGCTTGCTTAGGAAAAAAAGACCCTCGCCAGATGATAATAGGAAGGAGAAGGGCATTGTTCTCCTGGGAAACTCACGGGCGAACCTTTAACCTTACACGATAGGTGATGCCAGGCAGGTTGGGAAGGATGCAGGAGTGGATAGACATACAGAAGGCTGACAGATATTTGATAGGTGTCTAACATCACTGATATTCGATAGAAGCTCTTAGGTGAATGTCAGGCGATGCTATGTGGGGGAAAGGAGGGGGCGGTATCCTTAAAAGCTCATAGTGTACAAGCTAAGTGATACTTGGGCTCTCAACACAGGGGCCATTTTTAGCTAGCAGACTAATGGGACGTCGAAGGAAGAGCTTATCGAAGTAACATTCATGTCACCAAGACATAAAAACTTCAGGTGTGGTACTTACCAAACATTATGGTTATTCCGTAGGATTCACTCCAGTTAGTGCATTAATTATCATAATAGTTAAACGCCATTATGCTACGAAATTGTCGGCAGATGTCGTGTTTGTTAAGAGCTTTAGGTATAATGTTAGAGATAGATATGATTAGAATAGAGTATATAAGCCGGTAGATAGCGTGAGAGGACGCCGTATGGTCTCCAGGCGGGTGGGCCCCAAGACGAGAGTGGGTGACGGGGAGACTAACCTAAGATATATAAAATGTTTGTTCCATGTCAGCAGCTAGCAGCCACCCCAACAGTGCCCACAGCCCTGAACCCTGCACGACGGCCAGCCTCGCCCCACCTCACACATGTTCTCGTGTTCACTGGCCCCTCGGCACACCACTCAGACCCGCTGCCGAGGAGCGCCTGGGAACACCAGTCACTATGGTATACTTGCCGCCCGACAACTACTACTCCTACAGTGTTGAAATAATCAGTTCCATTACGTCACTTGCTTGAGCCACTTCATCATTGTCTAAGATCAACAACCGGGTAAATAATTAAAAACACAAATTACGAACATTTAATAGTTTTTAAACGATTCAATATCTTTAATAATTAATGCTTTAGGAGGTCAGAGAACATCCGCCATTTGACATGGGACGCGATGACAGGTCGAGATAATGACTTCATAAAGCATAACTGTTGAATTACCAGATTTGTGCATTTTGTTTATTATTTACTTGGGGTTGACGGAGTGAGTAGTTGAGAGGGCGCAAGTAGCGAGGCTGGCGACGGATGGAGGTGACCGCGGCACCGTACCCGACCCCTCCAGGGAACAGCCGACGGCCCCCTCGACGACCCTTCCAGCAGCACAGCCGACGATCACGACGGACGACCACCTCTCGACTCACAACGACCTGGCAGTAACCCATCCCTAAACCCCTTGAAACAGGTCACAGACATCCATGGCCCACCGGGGGTTCCCTGGATTATTGAGAGCCAGAAATAATTGGTTCTGCGTGGAGCAGCCCGAACCAGGGCTCGTAGTTGTTGACATTCTTGCTAGGAGCTAAAGTTATCTGACTCCCAGATCCTTGCTGCCAAATAATGAATTCTACGAGGTCAGAGGTTGCTAACGTAACTTTTTCCATACTCCAACAAGAGATCTATTAAGTTTATAATAATTATTAAAGAAAACCAGCTTATGCAAAACCTTATACAAAATCCTAACCATTTAGAAATCCATTTAGAAATTAAAGAAAATTACCATAATGTTTAAAGATTTCCAAAGAACATTTTATGTTACTTTTTTACACATTAAAGATTAGAATACGAGGTCACAGAAGCCGAGTCTCATTTATCGTGACGAAAGAACATGCTAAGCAATCAGCAAGAGTAACCTAACCACTTCCAGCTGCTGGCGAGGCATAAATCTAAAAAAAAAAATGATGACACCTTATATTTACTGTCAATTGCCAATTGTTTGCAAATATTACATTAATTCAAATATCCATCGAGATGTCTGGCAAAA
>WNGS01167616.1:14791-26043 GCA_020271785.1 Procambarus virginalis | reverse complement strand
CCCCTCCCTGTCACTGTCCACACTCACCCTCCTCTGTCACTGCCCACCACTCACCCTCCTGTCACTGTCCACACTCACCCTCCCTGTTACTGTCCACACTCACCCTCCCTGTCACTGCCCACACTCACCCTCCCTGTCACTGTCCACACTCACCCTCCCTGTCACTGTCCACACTCACCCTCCCTGTCACTGTCCACACTCACCCTCCCTGTCACTGTCCACACCCACCCTCCCCATCTAACCGACACAAACTTTCCCCTCATCTCCTATCACCGTTACCATTAAGCACAACCTACATCACTATAACTAAATGGTTGTGAAGAGAGCGCCAAGCTGTTCGTTTTGTATCGTTTGCTAACTTGGTCATATTCTGGGGCTGCATGTTGTTGTTGTTATAGATTCAGCTACTCGGAACAAGTTCCAAGTAGCACGGGCTATGGTGAGCCCGTAACTTACCTGGCACAGGAGCTGGGCAAGAAGCACGGGCTATGGTTAGCCTCGTGGACAGGAGATGTCTCCCGTTCTGGGGCTGCATGTTTGACCCCATTATTTGCCTCTCCTGACACCGCCCTCACTGCCGGCTCCATGAAGAAACCCATGAACGAAACTGTAGAGAATCCCCTCAACTTGGTTTATGGTTTTCTGAATAGTTTGTTTAACTTTTTTCTACACTGATGGGAAAGGTGTGCTTGGCTAGCCTGGCCGACCAGCTTTCAGGATACAAGATCTATGTATTGTGTGTGGTTTTTAATAATATGTCTCCTCTCTTTGGTCAGTATCGTCATTCCTTCCTTGCACTTGCTCGATCCATCACAGCTGGCGTGAGTGATGGGTCGACCTGTCACACGTCTCCACCGTCAGCTGGCGTGAGTGATGGGTCGACCTGCCACACGTCTCCGCCGTCAGCTGGCGTGAGTGATGGGTCGACCTGTCACACGTCTCCACCGTCAGCTGGCGTGAGTGATGGGTCGACCTGCCACACGTCACCGCCGTCAGCTGGCGTGAGTGATGGGTCGACCTGTCACACGTCACCGCCGTCAGCTGGCGTGAGTGATGGGTCGACCTGCCACACGTCTCCGCCGTCAGCTGGCGTGAGTGATGGGTCGACCTGCCACACGTCTCCGCCGTCAGCTGGCGTGAGTGATGGGTCGACCTGCCACACGTCACCACCGTCAGCTGGCGTGAGTGATGGGTCGACCTGTCAGACGTCACCGCCGTCAGCTGGCGTGAGTGATGGGTCGACCTGTCACACGTCACCGCCGTCAGCTGGCGTGAGTGATGGGTCGACCTGTCACACGTCACCACCGTCAGCTGGCGTGGGCACTGCTGACAGTAACCAGAGAAACCGCTCCTGCCTATTCATCTCCCCGCTAAGTGAACTATCGCTCAGTGTTGAGAGGTGACTCGTCGGCCGCTTCTCCCACTGAGGAGGAACTGGCTGCTGGAGCCTCAATTATGTCATTTGTTGTGTATGACGTTGATCATTAAGCTTTATCCATTTACGGCCAGGAAGAATGAGTGACTGTGCCACCGGAACAGAGAACGACTGACGGGTCATTGTGTGCAACAAGGCATAAGTACTCCTGATGGCGGCATGTAAGCACCTCCCCCCCATTCTTCACAACCGCGGGACCAAGTACCTGTGTGTCGAGGGGGAAGATGCTCGCCTCCCGTGTATCTCACGCCCGCCCGTCCTCCTCAGGCTCCCAAAGGTCAAGAAACTGCCGTACTAAAGTGCCCATATCCTAACCAACCAACGTACCCAAAACAAAAAACGAGGATGTATGTTAATTTCCGAGCCGCTACCATTTTATAGTACGACGATTTTTGGCCTTAGGGAGAGTATACGTCAAAATGCGACGTTGTATTAGTGTGGGTTGTTTGCTTCACGCTAATCCTGACAAGATGTGGAAGCGCTGCATCAAGAGGTGCAGAGGAAAAAGAACAACATACAATAGGCTAAGTGAATTCAACAGTTGGATCCTCTACGAATCTGTGTCCATTTCTCACTTATGTCAATGGCCTAAATACAGAGGCAGCGTCCTAAATTAAAATATAGTTCAAATGTCGACTAAATGTCGATGTTTGTAACGCTGCAACATGAATAATAAGAGTCGAGACAGATGACGATGGCAAGATGCTGCAAGACGTTGACCTAGACAAGCTGCAGAGTTGGCCAAATAAATGGCTACTAAATTTCACCACCGGCAAGTGTAATGTTATGGAAATGGGAACAAATTATTAGACAAAAAAGAGGAAATGTTTACAATGAATACGAAGAGAACAAGAGGGCATGGATGGAAGCTTACAAAACAGATGAGCTACAGAGATGTTACAATTATTATTTTTTGTACAACATTAGTATGGAAATTGAATGAACTAAAGGAGCAGCATGTACAAGCCAACTCCATTCATAATTTCAACAGTAGATTTGAGAGATAAATTGGTAGGGAGTCATTGCATAACATGACCGACAGCCTGAGCGGCGGGGTACAGGAGCCAAAGGTCGACCCCTACACACACAAACTGCTGAATGCATACCCATATACATACGAGGCAACTCACAGTACATTACTAAAAGGAAACTTGTGTAAAGTAGCAACACAAATGCAAAAATATTATTATTTTCACAGTTGCTATTTGTATAAGAGTCAACTTGGACAGGCTAATTTAAACATTCGATTACCATTGTTAATCCCGACATTACTCGCTGAAATTTGTGTTCCCTGCGCCTCCTAGTTACTGAGTTTAGAAGTGCATTGATTAACACATTGAACAGAGCAGGACTGAAGACACCTCCCTGTGGAGTGCCCAGTTCAAAATCTCTCGTTACACTCCTATGCCCTTGGAACAGTACAGATGACTTCCTGTTGGATAGATAACCTCTTATCCACCGTAGTAGCCATCCACCAACATTCATTTTAGCAAGTTCGCTCAGAATGACGTGTGGGTTAGCAATGTCAAAGGCTGACTTAAGATCTAGGAAAGTGGTGTATGACCTATCAGTATGCAGGGTGAGGAATATGGTAATACAGTGATTTGCTCATTTGCTCTGTGTAGAGGATTAGGGTGCGAGATCTCTGCAGCATTTTTCCCTTTGATCTTGTTGATATCCTTCCATGTCCGGCTTAGTGGCGTGTGAGAATTGAGACCACTGACAAAAGTTTCCCAGTGTGTCTGCCTCAGCTCTACCATGCGTTCCCTGGCCTCAGCCAGAGCCGTTTGAAACAGCTTGAACATTTCAGCAGTGCGGGTCCTTCTATAAGCTAGTCCAATTCTTCTGACAGTGCGTTTTATTGCATTAAATTTGGAGTCATTATAATAGGCGTAACTGCTATGATCAATGTAATTTGGGTTAAGTGACCTGGACGATGGATCAAGTGATTCTGTAAACTGCTCGATAGTATCTGTGAGCTCATTGTTACAATGAATTACTTCAACTGAAGAAGGCTCAAAAGAATTGTTCCATTCTGACACACGAGCAACGAAAATTGTTTCGTTGATCGATGGACACAGCCAGCCTCTTCCGCTTGAACATTCCGCCGGGGAGGATAGAGCATCTAATGCTTACAGTGGCTAATATGGGCAGATGATCGAACGGCATATCTGTCACTATTGACGAGGCGCACACGGTGTGGGAGACGTTGACACAGAGGCATAGATCAAGAATACCTCCGTAGATATGCGTCGATTCAAGGTCACCCACAATCTGTGCATCATCGTGGCTACCTAATAGTGGCAAACAGTTGGTTGCCGTTACGATTACTGAACTACGAATTACAATATTCCTTTGCCTAGCGTTATAATCACCTATAATGATGTAGGCTCAGTCTTAATAAGATAAGGAAGGTCAGTGAAATTAAACTTATCAAAGCGTCTACGCAAAGTGGTTCTCACTCATGACGTCATCTATGAAAACAAACACTCCCTTATTGTTCAACAGTGTGAGAACACACAGAGTGAAACAGACAATGTTAGAACCAACAGTGTGAGAACCAACAGTGTGAGAACCAACAGTGTGAGAACCAACAGTGTGAAAACCAACAGTGTGAAAACCAGCAGTGTGAAAACCAACAGTGTGAAAACCAACAGTGTGAAAACCAGCAGTGTGAAAACCAACAGTGTGAAAACCAACAGTGTGAAAACCAACAGTGTGAAAACCAACAGTGTGAGAACCAAGAGTGTGAAAACCAACAGTGTGAAAACCAACAGTGTGAAAACCAGCAGTGTGAAAACCAACAGTGTGAAAACCAACAGTGTGAAAACCAACAGTGTGAAAACCAACAGTGTGAAAACCAACAGTGTGAAACCAACAGTGTGAAAACCAACAGTGTGAAAACCAACAGTGTGAGAACCAACAGTGTGAGAACCAACAGTGTGAGAACCAACAGTGTGAGAACCAACAGTGTGAGAACCAACAGTGTGAGAACCAACAGTGTGAAAACCAACAGTGTGAGAACCAATGTTAGACAACCACCAGAGGAGGCGGAGACGACAACAATGGACGACATACTAAGCAACAGCCAATCACAGTCCGCATGCACGTCAAGGAACGAACTACTGCCTTATACGTGGAGGGTGACCCCACCCTCCCAACGTGGAGGGTGACCCCACCCTCCCCACTGCTAACCTCAGAGGGTCATATTACCGAGGCATTTTACTTGAACAAAAAACTGTTCAATTACCGTTGGTTCACCACACAACTCTTGACTTCAGAGTGGTCAATTTTTTGTTTGTTTTGAAGCTGTATTATTCTGTAGTAACAAAAAACCAATACTAGTAGAGGGCAAATCATTTTCTATCAGATAGCGTCCGTGTTCTCACTATCTGGTGTCTGCTGATCAGAGAGCGTCCGTGTACTCACTACCTGGTGCCTACTGAACAGAGAGCGTCCGTGTACTCACTACCTGGTGCCTACTGAACAGAGAGCGTCCGTGTACTCACTACCTGGTGCCTACTGAACAGAGAGCGTCCGTGTACTCACTACCTGGTGCCTACTGAACAGAGAGCGTCCGTGTACTCACTACCTGGTGCCTACTGAACAGAGAGCGTCCGTGTACTCACTACCTGGTGCCTACTGAACAGAGAGCGTCCGTGTACTCACTACCTGGTGCCTACTGAACAGAGAGCGTCCGTGTACTCACTACCTGGTGCCTACTGAACAGAGAGCGTCCGTGTACTCACTACCTGGTGCCTACTGAACAGAGAGCGTCCGTGTACTCACTACCTGGTGCCTACTGAACAGAGAGCGTCCGTGTACTCACTACCTGGTGCCTACTGAACAGAGAGCGTCCGTGTACTCACTACCTGGTGCCTACTGAACAGAGAGCGTCCGTGTACTCACTACCTGGTGCCTACTGAACAGAGAGCGTCCGTGTACTCACTACCTGGTGCCTACTGAACAGAGAGCGTCCGTGTACTCACTACCTGGTGCCTACTGAACAGAGAGCGTCCGTGTACTCACTACCTGGTGCCTACTGAACAGAGAGCGTCCGTGTACTCACTACCTGGTGCCTACTGAACAGAGAGCGTCCGTGTTCTCACTACCTGGTGCCTACTGAACAGAGAGCGTCCGTGTACTCACTACCTGGTGCCTACTGAACAGAGAGCGTCCGTGTACTCACTACCTGGTGCCTACTGAACAGAGAGCGTCCGTGTACTCACTACCTGGTGCCTACTGAACAGAGAGCGTCCGTGTACTCACTACCTGGTGCCTACTGAACAGAGAGCGTCCGTGTTCTCACTACCTGGTGCCTACTAAACAGAGAGCGTCCGTGTACTCACTACCTGGTGCCTACTGAACAGAGAGCGTCCGTGTACTCACTACCTGGTGCCTACTAAACAGAGAGCGTCCGTGTACTCACTACCTGGTGCCTACTGAACAGAGAGCGTCCGTGTTCTCACTACCTGGTGCCTACTAAACAGAGAGCGTCCGTGTACTCACTACCTGGTGCCTACTGAACAGAGAGCGTCCGTGTACTCACTACCTGGTGCCTACTAAACAGAGAGCGTCCGTGTACTCACTACCTGGTGCCTACTGAACAGAGAGCGTCCGTGTACTCACTACCTGGTGCCTACTAAACAGAGAGCGTCCGTGTACTCACTACCTGGTGTCTGCTAAACAGATCACACACAACCACTAGCGTGGATAGGCAGGGGTTTAACAAGCGACCTAAGGACTGAGGTCAATATGTAAACATTATACATAGAATCTGACTGTACCCGCCATGAGTGACAGCTATGTGAGAGTGTACAGTGTCAGCACATCCCAGCTATCATAACAGAGCTTCAAATATTGTAGAAAAGACACTAAAGTTCAAGGTTATTTATGGCCTGGCGTGCCGGATGAAAGGTAGCTTAATTAGAGTGTGGTGGAGGCGGCTTATATAGCGCTAGGCTGCCTGAAGGGTCGCCACACTGGTGGAGGGAGCCAGGGAACACTCTGCCTGAGGCCGTCGACACTCCCACACACACGCCACCTCCCCAATTTGTCCTGCCATTATTCACACAACAAATTGTGAGAACCTGAAGCTCATCGCAGCTTTAAACCAGTTACAGAAGTGAAAATATATATTTTTGGTTATACGTTACTCGAATTATACTATTATGTCTATTATTACCGTGCTGCTGCTGTCTCTGCGTTGATTTCCTCGTCTTGTACAACTCATCTCAAGAACAAATAACGCACGATAATCTCACTGTATAAATTCGAAGCACGCTGCCCTTATGTTAATAATGTGCAAGAAGTTCTCACGGATATAATTCTTTCTCCAGCTTCGTACCCTCTCACTGTTATTACCCAGACTTATGTCGTCGCCTTTACCACACACACACACTCGCAAGACCACGCAAGTCAGTCCAAAGTTAACGTGTTGGGCCGAGAGGCTGAAGCTGGACCAGAGGGCTGCCCAGCAAGGTGAGCACACCAGTACCCCGCCCCACACCCCATTCCCCCATAAATCTCATATCCCACGCCCCAAATGAGAGCCTGTCGTGACTACTGACCCATCACTGTAGCATAGTGAGTGTAATTGTGACGTTTGTTAGCTTAGTGAAGACGTTTCCTGTCCTCCTCGACATGTTTCTCAACTACTTCCTTATTACCTGTCAGGGAAGTAATAATTAGTGGAGACCAGTCTCTCTGGAACGGTGTGCATTGTCAGGCATAGTGTCAGGCATACTGTCAGGCATAGTGTCAGGCACAGTGTCAGGCACAGTGTCAGGCACAGTGTCAGGCATAGTGCCAGGCACAGTGTCAGGCACAGTGTCAGGCACAGTGTCAGGCATAGTGCCAGGCACTGTGTCAGGCACAGTGTTAGGCACAGTGTCAGGCACAGTGTCAGGCACAGTGTCAGGCACAGTGTCAGGCATAGTGCCAGGCACTGTGTCAGGCACAGTGTTAGGCACAGTGTCAGGCACAGTGTCAGGCACAGTGTTAGGCACACTGTCAGGCACAGTGTCAGGCACAGTGTTAGGCACAGTGTCAGGCACAGTGTCAGGCACAGTGTCAGGCACAGTGTTAGGCACAGTGTCAGGCACAGTGTCAGGCATAGTGCCAGGCACTGTGTCAGGCACAGTGTTAGGCACAGTGTCAGGCACTGTGTCAGGCACAGTGTCAGGCACTGTCCTGACACATGAGGTCAGTAAACTACTGACCACCTCCCCTGACCATTGACCTCAACACTCCCTCCCTCTCCTCATGGCCAGGCTGTCAGGGCCAAGTGTTATACCCTGAGGCTGGACACAAGTGTCTCACTTACTTGTGTCCAGCCTCAGGGTGTGTGAGACACTTGTGTCCAGCCTCAGGGTGTGTGAGACACTTGTGTCCAGCCTCAGGGTGTGTGAGACACTTGTGTCCAGCCTCAGGGTGTGTGAGACACTTGTGTCCAGCTGGACACAAGTGTCTCACACCCTCAGGGATCAGGATGAGTAACCCGTCACAACACACAATAAGCGTCTGGACACACAGTCACTCCTCATAGTGACCACTCCTCATAGTGACCACTCCTCATAGTCACTAGTGACCACTCCTCATAGTGACCACTCCTCATAGTCACTAGTAACCACTCCTCATAGTGACCACTCCTCATAGTCACTAGTAACCACTCCTCATAGTGACCACTCCTCATAGTCACTAGTGACCACTCCTCATAGTGACCACTCCTCATAGTCACTAGTGACCACTCCTCATAGTGACCACTCCTCATAGTCACTAGTGACCACTCCTCATAGTGACCACTCCTCATAGTCACTAGTAACCACTCCTCATAGTGACCACTCCTCATAGTCACTAGTAACCACTCCTCATAGTGACCACTCCTCATAGTCACTAGTGACCACTCCTCATAGTGACCACTCCTCATAGTCACTAGTGACCACTCCTCATAGTGACCACTCCTCATAGTCACTAGTGACCACTCCTCATAGTGACCACTCCTCATAGTCACTAGTGACCACTCCTCATAGTCACTAGTGACCACTCCTCATAGTGACCACTCCTCATAGTCACTAGTGACCACTCCTCATAGTCACTAGTGACCACTCCTCATGACCGTAAAATATCACATCCTACACTGCTCCAAAATCACTCAGTTTATTTAAATTTTCATAATATTTTGATTAAATAAAATAAACATTATAAATAAATATCATAAGAAATAAATACAAATTTTGTTGGGCAAATCCCTCGCAATTTTGATCAAAGCAATAATCGTACTAATCTCCTTGTCATAAAGAAGCGTTAATTTACCACTAATCAAATTTAATGATGATGCACTCTGACTATCGCCTGTTATCTTTAGTATAGAGATACTCTATAGAGTACAGAATGTTATATAGAGATAAACTTGTGACCTGGTCGCAAGTGCCCACAGCTCCAGAGGGGCAATACAGCGATAAGACGCAGTCCACAGTTACTTCTTCCTATTGCGTCCCGCGTTCTCTCGGAATCTAGCTCACAGCTGTCAATATCACCTGATTAAATAATAGAAAATAAACATTTGTCTTTAACAATTTTCCAACAATTTTGTGGTCTGCAACAGCAGTATTCATTTCTTTTCTGTATCTTAAAATTGGTATTTTCTTGTGGGTAAGACATTTGTATTTCATTATCCTATTTCATATTTGGCCAAAGATGTATTGATGTCGTCTTGTCTCCCCCCCCCCCACAACCCCCTGCGACTCCTGGAATGATGAGCACACACTCACCAGCTCATCTCTCACACTGCACCTCAACATACAAGAATACTTAGTCTCTCTTTACCCAACATACAAGAATACTTAGTCTCTCTTTACCCAACATACAAGAATACTTAGTCTCTCTTTACCCAACATACAAGAATACTTAGTATGTTTCTTCATTACTGTATACGTCATACTTGTGTACCGACCCTCTACCATCATGCTTCAAAACAAAACAATGAATATTTTCCTTTAATCTTGTGGCATGTGTGGCCACACTAGGGATGGTATATTATATGTTTGTGCAGCCACCTGGTGTAGGGTCTGGCCTCCACAGTGGTGGGAGATGAGGCGAGGCGGGATAGGTGGAGGCCAGGCGGCTGAGGGGAGCGGAGGGCCTCATCTCATAGTCAGCTCCTGGCTCAGTTGTTAAGGTTGACAGGATGATTAAGGCGCACACTACCTAATTATATACCCTTAATTAGTGTATAGTGTAATTAGAAACAAAATTCTTTATTAATTTAATGCTTACGGCATAGTTATTGTGGAGTAGACTACACCTTTGGGTATACATGGTCCTGTGAAGACTACAGCACTCACACACATGGTCCTGTGAAGACTACAGCACTCACACACATGGTCCTGTGAAGACTACAGCACTCACACACATGGTCCTGTGAAGACTTAAGCACTCACACACATGGTCCTGTGAAGACTACAGCACTCACACACATGGTCCTGTGAAGACTACAGCACTCACACACATGGTCCTGTGAAGACTTAAGCACTCACACACATGGTCCTGTGAAGACTTAAGCACTCACACACATGGTCCTCTGAAGACTTAAGCACTCACACACATGGTCCTGTGAAGACTACAGCACTCACACACATCACTCTCACTTAATGCACCGCGATTCTTTACGCTGTTGACCACAGCGTCAAAATAAGGAAGCATAAGTACAATGAAAAGCATTGCCTAGGTAGGAACACTTCGTTAGACGAAACCACTTCATATTTACCACTTGTCAGCTGGTGAGAACAGCCTGTGATGTCTCACCCGCCACCGTAGGGAGGATGGAGCCCAGCCCACACCAACAATCGCCGCCATAAAGTACTTGCTGCGGTTCTCACGCAAAATCATTTATTATCTAATAGTTCTCTCCCTGGGTCGCTAATGTGTAGCGTGGGAGCCAGCAACGTCTTGTCCGCCAGCTCATGCCAGCGCCCCCCTCCTCCTCCTGCTCCTGCTCCTCCTCCTGCTCCTCTCTCCTCCTCCTCCTCCTCCTCCTCCTGACTCTACCCAAGTTTGAGGTAGGCCGAGGAAAAGTTCACTGGCACCCGTACAACCTGTTCCTGTGAGGCAGGGCGCAGGGTGTGAGGAGGGCTGAGGCAACCACCGCCGCTACCGTATATACTGTTGCTTCATACGTAGGTGGTGGGGGCGGACAGTTGCACCACAGGTGGGTGGTGGGGGCGGACAGTTGCACCACAGGTGGGTGGTGGGGGCGGACAGTTGCACCACAGGTGGGTGGTGGGGGCGGACAGTTGCACCACAGGTGGGTGGTGGGGGCGGACAGTTGCACCACAGGTGGGTGGTGGGGGCGGACAGTTGCACCACAGGTGGGTGGTGGGGGCGGACAGTTGCACCACAGGTGGGTGGTGGGGGCGGACAGTTGCACCACAGGTGGGTGGTGGGGGCGGACAGTTGCACCACAGGTGGGTGGTGGGGGCGGACAGTTGCACCACAGGTGGGTGGTGGGGGCGGACAGTTGCACCACAGGTGGGTGTGGGGGCGGACAGTTGCACCACAGGTGGGTGTGGGGGCGGACAGTTGCACCACAGGTGGGTGGTGGGGGCGGACAGTGCACCACAGGTGGGTGGTGGGGGCGGACAGTTGCACCACAGGTGGGTGGTGGGGGCGGACAGTTGCACCACAGGTGGGTGGTGGGGGCGGACAGTTGCACCACAGGTGGGTGGTGGGGGCGTGGAGGGAGGCACATGTGTACATGGATCAGTGTTCCCCCTCCACCACTGACCAGTGTTCCCCCTCCACCACTGACCAGTGTTTC
>WNGS01167615.1:21967-61484 GCA_020271785.1 Procambarus virginalis | reverse complement strand
ATCACCCACTGCAACGGGTACAACATCACCCTGCAACGGGTACAACATCACCCACTGCAACTGGCACAACATCACCCACTGCAAAGCAACGGTACAACATCACCCACTGCAACGGGTACAACATCACCCACTGCAACGGGTACAACATCACCCACTGCAACGGTACAACACCCCACTGCAACGGGTACAACATCACCCACTGCAACGGGTCACAACATCACCCACTGCAACTGGCACCACATCACCCACTGCAACGGGTACAACATCCCACCCACTGCAACGGGTACAACATCAACCACTGCAAGGGTACACATCACCCACTGCAACGGGTACAACATCACCCACTGCAACGGGTACAACATCACCCACTGCAACGGGTACAACATCACCCACTGCAACGGGTACAACATCACCCACTGCAACTGGCACACATCACCCACTGCAACGGTACAACATCACCCACTGCAACGGGTACAACATCACCCACTGCAACGGGTACAACATCACCCACTGCAACTGGCACAACATCACCCACTGCAACGGGTACAACATCACCCACTGCAACGGGTACAACATCTCCCACTGCAACGGGTACAACATCAACAACTGCAACGGGTACAACATCAACAACTGCAACGGATACAACATCAACCACTACAACAAGGGTACAACATCAACTACCACCTCCACAACCACCATCAACTACCACCACATTATCTACCACCTCCACAACCACCACATCAACTACTTCCTCTACAACTACAACATCAACTACCACCTCCTCAACCACAACATCAACAACCACCTCCACAACCACAACATCAACTACACCTCCTCAACCACCACATCAACTACCACCTCCACAACCACCATCAACTACCACCTCCACAACCACCACATCAACTACCACCTCCACAACCACCACATCAACTACCACCTCCACAACCACCACATCAACTACCACCTCCACAACTACAACATCAACTACTACCTCAACAACCACCACATCAACTACCACCTCCACAACCACCACATCAACTACCACCTCCACAACTACAACATCAACTACTACCTCAACAACCACCACATCAACTACAACCTCAACAACCACAACATCAACTACCACCTCTACAACCACAACATCAACTACTACAACATCAACTACTACATCAACATCCACAACGTCAACTACTTCGACAACAACAACTACTACTACAACTACCACGACAACTTCTACAACTTCAACCACTACAGTTCCATAAACTACCACAGCAACAACCACTACAACAACTTAAACTTCCACAACAACAACCACATCATCTAATACCACACAATAAACGACCAGAAGATCTAAAGCTTAAATTATATATCCCCATTGTACAAAGAGAATGCCATACACATATCTGTAGTGGTGCCGTTGTAAGCCCCGCGAGAGCCCGAGGCGCCAGACTTTCCAGACTTGTATATGACTAAGCACAGCTGGAGGCCAGGAGCCAGACTTTCTAAACTTGCAGTCACATATAAGGTTAGCCACAGCTCGAGGACTATGAGGTTAGCCACAGCTCGAGGACTATGAGGTTAGCCACAGCTCGAGGACTATGAGGTTAACCATAGCTCCAGGACTATGAGGTTAACCACAGCACCAGGACTATGAGGTTAGCCACAGCTCGAGGACTATGAGGTTAGCCACAGCTCGAGGACTATGAGGTTAGCCACAGCTCGAGGACTATGAGGTTAACCATAGCTCCAGGACTATGAGGTTAACCACAGCACCAGGACTATGAGGTTAACCACAGTTCCAGGACTATGAGGTTAACCACAGTTCCATGACTATGAGGTTAACCACAGTTCTAGGACTATGAGGTTAACCACAGCTCCAGGACTATGAGGTTAACCACAGCTCCAGGACTATGATGTTAATCACAGTTCCAGGACTATGAGGTTAACCACAGTTCCAGGACTATGAGGTTAACCACAGTTCTAGGACTATGAGGTTAACCACAGCTCCAGGACTATGATGTTAACCACAGCTCCAGGACTATGAGGCTAACCACAGCTCCAGGACTATGAGGCTAACCACAGCTCCAGGACTATGAGGTTAACCACAGCTCCAGGACTATGAGGCTAACCACAGCTCCAGGACTATGAGGCTAACCACAGCTCCAGGACTATGAGGTTAACCACAGCTCCAGGACTATAAGGCTAACCACAGCTCCAGGACAATGAGGTTAACCACAGCTCCAGGACTATGATGTTAACCACAGCTCCAGGACTATGAGGCTAACCACAGCTCCAGGACTATGAGGCTAACCACAGCTCCAGGACTATGAGGTTAACCACAGCTCCAGGACTATGAGGTTATCTTGAGATGACTGAGGTTATCTTGAGATGATTTCGGGGCTTTTAGTGTCCCCGCGGCCCGGTCCTCGACCAGGCCTCCACCCCCAGGAGCAGCCCGTGACAGCTGACTAACACCCAGGTACCTATTTTACTGCTAGGTAACAGGGGCATAGGGTGAAAGAAACTCTGCCCATTGTTTCACGCCGGCGCCCGGGATCGACCCCGGGACCACAGGATCACAAGTCCAGTGTGCTGTCCGCTCGGCCGACCGGCTCCCTGAGGTTAACCACAGCTCCAGGACTATGATGTTAACCACAGCTCCAGGACTATGAGGTTAGCCCACATCTCGAGGGCTATGAGGTTAACTACAGCTACAGGACAATGAGGTTAATCAAAGCTCGAGGACTATGAGCCAGAACGTCTTGTCCCTTATCTTTTCCTTGTGAAATCCTATACGTATAAGATGAGGTGAGACTCAGCCTCCATGACTTTGTGTTATCCTCAGCATCCTTCTTCTTCAATCATATATTTTAAAATTGTTTCATTCAGTTTGTTGTTCATTGATAAAATTATAGGTCTAGACATATTATCCCCTCCGTTTTCCTTAGGTTTACAAACTGACGGGAGTCTCTACATTAAATAATCATCCTACTTGTTTCTTCCTCAGTAAGATGCCTCTTCATTACGTTTCCTTTCACCATCTTCCTAGGTACCAAGCGCTTGGCAAACCTTACGCAAATTCATAGAGATAGAACCTAACTTAGCACTTATTTAGATAATTGTTCATACTAAGTGCCTTATTCGCAGTGCTCTGGTCTATATTCGTTTCAATGGATGAATGTCCTAGCGCCTCGGACTCCGGACAGGCCTTCTGGTTGGGGTCTGGTCAACCACGTAGCTGACAGGTATCTGGCGGTTCGGTATATAAAACAACCGGGTTCATCAGGAATTCATTTGAGGGTTTATCAAGTTCTCCTTCGAACACCGAAACAGTGTTGGGCTAGTTATGCCCAACATGTACGGGAGGGTGATGAAAATTCTTGCGGGTCTTAATATTAAAAATAAAAAAAATATTATTCCTAATACTCGAATGCTTTTCAACGAAGCTATTAGACATTATGTTCTGCCTCCTAGTTTCCCAAAGAGATATTTCTGTGACAGTCTCTAACATTTTGTTATATATGTAAACTATTATGCATCTCTCTCGAGTAACATCCAAAGAGTAGACATTTTATGCGGTCTGACTAATTTAGATGTTTTATTGAATGTATTTATGCAGTTCAGTAAGTTTAATCTCCGCCGTTACTTTAGTTATTCTCTACAGTCTGGAACATAATAATAGCTCAAAACGTCGCTTTTCTAATTCCTTTCCAGACTCACTCTCGATCACCAGCCCTCACCTGGCTCCTGATCCCTAGCCCCCACCTGACACCTGATTCCCCAACCCCAAGCTGGCCCCTGATCCCCAGCCTCCAGCTGGCATCTGATCCCCAGCCACAGCTGGAACCTGATCCCCAGCCCTAGCTGGCACCTGATCCCCAGCCCTAGCTGGCCCCTGATCCCCAAGCTGACCCCTGATCCCCAGCCTCAAGTTGGCCTATGATCTCCAGCCTTAAGCTGGTCCCTGATCCCCAGCCCGCAGCTGGCCCCCGATCCCCAGCCCCAAGCTGGTCCCTGATCCCTAGCCCCCAGCCGGTAGCTGATTCCCAGCTGGCACCTGATCCCCAGCTGGCACCTGATCCCCAGTCTCCAGGTGGCACCTGATCCCCAGCCCCCAGGTGGAACCTGATCCCCAGCCCCCAGGTGGCACCTGATCCCCAGCCCCAAGCTGGCTCCTGATCCTCATCCTCCAGCTGGCACCTCATCCCCAGCCCCCAAGTTGGCCCCTGATCCCCAGCCTCCAGCTAGCATCTGATCCCATGCCTCCAGCTGGCACCTGATCCCCATCCTCCAGCAGGCACCTGATACCCAGCCTCCAGCTGGCATCTGATCCCATGCCTCCAGTTGGCACCTGATCCCATGCCTCCAGCTGGCACTTGAACCCATGCCTCCAGCTGGCACCTGAACCCATGCCTCCAGCTGGCACCTGATCCCCAGTTGGCACCTGATTCCATGCCTCCAGCTGGCACCTGAACCCATGCCTCCAGCTGGCACCTGATCCCCAGTTGGCACCTGATTCCATGCCTCCAGCTGGCACCTGAACCCATGCCTCCAGCTGGCACCTGATCCCCAGTTGGCACCTGATTCCATGCCTCCAGCTGGCACCTGAACCCATGCCTCCAGTTGGCACCTGATCCCATGACTCCACTTTATTACTTGCCAACATCTTGATCCTGATTCCTGGAGCAGTAACGCAAGTGCTAAAGATAACTTTTCCTTCTCATAATGTTCTTGGTGTACCTGTCCTCTTAAAAAGAACGTCGCTTTTGGCCGTTTGCCCGTATGGCCGAATTTGGACATAATTTAAAAATAAAAAAAGAATGAAAATAAATTTGGGATTCTTTTTTTCAACAACAGTAAGTTAAGGGTCCTCTGATAGGTTAGGTGGGCAGGAAATTCTCATAAAGTTTCAAAACGTTGTGAAAAACGTGAATTGAAAGTCATCTATTCTAACCTTACAGTGTCGGCCGGACGACTCAAACAGAAAACGGAACAGTACGTCACTTTTGTGAGTCAATTTCATTTCAAATACGTCCAAATTTGGCCATAGCGCGCATACGAGCCAAAAGTGACGTTATTTTTAAGAGGACGGGTTGGATACACACCGATTTAACAATCTGTTTACTAATGCCGAGTTTCTAACAACACGCCTTCACACCAACTTATTTTCGGAGCACTCGTTCATGTACAGGTCAGAGACCGGGCCGCGGGGAGGTTGATCCCCGAAATCAACGCAAGGTATATCTTTGCGTGAACCATACATAAGTTATGTTTTCCGACTACAAAATCAAGAACTGGAAATATGTCTGTCAGGAAGTTCATCATGTTAGCTATTAATTATCTTTGCATCTGTATCTTGTAATAAATATCTCTAATATGAACAAATAAATAAACTAATCTTAGCAAGATATTAAGTCAGTTGTTATTAAGTAAATAAACATAGCTGAACATTGCATATCAAAGAAACTTATTATTACTAACTCCGTCGTAACCTAGGTATAATTCTTCTGTCTAACCCTAATTACTAATCCTCGGTGTGTCTCACGCTTTTATTGTTTCACATTTTTATTAAATAAGTATATAATAAAATATGCAAATAAATAATATCACAGCATCATATTACGATAAAAAGTATTAGGTAAATAGAATCTGCTAAACATATTAGTAGTGACCTTTGTCGAGACGGAAGTGAACTACAACCAGATCACAAATACCTCGGCAAGAACCCCTTGGTGAATCCTACCCGGGGAATTCTAACAGAGTTCCTAAGAACCTTCGTGAAACAGCATAATAAGAAGGTATACAAGATACTTAGTGACGCTTGTTCTCAAGTGGCAGAATTTTCATATTTTCTTTGTCAGTTTTTCTTGTGTTTATCACTTGGGTTTTCGTAAATTGCTTTATATTGTATTAGTACTTTAAATTTTATGTTTAATAGAGAGCATTCACGTCGGTCGACTTTAATTCTGTCCTATTTTTGTAAAGATTTGTGAAATGCATTTGTTGTTCTATAGATAAACATAATAATAGGGGAGTACCACCTCTGGTGCAATTATAGGGACCCACAGCTTCAGAGAAGGGAACACAGAGCATTCAGGGAAAAACTTGCCATTTAACTCTGAATACGTATGAGTGTTCGCTTTTCCTACCACCCCCCTTTTCTATGGTGTACACTTTATTATGCAAGATTATACAGTTACATATCTGATTTGATACAAAAAATAAACATTGAGAGGACACAAGAAAAAGTTTGCGTCCTAGAGGCTGTAGATTTCCTCGAACTCATCCGACGTCGGGCAGGAACCGAGGATGCAGCGGGCATTCCTCCTCTGGATCGCGACACTGAGGTGCTGAAAGAGTAAACTTGCCGTTCTAAGGTCTCTTGTAGTGTCAATGAGCTTAGAACCAAGATCCTTAAGAAACCTTCTTGCACTCTCTCCCCATGGGCCTAGGGTCTCAGTCCCTATTGGCACGAAGTTGTACCAACGATCTAATTCCCTGTACTTGGCTGACTTGTGTCTTTCTCTGTGTGTCGCCGCGGCTCCTGCTTGGCCGGCAGAGAGGTTGTTGTATGTGGTTGCCAGGGTGGATACGCAAGTATAGTCTCATGCCAACTGTCTGCCACCCTTCCACGGGCGCAGTGTGATTCCGTCTGGTCGGCCAGCAAAATTAACAGAGTTACAGTTCAGCAGGTTTCGGGAGGCTCTCTCTCCGCTGGACACTGAGCAGAGGCAAGGCTTGTTTTAATGATGTCATTGACTTCGTCGTGTCTAGTGTGCCAACCACCAGATTTTCCACAGTGCAGGCCATGCAATCCATATTCGTCAGCATCTGCCTCACCACAAATACACCTATGAACAGTGTGGATAGGGGCAGGGGAGAGCGGAGAGCGACTGCAATACGGAGCTCCTGCGGATCAAGACTTGTGCCTGTCGCAGACATAGGGACTGCCAAAAGGAAGTCCCCCTGCATGGGGAGCCTGCACAGCTGTGAGGCGTGCACGATCACTGGGGGTTGTTGCTGCCTCCAGCAAAGCTGTGGCTTCTTTGTCTATAATGGGGCTGTCCCAACTGGATAATTTCTTGGCTTTCGGCATGGCTGGTCTGAGTGTTGGGTCTGCCATGGCACCATATTTCGTGTCGCATTCCGTGTAGTGGGGGCCCTGTATTCCCGCTACATCACTCAGGGTGTCAGGTAGAATTTCCTTAATCAGGTCATCTGGTGCTGAGGAGGAAGACAGGAAGGCTGGGACAGCAATTTGGGTGGCGGTGCGGACACCCAAGCCACCGAGCCTGACAGGAAGAGTGGCTTGTTTCCACTGGCATTCGTTGAGGGAGAGGTTAACAACTTTTTCTAGCATGGTCTTCAGTAAGAGGTCATACTCTTCAAGCTTTCTGTTGACGTATGATGGGGCGCACCTCAGAAAGTAGATTAGCCTCGGAAGGGATAGGCATTTGGTGAGGAGATATACAACATCGTGGGCATCGATGTCACCAATTCTGTTTTCCATCCTCCTAAGGTCTGTGATTTTCTTGTCAAGGATCTCCTCAATGGCGTTAGACGCGAGGGGGGGGGCTCCAAGGAGGGTGCTGTTCTCGGCCCTAATGACATGGGCTCCTGGCAAGGCAGATCTTATTCTAGCTACGATGTCTGGATTGGAGGAGACTACTTCACACTTGGAAGGGTTCAGTACGAGACCCAGGCTTACTTCTTGCTCCCATATTTTTAATAGCTTAGGGTATCACTTCCTCATGTCCAGTCGTGATGGTCAAGCGGATTAAGGCGTCCTGTAGTTACCAGTTGCGTTGCTCCTGGGAATATGGGTTCGAGTCACTTCTGGGGTGTGAGTTTTCAGTTGCATATAGTCTTGGGGACCATTCAGGCTTGTTCGCATTTGTGTTCCTCACGTGTTCCCTCAAAGAATGAGGTGATTTGATAAAATACTATGCCCAAGATTACCATCCGAGTACAGGCGGGGAGTGGTTCAAATAGCTTTGGCTATCACCTCCTTATGTCCGGCCGTGATGGTCGAGTGGATTAAGGTGTCCTGTACATACCAGTTGCGTTGTTCCTAACAGTATGGATTCAAGTCAATTCTGGGGTGTGAGTTTTCAGTTGCATATACTCCAGGGGACCATTCACGCTTGTTTGCATTTGTGTTCCTCACGTGTGCCCCAAAGAATGAGGTGATTTGATAAAATACTATGCCCAAGATTACCATCCGAGTGCCGGCGGGGGGGGTTCAAATAGCTTCGGCTATCACCTCCTTATGTCCGGGCGTGATGGTCGAGTGGATTAAGGTGTCCTGTACACACCAGTTGCGTTGCTTCTGGCAGTATGGGTTCGAATCACTTCTAGGGTGTGAGTTTTCAGTTGCATATAGGTCTGGGGACCATTCAGGCTTGTTCGCATTTATGTTCCTCACGTGTGCCCCAAAGAATGAGGTGAATTGATAAAATACTATGCCCAAGATTACCATCCGAGTGCCGGCAAGGGGGTTATCTTGAGGTTATCTTGAGATGATTTCGGGGCTTTTTTTTTTTGTGTCCCCGCGGCCCGGTCCTCGACCAGGCCTCCACCCCCAGGAAGCAGCCCGTGACAGCTGACTAACTCCCAGGTACCTATTATACTGCTAGGTAACAGGGGCATAGGGTGAAAGAAACTTTGCCCATTGTTTCTCGCCGGCGCCAGGGATCGAACCCAGGACCACAGGATCACAAGTCCAGCGTGCTGGCCGCTCGGCCGACCGGCTCCCTCGGGGGTGGATTAAATAGCTTCACCTATTACCTTATTATGTCCGGTCGTGATGGTCGAGAGGATTATGGTGTCCTGTACACACCAGCTGTGTTGCTCGTGGCAGTATGGGTTCGAGTCACTTCTGGGGTGTGAGTTTTCAGTTATATATATATATATATATATATATATAATATATATATATATATATATATATATATATATATATATATATATATATATATATATATATATATATTTCATTTTATACCCGCGTTTTGGGTGAGGTGATATGTTACAACAGTTTTTAATGAGGTGAACAAAACTTTCAACAAAGGACAGAACACGAAAACAATGGATATTAACTGGATATAACTGGGTAAATTGAAGTTCAATTCACTTCAATTTACCCAGTTAATATCCAGTTAATATCCATTGTTTTCGTGTTCTGTCCTTTGTTGAAAGTTTTGTTCACCTCATTAAAAACTGTTGTAACATATCACCTCACCCAAAACGCGGGTATAAAATGAAAGATGAAAGCTGTTTAAATCATAGTATATATATAAATATATAGAGGGTACCACCTCTGGTGCCAATGTGGGGACCCATAGCCTCGGAGAAGAAAATAAAACGTATTCAGAGGAGACCTTGTGGTTTCTCACTGAACACATATGCATATATGTATATATATATGTATATATTAGTATATTTTGGTAGCAGTCTTTCCTGTAGACATATGTTATTAAATATGACCGAAAAAGTAAGATTAATAATTCTAACACGAATTTTCTCAATTTTCCTTATGTTTGTTTTTACTGATGACGGTAAATGAAAAATCAATTCTCCAAAATTCATTCTTTATTTCTTAGTCTGACGCGACACTTGAGCGCGTTTCGTAAAACTTATTACATTTTCAAAGACTTTAGTTACACACACTGAACAGAGTTTAAACAGCTTTTCTTTTTTATACCTGCATTTGGGTGAGGTGACATGTTACAATGGTTTGGGGTGAGGTGAGAACAAACACAGAACACGAAACAATGGGTATAAGCTAAAGGGAAGAATAGATCTGTAACTGCAGAAGGCCTATTGGCCCATATTTCTTGATGTTTCTATATTGGAGCGGAGTCTTGAAGTGGGTAGAATATAGTTGTGCGTTAATTGGCTGTTGATTGTGGTGTTGACTTCTTGATGTGTAGTGCCTCGCAGATGTCAAGCCGCCTGTTGTCGCTGTATCTATCAATGATTTCTGTGTTGTTTGTTAAGATTTCTCTGGTGATGGTTTGGTTGTGGGAAGAGATTATATGTTCCTTGATAGAGCCCTGTTGCTTATGCATCGTTAATCGCCTGGAAAGAGAACGATTAACGAACGATCTCTTTCCAGGCGATTAACGATGCATAAGCAACAGGGCTCTATCAAGGAACATATAATCTCTTCCCACAACCAAACCATCACCAGAGAAATCTTAACAAACAACACAGAAATCATTGATAGATACAGCGACAACAGGCGGCTTGACATCTGCGAGGCACTACACATCAAGAAGTCAACACCAGCAATCAACAGCCAATTAACGCACAACTATATTCTACCCACTTCAAGACTCCGCTCCAATATAGAAACATCAAGAAATATGGGCCAATAGGCCTTCTGCAGTTACAGATCTATTCTTCCCTTTAGCTTATACCCATTGTTTCGTGTTCTGTGTTTGTTCTCACCTCACCCCAAACCATTGTAACATGTCACCTCACCCAAATGCAGGTATAAAAAAGAAAAGCTGTTTAAACTCTGTTCAGTGTGTGTAACTAAAGTCTTTGAAAATGTAATAAGTTTTACGAAACGCGCTCAAGTGTCGCGTCAGACTAAGAAATAAAGAATGAATTTTGGAGAATTGATTTTTCATTACCGTCATCAGTAAAAACAAACATAAGGAAAATTGAGAAAATTCGTGTTAGAATTATTAATCTTACTTTTTCGCTCAACGCCCGCAAGCACAACTAGGTGAGTACACACGTCACAATACCGTTCTACTTTTCGGTGACGACTACAAAGTTAATGTTGTACACGGTACAAAGTTATGTTTGTACACACTACAAAGTTAATGTTGTACACGCTACAAAGTTAATGTTGTACACGGTACAAGCTAATGTTTGTACACGCTACAAAGTTAATGTTGGTACACACTACAAAGTAATGTTGTACACGGTACAAAGTTAATGTTGTACACACTACAAAGTTAATGTTGTACACACTACAAAGTTAATGTTGTACACGGTACAAGTTAATGTTGTAACACTACAAAGTTAATGTTGTACACACTACAAAGTTAATGTTGTACACGGTACAAAGTTAATGTTGTACACGGTACAAAGTTAATGTTGTACACACTACAAAGTTAATGTTGTACACACTACAAAGTTAATGTTGTACACGGTACAAAGTTAATGTTGTACACACTACAAAGTTAATGTTGTACACACTACAAAGTTAATGTTGTACACGGTACAAAGTTAATGTTGTACACACTACAAAGTTAATGTTGTACACACTACAAAGTTAATGTTGTACACACTACAAAGTTAATGTTGTACACGGTACAAAGTTAATGTTGTACACACTACAAAGTTAATGTTGTACACACTACAAAGTTAATGTTGTACACACTACAAAGTTAATGTTGTACACACTACAAAGTTAATGTTGTACACACTACAAAGTTAATGTTGTACACGCTACAAAGTTAATGTTGTACACCTACAAAGTTAATGTTGTACACGCTACAAAGCTAATGTGGACACGCTAGAAAGCTAATGTTGTACACACTACAAAGCTAATGTTGGACACGGTACAAAGTTAATGTTGTACACACTACAAAGTTAATGTTGTACACACTACAAAGCATACACACATTGGTAGCGCGGGTGGTGCAGACCGCGTATCGAGAGCGTCAGTAGCAAAGTCTCCCCTCAACCAAGTATTCAAATATGAAGGCTCATCCCGAGTCTCATAAAACAGCCTCATTAACATCCTCAGTCACTCTAACACTGTCATTAGCCTTCATAGCTAGATATTAGGGAGACAGCGTCACAGTACACCTTCTAGTAATTATTNATATATATGTTGCACCTAGTAGCCAGAACGTTGTACTCGGCCTGCTATGCAAAGCCCGATTTGCCTAATAAGCCAAGTTTTCCTGAATTAATATATTTTCTCTAATTTTTTTTCTTATGAAATGATAAAGCTACCCATTTCATTATGTATGAGGTCAATTTTATTGTATTGGAGTTAAAATTAACGTAGATATATGACCGAACCTAACCAACCCTACTAACCTTAAAAGTTAAGTTAGGTTAGGTTAGGTAGGTTAGGTAGCCGAAAAAAGATTAATTCATGAAAACTTGGCTTATTAGGCAAATCGGGCCTTGCATATTAGGCTAAGATGTGCGTTCTGGCTACTAGGTACGACATATATATATATATATATATATATATTATATATATATATATTATATATATATATAGATATATATAATATACAACAATGATCACAAAAAACACTGATCCAAGTATGCAGAATAACCACATTTGAAAAATAGAAAATGCTTAACGCGTTTTCGGCTAATTCGCCTTCATCAGAGCAAAGTAGAATGAAGATAAGAAAACATTGCTGATCAGTCCTTATATCCGCCTGGGCAGATCACCTGACCACCAAAAATAAGTGGAGGAAAGGAATTATAAGAAAGAAGGTAACTGCAGAAGGCCTATTGACCCATACGAGGCAGCTCCTATTAATATTATTAATAATCAAAATTAAATAGGCTCATTCAACAAAGTGATTGGAATAAAAACGCTAACACTGACTTTGTTATTAATCTCTCAAGTAAACAACTTGATAATGATACGATGACTGCTCTTGGTTACGGTCTGAGTTTCTCCATATCAAATAGAGATGTGAATTATGTAAATATGCCAAAGGTTTTCAATTTGGAGAAATCTAGTGAGATTTCAGCTGATGACATCAATATTTGCAAGGGAATGGTGTACGGTTGTTTACTTAAGGGTACTGTGCCTAATTGTCCAGAGAGGTTTATGCGAGCGTTCAAAACCCTCAAAAAAATATAACTCTCTACATATCACTAAAGTTGATAAATCCAATGCTGTTGTCATCATGGACAAAGAAGACTACGTCCAAAAAATGAACCAGTTATTGGAGGACAGAGACACTTACTTACCTGTTAATAGTGACCCTATTGAAAGAGTTATTGCTCATTTCAACAAAACTCTTAAAACCGTGCTCAAGAACGATAAGGAGTTGATTCCTAAGTTTTTAAGTCGTTCCCCTTCTCTCCCATATCTATATGGGCTTATTAAAACACACAAACCGAATAAACCTGCAAGACCTATTATCAGTTCTGTTGGATCTGTGGCATATAGACTTTCCAAATGGCTTGTCCAAGTCTTGTCTCCAGTAGTAGGTTCCATTTCCAACTCACACATAACAAACAACTTGGACTTGGTTAACAAGTTGTCTAGTTTGAAATTAAATTATGATTTTAAACTTGTGAGTTTTGATGTGACGTCCCTGTTCACTAGGGTTCCTGTTGATGATCTGTTGTCATTCTTACGGGATCTACTCCCATGGTATAATTTAACTTTGCCAACTAACACCATTATTGAACTTATGAAATTGTGCATTAAAGATAATTATTTCAGCTTTAATGATTCATTTTATAAACAAACATTTGGGATGGCAATGTGTAATCCCCTCTCCCCGGTTTTGAGCAATCTATATATGGAATGTTTTGAAACATATATCCTTCCCAGGATTTTACCCTCAAATTTGCTTTTGTATAGGTACGTTGACGATATTTTATGCCTGTGGCCGGTTAACCATGACGAAACTGATTTTCTCAATCAAATTAATTCGCTGGTTCCGTCAATTAAATTCACAATTGAGAACGAAGTGAATGGTTTTCTGCCTTTTTTAGACATCATGATTCATAGAACTGGTAGGAGTTTTAAATTCAATGTGTATAGGAAACCTACCAATGTGTGCTCGTATGTACATTTCTATTCAAAACATCATGTTCAGGTCAAGCGGGCAGTTTTTTCTGGTATGTTTCTCAGAGCACTGAGAGTTTGCAGTCCGGAATTTTTAGATGAAGAAATTGCAAATATATTTGAAATTGGGAAGAAGTTAAAATACCCAAAATCGATCTTGGATCTTGCGTTTGGTCAAGCAAAAAGGACTTTCTATAAACAGACTACTAAGTCTAAACCAGAACTGAAAAATTCGTTGGTATTATCATATTCTGAGGGTCTAGTAAATCTTGCCCCAGCCCTGAAGAACCTTAATATTAATCTAGTGTTCAAAAATGATAATACAGTTAAGTCCATATTAATTAAGAACTCGCCCTCGTCTGTAGCAGGTTGTGTGTATTCCATCCCTTGTAATGAGTGTGTATGTGTTTACATCGGCCAGACAGGTAAATCTCTTTCCTTGCGTTTAAAACAGCATTCATATGCTATTCATACAGCCCAGCAATTAAGTGCATTGTAATTGCATTCCAGTTTGTGTAATCATTCTATCGACTTCACAGGGGCAAAATGTATTGTTAAAAGTAAGGATTATGTTGAACGAAACGTGATCGAGTCTGTTCTGTTCAAACATTGTAACAACAGCCTTGTTGTTCGGTCATATATCTACATTAGTTTTAACTCAAATTTAAAACAAATTATCTCATACAAAATGAAATGAATGGCTTTATCATTTCATAAGAAAAAAGAATTGAAAAATATTGAAATTCTGGAAAACTTGGATTATTAGGCAAATCGGGCCTTGCATAGTAGGCCAAGAACTGCGTTCTGGCTACTAGATACAACATATATATATATATATATATATATATATATATATATATATATATATATATATATATATATATATATATATATATGCGAACAAGCCTGAATGGTCCCCAGGACTATATGCGAATGAAAACTCACACCCCAGAAGTGACTCGAACCCATACTCCCAGGAGCAACGCAACTGGTATGTACAAGACGCCTTAAACCACTTGACCATCACGACCGGACAAAATGAGGTGATAGCCGAAGCTATTTGAACCACCTCACCGCCGGCACTCGGATGGTTATCTTGGGCATAGCATTTTACCAAATCACCTCATTCTTTGGGGCACACGTGAGGAACACAAATGCGAACAAGCCTGAATGGTCCCCAGGACTATATGCGAATGAAAACTCACACCCCAGAAGTGACTCGAACCCATACTCCCAGGAGCAACGCAACTGGTATGTACAAGACGCCTTAAACCACTTGACCATCACGACCGGACAAAATGAGGTGATAGCCGAAGCTATTTGAACCACCTCACCGCCGGCACTCGGATGGTTATCTTGGGCATAGCATTTTACCAAATCACCTCATTCTTTGGGGCACACGTGAGGAACACAAATGCGAACAAGCCTGAATGGTCCCCAGGACTATATGCGAATGAAAACTCACACCCCAGAAGTGACTCGAACCCATACTCCCAGGAGCAACGCAACTGGTATGTACAAGACGCCTTAAACCACTTGACCATCACGACCGGACAAAATGAGGTGATAGCCGAAGCTATTTGAACCACCTCACCGCCGGCACTCGGATGGTTATCTTGGGCATAGCATTTTACCAAATCACCTCATTCTTTGGGGCACACGTGAGGAACACAAATGCGAACAAGCCTGAATGGTCCCCAGGACTATATGCGAATGAAAACTCACACCCCAGAAGTGACTCGAACCCATACTCCCAGGAGCAACGCAACTGGTATGTACAAGACGCCTTAAACCACTTGACCATCACGACCGGACAAAATGAGGTGATAGCCGAAGCTATTTGAACCACCTCACCGCCGGCACTCGGATGGTTATCTTGGGCATAGCATTTTACCAAATCACCTCATTCTTTGGGGCACACGTGAGGAACACAAATGCGAACAAGCCTGAATGGTCCCCAGGACTATATGCGAATGAAAACTCACACCCCAGAAGTGACTCGAACCCATACTCCCAGGAGCAACGCAACTGGTATGTACAAGACGCCTTAAACCACTTGACCATCACGACCGGACAAAATGAGGTGATAGCCGAAGCTATTTGAACCACCTCACCGCCGGCACTCGGATGGTTATCTTGGGCATAGCATTTTACCAAATCACCTCATTCTTTGGGGCACACGTGAGGAACACAAATGCGAACAAGCCTGAATGGTCCCCAGGACTATATGCGAATGAAAACTCACACCCCAGAAGTGACTCGAACCCATACTCCCAGGAGCAACGCAACTGGTATGTACAAGACGCCTTAAACCACTTGACCATCACGACCGGACAAAATGAGGTGATAGCCGAAGCTATTTGAACCACCTCACCGCCGGCACTCGGATGGTTATCTTGGGCATAGCATTTTACCAAATCACCTCATTCTTTGGGGCACACGTGAGGAACACAAATGCGAACAAGCCTGAATGGTCCCCAGGACTATATGCGAATGAAAACTCACACCCCAGAAGTGACTCGAACCCATACTCCCAGGAGCAACGCAACTGGTATGTACAAGACGCCTTAAACCACTTGACCATCACGACCGGACAAAATGAGGTGATAGCCGAAGCTATTTGAACCACCTCACCGCCGGCACTCGGATGGTTATCTTGGGCATAGCATTTTACCAAATCACCTCATTCTTTGGGGCACACGTGAGGAACACAAATGCGAACAAGCCTGAATGGTCCCCAGGACTATATGCGAATGAAAACTCACACCCCAGAAGTGACTCGAACCCATACTCCCAGGAGCAACGCAACTGGTATGTACAAGACGCCTTAAACCACTTGACCATCACGACCGGACAAAATGAGGTGATAGCCGAAGCTATTTGAACCACCTCACCGCCGGCACTCGGATGGTTATCTTGGGCATAGCATTTTACCAAATCACCTCATTCTTTGGGGCACACGTGAGAAACACAAATGCGAACAAGCCTGAATGGTCCCCAGGACTATATGCGAATGAAAACTCACACCCCAGAAGTGACTCGAACCCATACTCCCAGGAGCAACGCAACTGGTATGTACAAGACGCCTTAAACCACTTGACCATCACGACCGGACAAAATGAGGTGATAGCCGAAGCTATTTGAACCACCTCACCGCCGGCACTCGGATGGTTATCTTGGGCATAGCATTTTACCAAATCACCTCATTCTTTGGGGCACACGTGAGAAACACAAATGCGAACAAGCCTGATTGGTCCCCAGGACTATATGCGAATGAAAACTCATAGTAAAATATATATATATATATATATATATATATATATATATATATATATATATATATATATGTTTGGCATTCCCCAAGGGTGTGAGGCAGCGGCTCATGCAGCTAGAGCTTACGTTGCCAACATTACGGATGAAAAAGCCCTGATAAAGCTGGACTTCAAAAATGCTTTCAATCTGGTTAGAAGGGATGCAGTACTCAGTGCGGTTCATCGCCTTTTTCCTTCCCTCTACCCGTTTGTAAACTCATGCTACAGCAAGAATCTAACTCTGCTTTTTGGGGAACATGAAATCGAATTACAAGAAGGTGTCCAACAGGGTGACCCCCTTGCTCCTTTTCTTTTCTGCCTAGTCATCAAGGAAGTCACCGATAACCTGTCCAGTGAGCTCAACATTTGGTTTTTGGACGATGGTACTCTAGCCGGCTTCCCAGACGCACTCTTGGACGACATAAGAATAATTCAGGAGCAAGGAGCAAGCCTAGGCCTCACCCTGAACTCTTCCAAGTACGAAATAACCTCTACCAACCAGCACATAATAGAGCAAATAAAGGTTGTTTTGCCTTGACATTCATACAACCAACCCTGAGGACAGCACACTCCTACGTGCTCCTCTTGGAAGGAATGCCATCGACGAGGTCCTTGGTAAGAAGATCACTGACCTGAAGAGAATGAACGAGAGGACTGAAGACATCGATGCCCATGATGCACTTTACCTCATCACCAGATGCTTGTCCCTCCCCAGGCTGACCTACTTTCTAAGATGTTCGCCATCTTTCAACAATATTAAATTAGAAGAGTACGACAGCTTGCTGAAATCAACACTAGAAAAAGCCCTCAATCTTTCCCTCAGCAACTCAGTGGAAACAGGCCTCCCTTCCTGTCAGACTCGGGGCCTTGGCGTGCGCACAGCAACACAAATTGCTGTACCAGCGTTCCTCTCCTCTTCAGTGGGGTCTGACAACTTGGTGAAGGAAATCCTATCTGAGCACCTAGTCCAACAGGCAGGGGTACATGATCCCAGCTTCACAGACTGCACAACCAAATGGGTCTCTCTTGCTGGACCAGCACCCCAACCACCGCCTTCTGAAGCTCATAAGCAATCCAGCTGGGATCGCCCCATTGCCGACCAAGAAGCTGCGACTTTGCTGGAAGCTGCGACAACACCACATGACACTGTCCGACTTAGAGCTGTAGCAGCTCCCCTCGCAGGTGATTTCCTATTATCAATCCCAATGTCAGCAACCGGCACCCGTCTCACACCGCAGGCCCTTCGAATTGCCGTGGCTCTCCGCCTCGCTGCCCTAATCCACACCGAATACAGGTGTATTTGCGGCGAGGCAGAGGCCGACAGGTTCGGACGGCATGGCCTTCTCTGCCAAAGGACAGGAGGATGGCATGCAAGACACGGCGAGGTCAATGACATTATTAAAAGAAGCCTTACCACAGCCGGTTGTCCAGCAGAGATACAGCCCCGTTACCTAATGTCCCGCAACTCTGATGAGCCTGTCGGTCGCCCAGACGGAATCACGGTGAACACCTGGAAGAATGGTAGACAGTTGGTGTGGGATTACACTTGCGTTTCAACTTTAGCCAATACCTATTTTGACTTCAGTGCTACACAAGCAGGAGGAGCTGCCAATCACCGGGAAGCGGCCAAGTCACGTAAATACAGAGACCTTGAGCACCACTACAATTTTGTCCCCATTGCCTCAGAGACGCTTGGTGCCTGGGGTAAAAGTGCTGCTAGCTTTTTGAAGGAGTTGGGGTCTAAGCTAATCGAAACAACTAGAGACCCTAGAGCTGCCAGTTTTCTTTTTCAGCGCCTTAGTGTGGCAATCCAGAGAGGAAATGCTCACTGCATCCATGGTTCCTTCCCGCCATCTGAGGAGCTGGTGGAGCTATTCAACTTGTGACAAGCAGCCTTGTGTCCTGCATGTAATCAATATTGTAACTTTTTTTTGTGTAATGACATTTTTAAATAAAGTTAGATAAACATACACACATACCAAAAGAATAGGGGTGGTAGGAGAAGAAAATATCAAAGTGTTCAGTGAGGATCCACAAGGTCTTCTCTGATTACTATTTATTTTCTTCTCCGAGCCTATGGGTCCCTACACTTGCACCAGAGTTGGTACCCCTTCTATATATATATATATATATATATATATATATATATATATATATATATATATATATATATATATATATATATATATATTGTGACGGTAACGTGTTGGAAATGGTGGTCGGCAGTCTTCCAAATAGCAGGTGTCAATGCTGGGCCACATACAGTTAATTTATATAAAAAAAAAGGAAAAAAAAAGTGACTGCTTGTCTGATAATCTGTGGTAAGGCAAGATACACGAAAACACAAAATATAAAAAGTACTTTAATGAATCTAGAAAACAAAATAAAATAAAGTCAATTCCTTGGCATTTAAAATAATGTAAAAGAAAAATACATAAAAGATATAATAAATTGAAAAGGGGGGAACTGGTTACGTTAACAAAGTAAATGGTGCTGGGAATATATGCGCTAGCTATAAACCTCTTATTTGATCACACGAGGTGGTTCAAATTAGGTGTTCACAGCAGGAGCACGAGATATATTCTGGCTGAGAGAACTGCAAGGGACTCCAACAATGACTGGCGATGAAATGTGATTTGGCGTGGAGCGGGGATGGTGTGTTGGTTGGCGGCCAATGAGAACCCAGGACGGCCGCAAGTCGCTCGTTTGGCTGGGAGTAGTAGTTGACAAGTCGACCAGGTGTGCAGCAGGTGCTGGAGAGCGGGGGAGGAGGGAGTTGCAGTTGCGTGTGGCTGTCTTGATATGTACGTTAAGCCACTATAAAACGTATCTTGCATGTTGAGAACGTGATGAAGTAAGGAGATAGCAGGCTCAATCTCTGGGAGGAGATTATTGTCACAATATATATATATATATGTCGTACCTAGTAGCCAGAACGCACTTCTCAGCCTACTATGCAAGGCCCGATTTGCCTAATAAGCCAAGTTTTCATGAATTAATTGTTTTTCGACTACCTAACCTACCTAACCTAACTGAACCTAACTTTTTCGGCTACCTAACTTAACCTAACCTATAAAGATCGGTTAGGTTAGGTTAGGGAGGGTTGGTTAGGTTCGGTCATATATCTACGTTAATTTTAACTCCAATAAAAAAAAATTGACCTCATACGTAATGAAATGGGTAGGTTTATCATTTCATAAGAAAAAATTTGAGAAAATATATTAATTCAGAAAAACTTGGCTTATTAGGCAAATCGGGCCTTGCATAGTAGGCTGAGAAGTGCGTTCTGGCTACTAGGTACGACATATATATATGTCGGTACGACTATATATATATATATATATATATATATATATATATATATATATATATATATATATATATATATATATATATATATATATATATAACATATGAATGAATATAAACATTTTAACATTCCTCATATAAATACTCTTAATCATGAACAGTAAAGTAAAAATAGAGAAACGGGCATACGTGATCGGTGAATACAGCTGTTAATAGAAAAATAACCACATTTAAACATTTTTTCAGATAATTTACAAACCAAAAAACATAATGGTGGTCAGATCAATTATTATCTGCCGGCAGCATCAAAATGTTTACAGTTACTTTACATTATCTTAATTTATAGTTGATTTATAACTACAAAGTTAGTGTCAAAGTGTTTGAAAATAAAATCTCTTGAGTATAGATACAAAAAAGGTCAATTATAATAGATTATATTCAACAGCACTGAATATACGAATGTTTATTCGAATATTCCGGAGGGAGGCGCCATGGGCAAGAGAGAAGCTCTCTGGCTGCTCATGCAGTGTCCACACAATAACAGCGATTTTCGTAAGTTTCGGACTGATTAATGGAAACAGAATAATAGCTCAGGAAGTGAATACCGAAAACTTGTCAATCGGATGACGCGTTTTAGCGTCTTATCGTCTATAAATTCCAACTAATAATACGTGGAAATTAACGCAAATTTTTGTATGGTTTCCGATAGTAGAAAAATGATTAAGACACGTGTCAAGACGTAAATTTATACCTCCATAAGTCCAGCATTATGGACAGGTCATGAGTTTATATCATAATAAGGCTTCTAAAAAACAATTTTGACTTACCATGAAGGACGTGGAATCCTAAGTTACTATTGGTAGTATGGTATTGGGTTCATTAATTCCTATCTTGGATGATTCTCCTCAGTGGTGGACGACACATATGTGCTTTAGCAATGGTGGGTCATAAAGATTCTTCGGAAATCTGTTCTGCTGTAAATATATTCAAAGAACCTCAATAGGTTCCGAACACTCAAGTCTGTCTTTTGTTCAGAGATTGACAGTGCATTGAGAAAACATTATAATCACCCACAAGATACCATGGGCGTCAGGAAGGATGGCGACCTAGAGACCAGTCTGATCGGGATCTCTTTGCTTCTACGAAGCCTTTTTGCCTGTTTCAATGAAGGTGTATTTGAGACCGGCATTGGAGCGTAGATGTGTTCTCTCAAGGAAGAAAGATAATAATGCTTCCCTATATACTTCCATTTTAAGAAGACCTGGATTATATAATCATGACTTTCTTGGAGTAGTTATCACCCTTTGTTATATGTAATCATGGGATCCCTGCACTTATCATTGATGCTCTCAAGATAGCCGGCAGTAAAATAATTTTTATGGCATCATTGTAGACTATGAATCAACCTCATCTGCGAGACAGTATAAAAGTAAACTGCTGATCCTCGTTTCCACCAGAGCCAAATTCCATGATAGTTGTCAAACTCTGAGGCGACCCAACAAGGCAGTGATCACTAAACCCAGCAGCAGCGCGACAAGATTTCAAATGGTGACCAGAATTGTAAAGCCTGAAGGAGGTTGGAAATTCCTATAAATAACCAACCCTGTGAGGAAAAAATCTCCACTAAAATGGAGTTGTAGTCATGGGGTTGCCCATGGAGTTGTAGTCATGGGAAGCCCGTGACTACCTACCTCTTGACGATTTCGGATATCAGTGTCCCCGCTGTCCGGTCTCTGACCAGGCGTCCAAGACTTGTCATATATTCTGGACTTGTGAAAGTAGCGACCTTTGTTTAGACATATGAATGAATTTTATTGTACAATTTGAAGCCATTCGTAAGTATACTCACCTAGTTGTGCTTGTAGGCTCTCTGGTTGGATAAAGAAATATGTATTATTTATACTACTTGATGTTGTAGATATTTGCTTGTGTATAAAGGAACATAATTTTATGCATTTTGGAAATCTTCCCAAAATTTTGGCAACTTTATTTACATGACTTTTTGTTTTGCTTGAGTTCTCTTCTTGGAATATCACAAAGATATTTGGTTCTCATGGTGACCATGAGTTATGTTGCAGCTCGCTAAGAAGAGTTTAATATACATTACACCTAACTACATGATTATGATCCAAATGACAGACCAGCTTTACATCTGTTGCTTGTGTCAGTATACACCAACAGTAGGAATCAATATGGTACACTTAATAACTCATTGTTATTAACAGGAAACCTGTTGGGTTTATAATGCATCCCTCAGCCAATGACACAACAAAGCACTAACTTAGCAGGAATACAGTGTACCATCCTGGATACGTAATATTAAAGAATTATTGCTGCAGACAGATGTACATTTATGAGTATAAAATCTCCGTGATTTTATACTCATAACTGTTTCTCACACATGTGAAAGTAAATTGTACATGTTGTTTATGTACAAATGTTTGCGAATAAACTTTACTTATTTTTATCTTTGCATTTTATGCATAAATTTTCATCTCTTCAAATTCTCAGTTTAGGATATTTTTTTCTTGAAGTTATGTGTAAGTCTCTGATAACATTCCCGAGTATTTTGTGCAACTTAAATTTATTTTTAACTATGTGATCAGTTAATGCATTTTACTGTTTAACATTTGGCTGGCGTTTTCCCACAGAGGACGACCTTGGATCAAGAATGCTTCAGCAGGAGAGAAGGGAAGGTCTCAACAAACGATCCAGAGGCGCCGTCAACACCGCAGGAGCAGTAAGAGACGACAGTAAAATACGCAAGAAAAGTAACAAGAAAATACGACACAACAGAAGTGAGAAGAAAACGGGCAAGCAAAGTCAAAAGAACAAAAGGAATGGAGTAAAGAAGAACATTGTGGGAGATGGTAAGCCAAGCGGAGCTGAGCGTCGTAGAACACGAGCTAGAAACAACAAACTCGGAGGAAAAGAAATGACACAGCGTCGCCGAGGACAAGGAAAAGTGGGACAACTTAAGCCACGTGTTAAACATCAAAAGAGACAAAACACAATCAAGCTAAACAAAACATCGAGGAGAGCAAATATCGCAAAAAACACGTGAACAATGTGAACAAATTAATGAAAAAGAAAACAACCGACAAAGAAAAAGAAAGAAGGAAAGAACATAAGGGAATTTCAGGGAGTAAAGGAAAAGGTAAACAATTAAATGGTAAAGGTAAACAAATGCACAAAAACAAAGGCAAGGCAATGCGGCGAAGAAAACCAAATAAGAAGAAGGAAAACAAACGAATGGATGAGAGTAAACGTCGCAGAAGGCCAAAGAAAGTGAAGGGAAACAATGGAAAAACACGAATGGAAAAGAGTAAAGATAAGAGAAGAGGAACCAAAATTAAACAAATAAAAGGAAATGTGAAAATCAAGAAACAGAGAGGAAAATATGCAGAGAAAAAGGCTAAAGGAAGAAGGAAGGAGCAAGACAAGAGCAAAGTGAACTTACAAAATAAGATGCTGAGCGACGGAGGGAGGAAAGGTAAGTGTGGGTCTGGTTAACTAGAACCATCAGAGGGAGGGATAGTGACAGGCAGCAAGCCAAGACATATCACAGTGAAGTAAGTGCACATAAAACATATACAATAAACACAAACACTTGTTAACCTTTTACCTACAGTTCAGATCTTGAGCAATTTGTGGTCGCTTTGTTTTAAATGTGAGCGTTCATTACCACACCCTCAACATGTCATAACACAAACTCTGGGTTTTTCCTCTGGTGGTAACCTGCTATTTTGATGTGGGTATGTGTGCTTACTTCCCCTAGATGGTATTCTATCAGGGGTGGTTTGGAGGTTGGGGTTGTTATTTACAATGTAACTTTTGGTTATTTGAACCTACCTGGTACTTGCTTACTGTCGAACAAAGACTCCAACCACTCCCTGACAGAACAAATAGCCGACCACGGTAACCACACTCCCGCTATCGTCGATCGACTAGCAATGGACACTGGAGTGCTTGCAATTATTTGAGAGATCACCCTGGTAAGCGTCTAATTCTGGGAGAGGGGTTAAGTGTCACCTTCATTTCGTTGGTACGGCTCACACTGCCTAATTGTCATGACTACACACCTGATCCTGAGCCCCCGTGACTCTCCGCATTCTCCTTACTATGGGATGATCTCTCAATCTTCCCTTAGTTGTAGTCAACTGTCACCCAAATTAAAGAAGTTTCTTTCTCTCTCTCTCTCTCTCTCTTTAGCCAGGAAGCCTCACCAGGACAAAAGCAAAAGCCAGCAAACAAATATAACATTTAATACATAAGAACATACACAAGATACATATGAGAATAGTTATAAAACAATGCAACCTCTTAGACTACTGCCAACTGATAACACTCCAATATCGTCTTATGTCTCTAACCTATAACTGTATCAGGCTGCTGCTTAAACTGCAGCCTACAGCCTTTTGCTCCCTTCACTGCTTCAGGCTGCAATACATGGCACATAAAATATTCACATAATTTCTACTCTACAAAAGCATCAGTCTCTCACCTTGCACTGCGTCTTTCATGCCACAACGCAATCAAACACTTCCTTACACATCAACGGGTCCATAAGATCCTCTGTTCCATTACTCGTGGTCTCCTAGTATAATCATCAATCTGGGTCCTCAGAATAACACGTAAGGTACTCCTGCAGTTCCTCCAATCAGTTGCACATGAAGTCCTCCTTGAATGTCAATGAATCTCCTCCACCGGCTTCACACAAGTTACGTGTCGCTTCCTACACTCCTTAAAGTTTCTCTATGTCATTGGAGTTCCACTCCTCAACTCGAAGTCCTGCAACACCTTGCAGTTCAGCTTATACTCCTCCTCCGATACGAAGTTCTCTCACTAACTTCTCCCACAAAATTTTTTTGAAGTTCTCCCACACAAACGTTGCAGTTCTCCCACACAAACGTTTCAGTTCTCCCACACAAACATTGCAGTTCTCCAACACAAACGTTTCAGTTCTCACACACAAACGTTTCAGTTCTCCCACACAAACGTTGCAGTTCTCACACACGAACGTTGCAGTTCTCCCACACGAACGTTGCAGTTCTCACACACGAACATTGCAGTTCTCCCACACGAACGTTGCAGTTCTCACACACGAACATTGCAGTTCTCCCACACAAACGTTGCAGTTCTCACACACGAACGTTGCAGTTCTCCCACACGAACGTTGCAGTTCTCCCACACAAACATTGCAGTTCTCCCACACGAACATTGCAGTTCTCACACACGAACGTTGCAGTTCTCCCACACAAACATTGCAGTTCTCCCACACGAACGTTGCAGTTCTCACACACGAACGTTGCAGTTCTCCCACACAAACATTGCAGTTCTCCCACACAAACATTGCAGTTCTCCCACACAAACGTTTCAGTTCTCCCACACAAACGTTTCAGTTCTCCCACACAAACGTTGCAGTTCTCACACACGAACGTTGCAGTTCTCACACACGAACGTTGCAGTTCTCCCACACAAACGTTGCAGTTCTCACACACGAACGTTGCAGTTCTCCCACACAAACATTGCAGTTCTCCCACACGAACGTTGCAGTTCTCACACACAAACATTGCAGTTCTCCCACACGAACGTTGCAGTTCTCACACACGAACGTTGCAGTTCTCACACACGAACGTTGCAGTTCTCACACACAAACCTACAAATCCATCATCATACGACAATAAATTTTTCCTAACAAAATATCATTAAATGTATTCACACATTAAATGAAACTCCTCTATCACACATCTCTTCAAACACTAATGTGTCGCCACAATTGTCCTCCCCCATTCTTGATGAGTCCACACTTGGAACAAGTCTTGACACGTCGCTGGGGCTGCTGCCCCTGTCGCGACTCTGGGGGCCTCCGCCCCTCAGTCAGCACTTGACCTTCGGCAAGGGAGGATGTACTACTTCTCCCTCCAGCATGTTCTCTTATCCCTAGCCGTCTATTTAAGCTTACTGCCACAATAAAAGTGTATTTACTACATGCATAAATACTTGCCATGATCGCTTGGCACACGATCAAGCACAGGCAACCACTATAACAACTGCTACATGAGCTTACCGCAGAATTCGTAGCTCGAGGGCGTTGAACTCCGGCCCTCCAAGATGGCGTCCTCTAAGACGTGCAACAAAGATTCTGTAAGACTGCCTCACAGCTCTTCTGCTCCTGACTTGAGTACATGGAGTCGCCCAGCAGGCTCCACAACAGAAACACCTCTTTGTTTCATTTCTCTTCAAGAAGTACCACAATTAGAGTTCCACAAAGGCGCTACCAACACACTTCCAGGTCACCTCTAATTTATCAAATCACAGAGAAATGGGGTATGAAGTTTAATTACAGCTTCCTCACACTTGACATGAAGTAGTTTGCACTTCAACACAAACACTGGGAACTATACCCTTTCCTTCTCGCAGAAGATCACGACATACAAACCATCTCTGACGACTGCTGTAACTCAAGTGAGGTCACGACCTTCCTGCTAGCGCCACTTCACCTCTCCAAAGTATCTACATCTCATTTCAAGTCACTTATTTAAATGCTTATCCTCTGCTCATATTTTTAAATCATTCACTGACATTTAATATATATTTAACATGTACATCTTTCCTCTGACCTCTCACTCAGGTCCGGAAGGCAGAATAACTCTTACTGGGGTAGACTCGTTCCACCAGGCTACATGGGGTGACCTTTGTGTGCTCATGGGGCCCTGCTTCATTCTTCAGCCTTTTAACCTTCAATATCGTTATATACGTGTTCCCGGATATTTTGGCTTAAGTCGTATTTACATATGAGTCCGAGCTAAAAGTTTGCCTTCACTATTTCACTCCTCAATTTCATAGTCTAAAATATTTATGAATTAGACCATTAATGTTTCAAAACAATTATAACGTATAAATAAAATAAATGTAAAGCACTTATTGTCTCATATGAGGCAGTTTTAGACTCTTACATATGCAGGTCTATCCTATACTTGAAAAATCCATCTACCCACGTCTATTATATTACCCAGTAGCCTGTTACATCAATCAAGACCCGCAGCTTTTAATCAAATAATATTCCAGACCTTTTCCTAATCAAAACTTATTCAGTTTATATCAATAGTTTTTTATTGCCATATTTCAAATCCCATGCCAATATTCGATGATATCTCTAATACCTCTAATACTATAAAGAATTAGAAAAGATATAACGGTTTACAGGAGAGATACTTAGAAGCTTACCGGAGAGATATTGGGATAGAGGTTAATCATATTGACGTTGGTGTGAACCGGGATGGACACACATGTTAGTCTCACAACACCTGACATCCAATTTTCCAAAGATATGTGATTAACTTTGAAGAAAAGCAGGATTGCCAGGGCTATTTAACCAATACAGGTAGGTTTTCTCTACTTGGTACTTAGCAGTGATAAATCTTTCCTTTATAAAATTTATCACTCATGCTGTCTTAATTACCAATATGTAGAGGCTTCGAAGTTTAGATCATAAAGGATTATATCAGCTGGTTTCTATCCTGCTGAAATAAATCTATACATAGTGTGTATAAATGTATTGCATTTAGGATGGCCTGTGGGAGGAGATGCGTGCTAATTGTAGAGATGAATGGGCTGCTGCAACGACGTCCTAACACGGGAGGCATTTTCGTTTAAATATTAATGTAAATACTGTGTTAAACTAATTGGCTTAAGCGAACACTTATGTGTGAAATGTGTGAATTATTTTCTCTGGTGGTGGAACAAGAGGTAACAGGCAGTAGCAAGAGGTTCTGCACTTGCAGTTTATGACAAGAAGTACAAACATTGTGGAAACTGAAGAAGAATTTTCATACTTTGAATATTTATGAATTTTTGTCTCATCAGCTTCCAAGGTCGCTCTGAAAAGACCACCAGGGGGCGAAGGACATCGTTCTCCAGACAAAGTAAAAGGATATGGAAGCGCTGAGGAAAGTAAGTACCTACTTGTTCTTTTGTTCTTGTTACTCTGACCACGTGGTGTCTATATATCCTTGTTACCCTGACCACGTGGTGTCTATGTTCATGTTACCCTGACCACGTGGTGTCTATGTTCATGTTACCCTGACCACGTGGTGTCTATGTTCATGTTACCCTGACCACGTGGTGTCTATGTTCATGTTACCCTGACCACGTGGTGTCTATGTTCATGTTACCCTGACCACGTGGTGTCTATGTTCATGTTACCCTGACCACGTGGTGTCTATGTTCATGTTACCCTGACCACGTGGTGTCTATATATCCTTGTTACCCTGACCACGTGGTGTCTATGTTCATGTTACCCTGACCACGTGGTGTCTATGTTCATGTTACCCTGACCACGTGGTGACTATGTTCATGTTACCCTGACCACGTGGTGTCTATGTTCATGTTACCCTGACCACGTGGTGACTATGTTCATGTTACCCTGACCACGTGGTGTCTATGTTCATGTTACCCTGACCACGTGGTGTCTATATCCTTGTTACCCTGACCACGTGGTGTCTATGTTCATGTTACCCTGACCACGTGGTGTCTATGTTCATGTTACCCTGACCACGTGGTGTCTATATCCTTGTTACCTGACCACGTGGTGTCTATGTTCATGTTACCCTGACCACGTGGTGTCTATATGTCCTCTTTACACTGACCACGAGGCATCTATGATCATGTTACCTGACCACGTGCTGACAATGTCCATGTAACCCTGACCACGTGGTGACTATGTCCATGTTACCTGACCACGTGGTGACTATGTTCCTGTTACCTGACCACGTGGTGACTGGCCATGTTACCTGACCACGTGGTGACTATGCCCATGTTACCCTGACCACGTGGTGACTATGCCCATGTTACCCTGACCACGTGGTGACTATGCCCATGTTACCCTGACCACGTGGTGACTGCCATGTTACCTGACCACGTGGTGACTATGTCTATGTTACCCTGACCACGTGGTGACTATGTCTATGTTACCCTGACCACGTGGTGACTATGTCTATGTTACCTGACCACGTGGTGACTATGTCCATGTTACCTGACCACGTGGTGACTATGTCCATGTTACCTGACCACGTGGTGACTATGTCCATGTTACCTGACCACGTGGTGACTATGTCCATGTTACCTGACCACGTGGTGACTATGTCCATGTTACCTGACCACGTGGTCACTATTATCTTGTTACCATGAGCACGTACGTCAGAGTAACATGGACATAGTCACTACGAGGTCTATTACATATGGGGTACAACTCTGTTTGTTCATAGGGACCCTCAAGCCTCGAAGAAGACGATATGCAGCACCCGGGGTAGCCTTGTCGGGCTCGCACGTGCACTGGCCCATATTGTCTTACCCTACCTCCCCTTAAAATATTTTAATATATAGGGAACTTAATTGTACATGAGTACATGATTACAAAATGTGGCCGTGACACATACACAACAAAATCAATTCAAGTAAAATGTGAAACCGACCAACGGAATACCTTAATAAATGTCTCAGACAGATTCGATCATTGTTGCAAGACAAACACATCTTCGAATTCCTCTGAAGTTGAACTCGTGCCCAAGATTCAACATTTATTTCCCCCTTCTTAACTGCGACACTGAGGAGCTGGAACAAGCTCTTCGCTCGCTGGTCTTTTGTAACGCCGATCAATTTATGACCTAATTCCTTTAGGAATTTCAATGCACGTTTTCCCCACGAACCGAGGGTCTCCAAACCGATCGGAACAAAGCTGTTGCAGTGTGCCAGACCTCTGTATTTGATGGCTTTTTGCATTTCCCTGAAGGAAGCAGCGCGACCCCCTTCGCGTGCGCTATGTTGAAGGTAGGTACTGGCCAGTGTGGAAGTGCAGGTGTAGCCCCACACCTCTTGCTTACCATCCTTCCGAGGAATGCAAGGTGACCCCATCTTGACACTTCTGAGGTTCGTTGGGTCTGAATAGGTGTGGTTCTCTTTGTGCTGGGCAGCGGGATGTGGTGAAGCTCCTCTTGATGATGTCGTTGACATTTTTCATGTCTTGCAATCTTACCCTGTGATATACAGTATACCAGACCATGACTACCATATTGGTCTGCCATCACGATTCCGCAGTTGCACTTATGTTCTTTGAGGATGGTGGCAACATAGCGAAGGGCAAACCCAATGCAGAGAGCGTCATCACTGAGCCGTCTTCCCACGGCTTCACTGAACACAGCTAATAAAAAATCCCCGGCATGAGGGGTGCTGTTACTGCTAGGAGGCGGGCTTTGTTCTTAATATCTGCGTTTTCAAGCACTGTTGTGGCAGTCTTTTCCATTATGGGGCTATCCCAGTTGGCCTGCTTGTGGTCTTTTGGGGCTTGTGGTCTGAGTAGAGGGGGTGTGCTTTTGACTAGCTGCTTCGATGAACTGTTGATCATGAATTCCCACTGAGTTTCTCATTCGCTCTGGTAGGATTTTCCCTACTAATTCGTTGGCTGCAGTGCTTGAGGATAAGAATGCTGGAAGTGCTACCTAGCATTTCCACCATTCCAAGTTACGACCCCTTTCGTATACCTATTCCCCCAAATGTCGCTGGTAGTGTTGTTTGATCTCACTGACATTCATCTACATCTAGGTACAGGGCTTTCCTGAATAGTGACTTGAGGACCTCATCATACTGAATTAGTAATGGGTTGTGTCACCGTTTCACCCCTTTTTAACCTATGTAGTTAGGGTTATTCCCGCGGGTCTTTGCCCCCTCTGTGCTGAGCGCCACTGCTCGCCCTGGGGCCCCCAGTCTACCAAGGGCTGGCCTTGAATTGCACCCCTAGCGAGTGGGGAAATCCAACCTCATCTGTCTCTCGGTTGAATCTGCCCGCCGTGACACTGGGAACTCTCTCTCTCTATCAAGGTCGTCAGCTGGGTATTTATATTCGTGTCCCAGCAACACTTCTCAGTGGTTTTATTTGTTATCTGAAACCAAGGATTCAATATCAGATGCAGTGCAGTGCGATATATATACATATATATTTATGGTCTACTCAAATAGCCCTAGAGAATAGAGGCTCACTTAAACACAGTGTCAAAATCAATAATTTTACTGAAGAAATCTACATTGGATCAGCATCTTAATATACTTGGAACTGTCAGACGGCGGCAACACTCCTCTCCCGCTTCTGACTACACAATTAGCTGGACGACTCAAGAGCTCGCTCTTGGCCTCTTGTATCCAGCCACTTCCTCCCGCTGCCCAAAAGTCACTGTTCCCTCATATATATTTGTACATCAACTAATGCCTACATGAGCAACCTGGCTCCTAGCCTAACTCTCTATCACACTGGTAGTAATAATAGAGACAATGTTCACGGTATGAAAGATCTTCTAGCTCACCTAAGCCAAAGGGAAAATGGGGGAAAAATTATCAGCCTTAACTCTCTTTGTTACAAGTCGACGTATCCTCTGACGAGGGTTGCTGAAGTCTCCGGTACTGGCGTTTGGCCCCCGTTGATCAGGGTCCTACTCACAAGGTCCTCAGTCGACTTGTAGATGCACGTCTTCGCCGTTCTCACACTCTGCAGGTAAGGTCCTTCTCTTTTTCCTCTCGAGGTACTGGGGGACTGATCCCTGAGCACGTCGCCTCCTTCCTCCCACACTGGCACTGTAGACAACTTGCAGTCTGGTCCAGTGTCCCCTCCTCGGTCTGCCAGTGGACTTGACGCCAGGCACAGCAGCTCACCTGATACGTTTGAACGTGGCCCGCTGGGCGTCCTAGCCCAGTCGTCTCTGCCACCGACTATCAGTAATGGAGCTCTTGGTGCTCTAACGTCGGCCAAGTTTTGCTCCCATGGACTCTACGGGAGTCCGATGACCTCCCTTGATGTTTGCAGCATCTTTGCGGCTGCTTGGGTCCACTGGTTGGGGCTTCCTAGCCTCTAGATCGGGAGCTCACTCGAGCACGACCACCCTCTGTTACGGGGCGTGACGTACTGAGCCCGACGGGACGCCTGCCGCCCGGAGTCCTCCGCCTCGTGACGTCACATCGCCCGAGGGCTTCTCTTCATTGGTCAATGATGTCACGTGACCCTACCTGGCCAATCAACAGCCTGCAGGCGTCACGCTCCTCTGGCGGGAAACTGAGCGCCTCGGTTCAATCTTGTAACTCAAAAGGGCGTAAGCCACATGCATAACCAAACTAAAACGGCAAATTCACTGCCAACACGATAATGTTCCATACCCTCATATATGTCACAATGTTCCCTGAACATTAGAGAACGTTCAGGTTGCAGAGATATGACTCTTGAAGCTGGAACAGGAAAGATATGGGGGTGAGGCACCGTCACAGTTGCCAAAAGTGGGTGCACACCATAAAAATTACGTTAGCCTGGGTATAGTAATTCTTTGTGAGACGGTAGTAGGCATTATGCAAATCCAAGACCCCTATTCTCTCTTCCCGGACCGCCAGGAGCACATTGCAACTGGTGGATATGGTGCCTTAAACCACTTGACCATCAGTGAACAGAAAAGTGGTGATAGCCGAGGCTATTTGAACCACCACCCCGACGGTACTTAGATGGTAATCTTGGGCATAGCTTTTCATAAAATCACCTCATTTTTATGAGGCCACGTGAGCAACACAAATGCGAACAAGCTTAAATAGTCCCCAAGCATATATTCGAATGAAATCTCCAAGTGCTATGCGAAAGAAATGTGAATGAAAATGTGAATGAAATGCGAATGAAAACACGAGGCACCGTGAACACCAGTTGCAATGTGCTCCTGGCGGTCCTGGTTCGAGTCACTTCTGGGGTGTGGAGTTTTCATTCGCATATATGCTTGGGGACCATTCAAGATTGTTTGCATTTGTGTTGCTCACATGGCCCCAATTCTCACCAAACTGATTGGGAGATGGCTTCTTCAATAAGAATGGACCCATGGTTCAATTCTCTCATATGGGGAAGTGTTCGGTTTGTTAAAATTCCTTGAAAGTTCATGCAAGTGTATGGCATATCAAGACACGAGTTTTCCCTAGTAAATATGATTGATAGAAAATGAGTGTTTCATCAGAAGCCATGCCACCGGCGTCGTTGGGGACGGAGGTTTCGTGGAAAAGCCGCCCAAATTTCCGACCTTTTAACGATCTGAGGCGTGGCCTATTTGTTAATGCTCTGGCCAAGCACCTGGCTGGCCCATAGTTCGATTCACTTATATAGGGAAGGGTTCTGTTTATATATATATATATATATATATATATATATATATATATATATATATATATATATATTATATATATATAATATATATATATATATATATATATATATATATATATATATATATATATATATGTTGAGATGATTTCGGGTTTTTTTAGTGTCCCCGCGGCCGGTCCTCGACCAGGCCTACACCCCCAGGAAGCAGCCCGTGACAGCTGACTAACACCCAGGTACCTATTTNGCAGAGGTAGTTGTAGTATGGGTATGGGGCAGAGGTAGTTGTAGTATGGGTATGGGGCAGAGGTAGTTGTAATATGGGTAGGGGCAGAGGTAGTGTAGTATGGGTATGGGGCAGAGGTAGTTGTAATATGGGTATGGGCAGAGGTAGTTGTAGTATGGGTATGGGGCAGAGGTAGTGTAATATGGGTATGGGCAGAGTTAATGAGTTACAGTTCCTGTCTGCCACACCTGAGTCCAGTTACTGTCTGCCACACCTGAGTCCAGTTACTGTCTGCCACACCTGGGGCCAGTTACTGTCTGCCACACCTGGGGCCAGTTACTGTCTGCCACACCTGGGGCCCAGGTACTGTCTGCCACACCTGGGGCCCAGTTACAGTCTGCCACACCTGGGGCATAGTTACTGTCTGCCACACCTGGGGCCAGTTACTGTCTGCCACACACCTGGGGCCAGTTACTGTCTGCCACACACCTGGGGCCAGTTACTGTCTGCCACACCTGGGCCCCAGTTACAGTCTGCCACACCTGGGGCATAGTTACTGTCTGCCACACCTGGGCTCAGTTACTGTCTGCCACACACCTGGGGCCCAGGTACTGTCTGCCACACCTGGGGCCCAGTTACTGTCTGCCACACCTGGGCCCAGTTACTGTCTGCCACACCTGGGGCCCAGTTACTGTCTGCCACACCTGGGGCCCAGTTACTGTCTGCCACACCTGAGGCCCAGTTACTGTCTGCCACACCTGGGGCATAGTTACTGTCTGCCACACCTGGGCTCAGTTACTGTCTGCCACACATCTGGGGCCCAGTTACTGTCTGCCACACCTGGGCCCCAGTTACTGTCTGCCACACACCTGGGGCCCAGTTACTGTCTGCCACACACCTGGGGCATAGTTACTGTCTGCCACACCTGGGGCATAGTTACTGTCTGCCACACCTGGGGCCCAGTTACTGTCTGCCACACCTGGGGCATAGTTACTGTCTGCCACACCTGGGGCCCAGTTACTGTCTGCCACACCTGGGGCCCAGTTACTGTCTGCCACACCTGGGGCCCATTTACTGTCTGCCACACCTGGGGCCCAGTTACTGTCTGCCACACCTGGGGCATAGTTACTGTCTGCCACACCTGGGGCCCAGTTACTGTCTGCCACACCTGGGGCCCATTTACTGTCTGCCACACCTGGGGCCCAGTTACTGTCTGCCACACCTGGGCCCCAGTTACTGTCTGCCACACACCTGGGGCCCAGTTACTGTCTGCCACACCTGGGGCATAGTTACTGTCTGCCACACCTGGGGCATAGTTACTGTCTGCCACACCTGGTGCCCAGTTACTGTCTGCCACACCTGGGGCATAGTTACAGTCTGCCACACCTGGGGCTCAGTTACTGTCTGCCACACCTGGGGCATAGTTACAGTCTGCCACACCTGGGGCATAGTTACAGTCTGCCACACCTTGGGCCAGTTACTGTCTGCCATACCTCGGGCCAGTTACTGTCTGCCACACATGGGGCCCAGTTACTGTCTGCCACACATGGGGCCCAGTTACTGTCTGCCACACACCTGGGCCCAGTTACTGTCTGCCACAACTGGGCTCAATTACTGTCTCCCGCACCTGGGGCAAGTTACAGTCCTTACCTTGAGGTTACCTTCATATATTTTCGGGGCTTAGTGTCCCCGCGGCCCGGTCGTCGACCAAGCCTCCTTGATGCTGGTCTGGTCAACCAGGCTGTTGGACGCGGCTGCTCGCAGCCTGACGTATGAGTCACAGACTGGCTGATCAGGTATCCTTTGGAGGTGCTTATCCAGTTCTCTCTTGAGCACTGTGAGGGGTCGGCCAGTTATGTCCCTTATGTGTAGTTGAAGCGTGTTGAACAGCCTCGGGCCTCTGATGTTGACAGAGTTCTCTCTCAGTACATATTGCTTTTCAACAGGGGTATTCTGCACATCCTGCCATGCCTCCTGGTCTCATGTCATGTTATTTCTGTGGAGGTTTGGGACCAGCCCCTTTACTAATTTCCACATGTAAATTAGTATGTATCTCTCCCGCCTGCGCTCAAGAGAATACAGATTTAGGCATTTCAGTCAGTCCCAATTGTTTAGATGTTTTTCTGAGTGGATTCTAGCAGTAAATGATCTCTGCACGCTCTCCAGGTCAGCAATTTCTCCAGCTTTGAAAGGAGCAGTCATTGTGCAGCAGTACTCCACTCTGGAGACCACAGGCGTCTTGAAGAGTATCATCATTGCAATATCATCTCTGGTTTGAAAAGTTCTTGTTATGCACCATGTCATTTTTCTTGCAGTTGTGACGGCTACTTTACTGTGTTCTTTAAAGGTAAGGTCTTCCGACATGAGTACACCCAAATCCTTTACAACGCTTTTTCGTTCTATGTTACGATTTGACGGCGTTTTGTACTTGGTTTCTGCTTTCATATTTTTATTTTTTTTTCCGTAGCGCAAGAGCTGGAACTTATCTTCATTAAAGTCCACATTATTTTTTGTAGCCCATTGAAAGACCTAATTTACATCTGATTGGAGTTTTGCTGTGCTCTTTATGTTGACTTCTCTCATACAAATCCTAATGTCATCTGCAAAGGATGATACAGTGCTACAGATTGTGTCCTTGTCTATGTCCGATATGAGGATGAGAAATAGTACTGGAGCAAGTACTGTACCCTGGAGAACTGAGCTCTTTACGGTTGATCGCCGTTTTTATTTTGTTGACTCTTACACATCGGGTTCTACTAGTCAGGAAGTTGTAGATCCATCTGCCTATTTTTCCGGTAATTCCTTTTGAACGCATTTTGTGTGCAATAACACCATGGTAACCTTTGTCGAAGGCTTTTGCGAAATCTGTGTAAATTACATCAGCGTTTTGTTTCTCTTCCATGGCATCTAATGCCATGTCAAAGTGGTCCTGCAACTGTGACAGGCAAGAGCGCCCTGTTCTGAAACCATGTTGTCCGGGGTTATGGAGATGCTGTGATTCCATGTATTTTGTGATCTTACTTCTTAGCACTCTCTCAAAGATTTTTATGATGCGTGATGTTAATACTATCGGTCTGTAATTTTTTCCCTCTGCCTTTTTTCCTCCTTTATGGAGTGGTGCTATCTCTGCTGTTTTAGTATGTCAGGGATAACGCCAGTATCTTGGCTTTGTCTCCACAGAATGTGAAGGGCCTGCGATAGTGTTTTTTTACGGTTCTTGATGAATATAGAGTTCCACGAATCAGGGCCTGATGCAGAGCATACTGTTTATGGCTTCTTCAAAATCCAGTCGGGATAGGGTGACGTCTTATATACGATTTGATATTGGTATCATATCCATGAAAAATTCATTTGGATTACGTCTTCAGTGTGCTTAGTTTCTCGCTGAAAGCAGGGTCATACTGATTCCTCAGTATTTCGCTCATTACTTTGTTGTCATCAGTGAACGTTCCATCTTCCTTTCGCAGGGGCCCGATATTAGATGTAGTCTTTAATCTTGATTTTGCATAGGAGAAAAAATATTTTGGATTTCTTTCTATTTCACTGATGACCTTTTGCTCTTTTTGCCTCTCCTGGGTTTTGTATGATTCTTGTATCTTTAGTTCAATCGTTTCAATTTCTCTACCTAACCTTCTTCGCTGTTCTTGAGATAAGGATCAAATTGATAACTATCAATTTGATCCACAATTCGTTTTCTTCGCCCATGGAGGGAACGACGTCCCGTTCCAATCTGCATTTCTTCCTCTTTTTCCGTAGGGGTATGAGGTTTGAGCATATTTCTAGTGATACTGAGCTTTATTTTCTTTCATCTACTGTTCTTTTCTGCTCCCATCTNGAGTGGTGGGGTGTGTGCTGGGACCCGTCGGGGGGGGGGGGACTGGGAGTGGTGGGGGTGTGGCTGGGACGTGTCGGGGGGGGGGAGGCTGATAGTAGTAAGGTGACTCGTGAACAACGGAGGACCGCAACAAAGTATAAAATACATAAGAAAGGCAGAATACAAAAATGAAGAAATGTTTTCAATGAATAACAATCGCCTGAGAGGTGCAGAAAACATTGCATAAGATGTTCGTTACCTGTGTAAGACCAGAAGAGCCTGTGTCATGGAGCAGTTGTTCCAGCCTCGTATCTCCTCACAAAGTTATAATCAATGTGGAAATTCAATGCCCCATCTCCTGCAAATAGTTCCACTAACTTTTCAGTTAATTGCTTTCACAATTACGTAACATTGAATGAGGCTTCGAGGAGTGACGCAGCTAATGTGAGAGAGAGGCGGCTGGGACCCGCATGGTGAAGGAAAGGTACCCATCACGTGAGACCCGCATGGTGAAGGTAAGTAGTTACCCATCACGTGAGACCCGCATGGTGAAGGTAAGAGTTACCCATCACGTGAGACCCGCATGATGAAGGTAAGAGTTACCCATCACGTGAGACCACAGTTACTGGCCGCTCAACATGCAAACATCAGTGAGTTCCCTAACGTGATGATGGCGTCATAATGAAGGCGGAGGATTCCTGGGCGCTGGTGAGTGTCTCCCTCACGAGGGGATACACGCAGTGTGAGGCGCTGGTGGTTCTTCCTCACGAGGGGATACACGCAGTGTGAGGCGCTGGGAGTGTCTTCCTCACGAGGGGATAACGCAGTGTGAGGCGCTGGTGAGTGTCTACCTCACGAGGTGATACACGTAGTGTGAGGCGCTGGTGAGTGTCTCCCTCACGAGGGGATACACGCAGTGTGAGGCGCTGGTGAGTGTCTACCTCACGAGGTGATACACGCAGGGTGAGGCGCTGGTGAGTGTCTCCCTCACGAGGGGATACACGCAGAGTGAGGCGCTGGTGAGTGTCTACCTCACGAGGTGATACACGCAGGGTGAGGCGCCGTCTGGATGCTTATAACAAGTTTCTTGGGAATATAGTTCAGGACCAAAGTTTAGTTGTTGGACGGTTAGTGCGTTCCTCGTACGGCCTAAATTACCACCAAGAGGTGAACAGGTCTTGAGTCCAACACCAGAACTAATTCCCAGCTTGAGTCTATCTATGGACATCGGCTCTCGAACCGCGCCCGACCACCTATACAGTAGCCAGATGCTCTACTTACTGAGTCAGCAATACCCTTTAAAGGAAGGATTTCTGAAGTATCTAACTGCTGCTCAACTGGAACATTAGATCTTCCCCGTGGAGTGCCACTTGGCGTGAAGGTGTTAGGTGATGCTCGTCCTCGTCACGACAACTGCTCTGTTTCCAGGGTGGCTGGGGCAGGGATGGAAATATCAGGGGAAAGCGCCTAGGCATTACAACACTATAGCACTGGTATCTCTATTTCTGTCGTTTATCTTTATATAAAGATAAAGCAAGATATAAGGCAGTATATAATATCTTTGTTTTATCTTTATTTCGGTTAGAAAATAAAGTTTTTTCTAAAAAAATGATTTCCAACTTTTGTTATATTGACAAATTTGGTTGGGTTCAAATTCAGAGATTGTTTCCTATAAGTAACAGGGAAACCCCTTACACCCCCCCCCCCCCCACTTCAGGCTCTCGGCATTTGTGAACCGGCTTTGAGTACCGCATAGCTCTCATGTGATGTAAACCGTAAGGTATACTGCTCGGTACACCTGGAGTGTGTCGCTTTGATCGCCTTTACTGTGTGTGAATGTTATCTACAATAAGGTCACATGTGTCACCGGTATGTGGGTAACTCTCGC
>WNGS01167615.1:1594-11710 GCA_020271785.1 Procambarus virginalis | reverse complement strand
AGGGAGAACATTAGTAAACAGAGAGTCGACACCAAGACGATTCATCTTCCAGGAGGGCTGCAGTGGCAGTCTTTCTATGATGTCCTGAGAGTGACGAAGGTGGGCAGGAGAATACGTGCAAAGATATGGAGTCAGAGTGTTAGTCTGCCAGAAGGCAAGACCATAGTCGACAGAGCCTCTTGAAGAAATGATAAGACGAAGAGGAACATCAGGTGTATGAGTCTTAGGAAGAACATAGAAATAAGGAAGATATAGGCAAATAACACGGAAATCTTTTATTAGATCGAAGTCAGGAGGACAAAGACTTTGGAGCTGTCTTAGTTGGCGATTGAAGGAAGTTTTAAGAACTCTAAACTCAGAGCAATGGATTCAGCAATTAGGAGGGTGATGAGTTCTATAAGAAAGAGGGCACTGAGCTATATACTAAAGATTGCGCTGAGCTCATCACAGACGAGACCAATTAGGTCATTGAGCGCTGCACTAAAGATGGAACTGAACTCTTCAATAAAAAGGGCACTATGTTTGACACTAAAGAGGGCTCTAGAACTTTGCAAAATAATATATTTAGAACAGCAAACGTCTCGTGAAAGCCAAAAGACTAATTTGGTTTTAATCTTATTCTAAAACTTATAAAATTTTAAATTGTATAAGTCTGATTGTGTTCATCTTAAGTCAAAGAACTTTTTGGTTTAACTTCCTAAACAAATTGTTTATGACAAGGGAAAAACTATCTAGTTTCTCCTAAGGCAAGACTCTAATGAAATAGTTGTCTGAAATATTTACATTCTTCTTGGCCTTCAACCAGCTGTTCTGAACATCATTTCAGTGTTCAATCTTCACACGAACTTAAGACTGACGTAATTGAAGAGAGCAATCCTTATGATTAAGCCAAGTTTCCCGAACTTCTTAACCGGTGTTTGCTCTCCAAATTTATTCATCTAATTATTATTATTATTTATTTCTGACCAATGAGAAAATGAAATATCTTGATCTGAAGAGCGAAATGGAAATTGTTAGCTTCCGTAGAAACTTGAACAATGATTGTAAATGTATTTCAGTCATTAACTATAAGTACATCTCCATTGTTGTGTTCATCTTCTTTGAGTTCAAATATACCCTATGGCTCACTCACTTTTATCACAAATGTTCCGTAGTGCTTATCTATTGTGAATACTAGTGTACTGTAGTTTTCACCTTCTCTTTGCTATATTGTAGTGTAGACTTTTATGCTGTAAACACTAACGTACAGTAGTGTGTCTCAACTGTGAGTCAGATGTTCTGGATTGATCATCCACGATAAACTAAAAAAGGCAGTCATTGCAAGATCACAGAAAGACAATGTTCTACGAGGTACTTAGATGTGATTTTAAACAATATGATATCGTAGATTATATACTTAAAATTGTCTTAAACATTGGTGATTAAGTGACCTTCAAATAATTTGCTTTGTTCACATACAATTACATAGAGACGTTTTGCATGTGAGTACTTTTGCTGTCAGGAGTTGCATCGATAAGTAATTTCACAACGGTTTTATGTACTAGAAGTAATTAATAATTCATGGTGATGGAAATCGTCACTTGAACTCTAAAAATGCTTCATATTGTCTTGTGTGTAAAAGGATGTTATTCACACCATGGAATAGTAACGTTTGTCGAAACTTTGTAAATGTTTAATTGAAAAATGTTTTAATAAATGTTCTATGATAGTTAGAATGTTTTAATTACTTTAATTTCCAGTGATTTTTTATAACTAATTAAAAAAATGCAGTTTAAAAAATATTTGCAAATTTCTTATGTAATAAAACTTGTTATAATATTATGTACGAAATGTCAGGCAATTGTTACATTGCCTGACGTATTGCCAACAATACAGTGATAAATACTATAGAAGTCTGAAATTCATAATACAGAAGGAGAGGGAAAATGCTTTGCAACATTGAGGTCATCAACTTACACTGATAATGTGCATCAATATGCCGGCAGAAAAGGGAGAGCAGGACGTGTACCACAGGTGGAGGAGTGTGTGTGGAGGTCCCGGGTGACTGTCTCGCCATCCTTACTGACTATGATGACTGCCTTCACGGCACCCGCTGCTGCCTCAGTGAGTATACTTATGTTATACACGTGTTATCACCGATATATACACCCAGAGGTGTTCCCTCACTCTCGGTGTATATACACTGAGAGAGTAATTTAGTTCTGGAATATGTTCAAGACAAAAGTACTTGCTGATTGATCACTAAGCACTTGTGGTTGCCTTAATAATCCTTTAGAGGTTAATAGGCCGTAAACCCAACACAAATTTGGTGAAACAGTCAGTCTGCTGTTTCCTTATGGTGAAGCGTAATATGTATTTCTCAGGCTTAAACTGTAGCCAGACAAATTTAACGTTTTTTATAATTTTTTTTTACCCCACCAATTTATAAATGTCTTGCGTCTCAGTTGCAGCATTCAGTATACTGTTCTTCTTTGCTGCCAATTACAAACACATTATTGCACTTTACTAGCCTGAAAATGTATACTCATAATTTGGAATCATTGTTACATCTTACCCTTTATTGGCAAAGAATTTACATATCTACTGCAAGATTAACATAAGAGAAAAAGATTCTGTGCTTATAATATATATATGTATATATATATATATATATATATATATATATATATATATATATATATATATATATAGGCGCTATATATATATATATATATATATATATATATATATATATATATATATATATATATATATATATATATATATATATATATATATATAAAAATATACTTCACTATATAAATATCAAAATATTTATCTATATATCTATATATATTTATCTATCTATTTATCTATCTATTATCTATCAAAATATAGTAGACTTCAAAAATGCTTTCAATCTGGTTAGAAGGGATGTAGTACTCAGTGCGGTTCATCGCCTTTTTCCTTCCCTCTACCCGTTTGTAAACTCGTGCTATAGTAAGAATCTAACTCTGATATTCGGGGAGATTATCTTGAGAACATGAAATTGAATCACAAGAAGGTGTCCAACAGGGTGACCCCCCTAGCTCCTTTTCTTTTCTGCCTAGTCATCAAGGAAGTCACCGATAACCTGTCCAGTGAGCTCAATATTTGGTTCTTGGACAATGGTACTCTAGCCGGCTCCCCAGCCTCACTCTTGGACGACATAAGTATAATTCAGGAGTAAGGAGCAAGTCTAGGCCTCACCCTGTACTCTTCCAAGTGCGAAATAATCTCTACCAACCAGTACATAATAGAGCAAATAAAGGTTGTTTTGCCTGACATTCATACAACCAACCCTGAGGACAGCACACTCCTAGCTGCTCCTCTTGGAGGGAATGCCATCGACGAGGTCCTTGGTAAGAAGATCACTGACCTGAAGAGGATGAACGAGAGGACTGAAGATATCGATGTTCATGATGCACTTTACCTCATCACCAGATGCTTGTCCCTCCCCTGGCTGACCTACTTTTTAAGATGTTCGCCATCTTTCAACAATATTAAATTAGAAGAGTACGACAGCTTGCTAAAATCAACACTAGAAAAAGCCCTCAATCTTTCCCTCAGCGACTCACAGTGGAAACAGGCCTCCCTTTCTGTCAGACTCGGGGGCCTTGGCATGCGCACAGCAACACAAATTGCTGTACCAGCGTTCCTGTCCTCTTCAGTGGCGTCTGACAACTTGGTGAAGGTAGTCCTACCTGAGCACTTCAACAGGCAAGGGTACATGATCACAGCTTCACAGACTGCACTACCAAATGGGGCTCTCTCGCAGGACCAGCACCCCAACCACCGCCTTCTAAAGACCATAAGTAATCCAGCTGGGATCGCCACATTGCCGACCAAGAAGCTGCGACTTTGCTAGAAGCTGCGACAACACCACATGACACTGCCCGACTTGGAGCTGTAGCAGCTCCCCATGCAGGTGACTTCCTATTAGCAACCGCAATGTCAGCAACCGGCACCCGTCTCACACAGCAGGCCATCCGATTTGCCGTGGCTCTACTCCTCGTTGCCCCAATCCACACCGAATATACGTGTATTTACAGCGAGACAGAGGCCGACAAGTACGGACGGCATGGCCTTCTCTGCCAAAGGACAGAAGGATGGCATGCAAGACACGGTGAGGTTAACGACAATATTAAGAGAAGCCGGTTGGACAACCACAGCCGGTTGTCCAGCAGAAAGAGAGCCCCGTTACCTAATGTCCCGTAACTCTGATGAGCCTGTATGTCGCCCAGACGAAATCACGGTGAACCCCTGGAAGAATTGTAGACAGTTGGAGTGGGACTACACTTGCGTTTCAACTTTAGCCAACACCTATGTTGACTTCAGTGCTACACAAGCAGGACGAGCTGCAAATCACCGGGAAGCAGCTAAGTCACGTAAATACAGAGACCTTGAGCACCACTTCAATTTTGTCTCCATTGCCTCAGAGACACTTGGTGCCTGGGGTAAAAGTGCTGCTAGCTTTTTGAAGGAGTTGGGGTCTAAGCTAATCGAAACAACTAGAGACCCTAGAGCTGCCAGTTTTCTCTTTCAGCGCCTTAGTGTGGCAATCCAGAGAGGAAATGCTCACTGCATCCATGGTTCCTGCCCGCCATCTGAGGAACTGGAGGAGCTATACAACTTGTGACAAGTAGCCTTGTACCCTGCATGTAACCAATGTTGTAACTTTTTTTGTGTAATGACATTTTCAAATAAAGTTAGATAGATATATATATATATATATATATATATATATATATATATATATATATATATATATATATATATATATATATACACATACCAAAGAAAAGGTGTGAAAGGAGAAGAAATTATCAAAGTGTTTAGTGAGGATCCACAAGGTCTTCTCTGAGTACCCTTTTATTTTCTTCTCTGAGGCTATGGGTCCCTACACTTGCACCAGTGGTGGTACCCCTTCTAGGTATATATATATGCGAAAAAGCCTGAATGGTCCCCAGGACTATATGCGAGTGAAAACACACACCTCACAAGTGACTCGAACCCATAACGCCAGGAGCAACGCAACTGGTATCTACAGGACGCCTTAATCCACTTGACCATCTCGACCGGACATAAGGAAGTGATAGCCGAAGCTATTTGAACCACTTCCCCGCCGGCACTCGGATGGTAATCTTGGGCATAGCATTTCATCAAATCATCTCATTCTTTGGGGCACACGTGAGGAACACAAATGCGAACAAGCCTGAATGGTCCCCAGGACTATATGCGACTGAAAACTCATATAGTCAACGCAACGCAACTGCCAGATGCGTTGCTCCTCGCAGTATGGGTTCGAGTCACTTCTGGGGTTGTGAGTTTTCAGTCATTTATATATATATATATATATATATATATATATATATATATATATATATATAATAAATAAATATATATATATATATATATATTATATATATATATATATATTAAAATATATATATATATATATATATATAATATATATATATATATATATATATATATATATATATATATATATATATGTTGTACCTAGTAGCCAGAACGCAGGTATTGGCCTACTATGCAAGGCCCGATTGCTAATAAACCACAGTTTTCCTGAATTTCAATATTTTTCAATTTTTTTCCTTTATGAAATGATAAAGCTACTTCATTTCATTATATACGGGCATTTTTTTTTAAATTTGAGGGTAAAACTAACGTAGATATATGACCGAACCTAACCAACCCTACCTAACCTAACATAACCCATCTTAACCGAACCTAAACTAACTCAACTAAGTCAATTATTTATGTTCTTAATATAATCTATATTAATAGTTATTCAAATAAACTAATTGAAAACATTTTTATAAAAAATAGAAAATCACTCGGCCTATTAGGCAAAACGGACCCTTGCATACTAGGCCGGGAAGTGCGTTCTGGCTACTAGGTACGACATATATATATATATATATATATATATATATATATATATATATATATATATATAATATAATATATGTCGTACCTAGTAGCCAGAACGCACTTCCCGGCCTAGTATGCAAGGGCCGTTTTGCCTAATAGGCCGAGTGATTTTCTATTTTTTTAATAAAATGTTTTCAATTAGTTATTTGAAACATTAATATTATATTATATTAAGACATAAATAATTGACTTAGTTGAGTTAGTTTAGGTTCGGTTAAGATGGGTTATGTTAGGTTAGGTAGGGTTGGTTAGGTTCGGTCATATATCTACGTTAGTTTTACCTCAAATATAAAAAAAAATGCCCGTATATAATGAAATGAAGAGCTTTATCATTTCATAAGAAAAAAATTGAAAAATAGTGAAATTCAGGAAAACTTGGTTTATGAAGCAAATCGGGCCTTGCATAGTAGGCCAAGACCTGCGTTCTGGCTACTAGGTACAACTAGGTAGGTATATAAGAGAGATCTAGATATAGAGAGATATAGAGAGATATAGATATATATAGATAGCTAGATATATAGTATATATATATATAAGGTAATCTATATAGCTATCTTGTCTAGATATATATATATCTCTCTATCATAGGTCATATCTATATGTCTATCTCTCTCTCTATCCTCTCTCTATATCTCTGAGCGCTATCTGTATGTATCTCTAGCTCTCTATGTATCTCTCTGTAGATGGCTCGCTAGCGCTATAGAGGTCTCTAGCTCTCGCGATATCTCGCTATCTATATCTAGATATATCTATCTCTCTCTAGTATCTCTATCTTCTCTATCTATCTCTATTCTCTCGCTCTCGCTATCTCTCTCTGTTCTGTCTCTCTCTCTTATGTCTCTCTCTCTCTATCTCTCTCTCTGTCTCTCTCTCTCATCTTCTCTCTCTATCTATCCTATCTCTCTTCTCTATATCTATCTATGTCGTACCTAGTCGCCAGAACGCCCTTCTCAGCCTACTATGCAAGGCCCGATTTGCCTAATAAGCCAAGTTTTCATGAAATAATTGTTTTTCGACTGCCTAACCTACCTAACCTAACCTAACTTTTTCGGCTACCTAACCTAACCTATAAAGATAGGCAAGGTTAGGTTAGGATAGGTTAGGTAGGGTTGGTTAGGTTCGGTCATATATCTACGTTAATTTTAACTCCAATAAAAAAAAATTGACCTCATACATAATGGAATGGGTAGCTTTATCATTTCATAAGAAAAAAATTAGAGAAAATATACTAATTCAGTAAAACTTGGCTTATTAGGCAAATCGGGCCTTGCATAGTAGGCTAGATAGGCCTGCGTTCTGGCTACTAGGTACACATATATATATATATATATATATTATATATATATATATATATATATATATATATATACTATATATAAAAAGGGAAGGGAGTACCACCTCTGGCTGGAAGAATCGGGACCCATAGCCTCGGAGGAAATCACACATAACGCATTGGAGGGAATGTAGGGTCCCCTCCAATACAGTTTCTGTGTGCTTTTCTCCTACCACCCCCTTCCTTTTTTTTTTTTTTTTGCTTTATTGTGTATTTAAAGGTTACAAAACGTACAAGACAAATGCCTAAAGGTTATGGATCTCTTGAAGCTCCTCTACCTCCGGACAGGAACCGAGGACGCAGCAAGCATTTCCCCTCTGGATCGCCACACTGAGGCGCTGAAACAAAAACTGCAAGCCCTTGGGTCTCTGGTGACGTCAATGAGCTTGGAAACCCAATTCCTTGAGAAATCCCAAGGTACTCCTACCACAGGGGCCATGCGTCTCAGACGCAATGGGAACAAAGAGGTTATTGGCCTGCCGGTCGCCTGTATTTGAGAGATTTTGCTGTTTCCCTGCGAATGGCCGCCCCACCTGCTTGATCAGCTCCGAAGTGTACATAGGTGTTAGCCCGGGTGGATACACATGTGTAGTCCCACACCAACTGTGTACCCTCCTTCCATGAGTATATGGTGATGCCATCAGGGCGAAGTGCGGGGAAATCCGGGTTTTGGACCCCTAGGATGCGAGGTTCTCTCTCCTTAGGCACTTAGCTGAGACGAGGCTTCTCTTGATGATGTCATTGACCTTGTTGTGGTCTTGCATGCCAGCCCTTGTGCTTCCGCAATGCAACCCATGCAGTCCATATGTGTCTGCTTCCACCCTGTTGCAAATACACTTGTATTCAGTGTGAATTGGGGCACCAAGGCGGAGGGCCACTACTACACGAAGGGATTCTGGATCTAGGGTCGTGCCCATTGCTGACATGGGTACTGCCAGGAGGATGTCTCCTGCATGGGGGGCACGTACTGCTCTGAGGCGGGCTTTTCTCCTTGTCTGATGTTGCGGCGCTGAGCATGGCATCAGCTACTTTTTCCACTAGAGGGTGGTCCCAGCGGGACTGTTTGTGTTGTTTTGTTGGCTCTTTAATGGTTGCTGGGGCTGCGAGAACATTCCACTGATTTGAACATTCAGTGAAAGCAGGATCGTGTATTCCTGCTGAATCTCTCAGGGATGCAGGTAAGATATCTCTGACGAGGTCGTGTGATGCGTGGGAGGAGGAAAGGAAGGCTGGTAGAGCAATTTGGGAGGCTGTGCGGACACCAAGGCCGCCAAGTCTTACAGGAAGGGCAGCTTGCTCCCACTGAGAGTCGTCCAATGACAAGTTCAGGACTTTCACCAGCATGGACCTCAGAAGGGTGTCATACACATTTAACTTAGGCCTGCTGTAGGATGGAGAACATCTCAGAAAGTAGGTCAACTTAGGGAGAGACAGGCATCTTGTGAGGAGAAAGTGAGCATCATGGGCATCAATCTTGTCAATCCTCTCTAGCATTCTCTTTAGATCAGTGATTTTTGCAGCCAGGACCTGCTCGATTGCTCGTGGGCCAATGGGGGCACCCAGGAGAGTGCAGTCCGGTGGCTCGACAACGAGAATGTCTGGAAGAACATCTTGTATTTGCCCAGTGGAATGGCCTGGGTTGTGGGAGATTATTTCACATTTGGATGCATTGAGAATGAGGCCCCAAGGCTGCTCCCTGCTTCTGGATTTTCGTTATATCCTCCAAAATGGTTTCCGGGGGTTCCAGCGAGAGTGCCGTCATCCAGGTACCAGATGTTTAGCTCGCTTGTCAAACTATCAGTGACCTCTTTGATAGCTAGGCAGAAAAGGAGGGGTGCTAAAGGGTCACCTTGTTGGACACCTTCACAGGAGGTTATTTCATGCTCCCCAAAAAAGAAGCTTAGAGTCCCCACTGTAGCACGATCGGATGAACGGGTAAAGGGGGACGGAAATGGTTGTGTACAGCCCTGAGGACAGCGTTTCTCCTGACTTGATTGAAGCATTTTTGAAGTCAAGCTTTACTAGTGCCTTCTGGTCCGGGAGATTAGCAATGTAAGCCCGCGCTGCATGTGCTGCAGCTTCACAACCTAGGGGAATCCCAATACCCGAGCTGATGAGGTTTCAGCAAGGCGGCTGCTTCTTGGCTGATAGATCTCACTGCAGCCTTAGCTACGAGGCGTCGGAGGGTGTTGCCAACGGCAATGGGCCTGATACCCCCTATCCTTCTTCTTTAGAGCACAGAGTGCGGCTCCATAAAAGACAGGCCTGATATCCTCAGGGATGCCGCCAGCCAAACACATGTTGGAGAATCTGGTAAGTTCCACTAGAAGGTCCTTTGCAGCATCTCCAAGCACCGGGTTCAGCATTTGTTTGATGTGCTGGGGTCTTAGACCTGTAAAACCCCCTGCTGAACCTGTTGGGAAAGACATGGCTGCTTTGTACACCTCAGATTCTCGAACAGTCAAGGGTTCTATGCCAGCATTGTTTTCCTGGGGATCCCTGCTGCTGTCGGGGCTCTGCGTGGGTGTTTGTCTTGAAGAGCCTCTGCTGTCGTGGCATTCCTGGGGGCAATATTGTCATCGCTGGTTATGATTTTGATGGCACCTGTGGTATTGCCCTCTTCTATTTTCCTGGTGATCTGTGCTCTCATTTTGTGGTTCTCAGACGAGTTATTGTTGGTCGTCCTGCGGCTGGTGTCCTTGGCACGAGGGTGGAGGCGGGACCAGGTTGTCTGCTCTGTGGAATTCATTAAGTGCCCTGATTACAAGGGTTGCTAATGACTTGTCTCTCCTGGGCGGTAATGCTAG
>WNGS01167613.1:20239-37048 GCA_020271785.1 Procambarus virginalis | reverse complement strand
CTAGAACATTACCGCAATTTCATTCATTTTCCAACAAGCCCCCCTCTCCCTCCTAATTCAACCTGTAATACTCCTCTTTCTACTCTTAACCCTATTCTTCCCTTAAATTCATTGGTGAATACACTATTCTCATTTATTACTTTTCTTTAAACACACTGTCTGTACAATCCAAATGACTTTAAAGGAATTGTTTCTAAGTCCTCGCTAGTCCTCTCCTAAAATCAATTATTTGAACTGTTTAAATTCCCACATTTCTCATCTGTAGATTATATTGGATTACTAATTTTAAAAGAAGAAGCTAGGAATGTCAAATATATCTCCTCTTATTTCCTGGTGAATGTTAAATGCAACATTATGGAACATCTTTGCCTCAATTACTGTTCTTGGGCCTTGCTTAATGTGTATATGTGAATGTCTGGGATGAAGGTTAAATCTGCAGGTTCCAAATGTGCTCAGTTTTGCTTCTTTGTAGGCTTACCAAGTCTTGCTTAAAGTTGAAGTACCCAGTACTAAGAAAACCTGATTTAATCTTTATCTGCTCTTACTAATTTTTGTGAACACTTATTTGATGAAGCCTGCTATCTTAATCTTGTTCCTACTTTCATCACAGTCTCCTTTGTCATTTGCTTGCTTGTGGTGGGTCGTAGCGACTACTATGTCAATCATGTGTATATCCTGATACCAAACCTGTAGTGCCATTATGTCAACTATCTCAACAGGGTTGTTGATTATCATACACTTACATCGGGGTTTCTTCTCTACACAGCTAAACCTACTTCCCGTTCTCCCAAATTGTTTCTGACACAACATCTCTAAATTGAGTAGGACCCTTGGAAATAGACCCCATTTAAAAATATTTTCCAAGTTTTCATATTTTAAATGTATCCAAGTTTACCTACATCGTCTCTTCTGTAAATGTTGTGGTTATTTTAAGAATTTACAACAATTTGATCAGCATGTCATGTGATAAAATACTGCACCATTGAAAGATCTTTTAGTGAAGGGCTCACGCTGGTATATGAGAAAACACATATTCCTCGTAACATTATTTTTTCCTCGGTCTGCTTCTCTCTATAGCTTAGAGGCCATTTTCCATTTTCTAAATAACAAAAATTGTGGACTTACTGTTCTGACATGTTACTATATTTTGTACTGGTACTGTGTTAACCGGCTTTTCATTGTTCGTCTGTCTAAATGTCTGCTTCTTGTTGGTCATTCTGGCTTTTGAACTTCCAAATGTAACTTATTGATCTGTCTCTCATTTTTACACATTGATGATGTCCTTTATTTCCTTTAGTTCACTATTCCGAATCCATATCATATAACGTTATATTGAGAGCTGGCAATGAAGTTTATCTTGGCCATATAATGTTTAAATGTGTTTGGACTAGCCTGGGATAGCCTGCAATGGTAATCAGGTGTTCTCCAATATGAGCTTATTCCCTGCTTATTTTTCTTCAAACATTGACCCATCTTTCCATTGGACCTGGCTCTAGGGGGAGCAAAGGGAACACACAGGTGGTCGTAATGTGATGGCCAAAAACCTATTGACAAGTTATTGAGATAGACTGATAAAGTAACTTTGCTAGTGCCTGCCCCGCCCGTCGCCCAACCTTCACTGCTGCCAGCCTTGCCCCATCCCGCCCGCCCCACCCACACGACTGCCAGCCTGCCCCATTCCCCGCAGCCCTAACCCTTCGGCTACGACGTTCCCACACCCCCCCCTCCAAAAATGTTAGGAGGAAAAAAAACATATGAAGAGTGTTCAACGACTACCACTGTCTCCAAGACTTCTAAATGTGCAATAATAGTGCAAAAACTGTACATAGTGCAATATGTGTGTAAATAAAGAATGAAAAATGTGAATACATATTATATTGGTTATTTGAAAACATTGTTGTGTTCATTGTATATGCAATGTATGCACACTTTTATTATCATTGAACATGAAGTAACATTATATGCAACACAATTAGTTGAATAAAATTGTGATAAAATACACCTAGACACTGTAAACAAAAGGCAACACCGCCTAGTGAACTGAGACCGAGAACGTTATACGGTTGACATTGCTTAGGAACTGATGCTAGGCAGCTGGCGAGGTGAGGTCTGTGGCTCCACCCCCCCCACCTCTCGGGGCGGGGAGGGCTTGCGCCGATGATCGGCGCGACAGTAAAAGTGTGATGTTGCTTGTTTCCTTGGGACTGTAGGGAGTTTCTACCTCTCTGTTCAGTTTTTGTTTTATTTTTTTACCATGTGGGCTTTGTTTTGTTATGCCTACCTTTCTGGGTGCCTAACCCTGGTCGATGGCAGATAAGGAAAAACCCAACCACAAGGGGGTTTTCCAGGGCCATTGCTCCCTGAACCTCTCTGAAGGGGCCAGGTTCTGGTGCTGGTCCCTGTTAGGTCTGAACTCCTTAGCTAATGTCCCGGTCTAATATAACATACCGGGCCAAGTGTTTTTCGGCCCAATAAGCTCCAGGGAGCCATAGGGGCTCACCCAGAAAATGGCGTTTCATTACATTTAACGCTGGTTTTTTTGCCAGACTTCCCCGCCCTATTGTGGCCAAAGTATGCCACCTACGATTTTTTTTCCCCCAATGATCAGGGAACACAAATGAACACTTTTTGTAAGACGAAAGAATTTTCTGGGGGGAGCCCCGTCGGCTCCCCGGAGCTATCCCAGGCTGATATGCTAATGTCAGACTTTGGCATCAGTCATGTGTATGGAGTTCTTAGGCCTACCGGGAACCACGGCCAGAACCGGGCCCCCTCAGAGAGGCAAGGGGAGCAATGGCCTATAGAAGCCCCCGTGTGGTTGGAAGCATTCTATGTCTGCCATCGACCGGGACAGGCACCCAGAAAGGTAAGCGCCCCAAAACAAACCCCTATTCTGGTTAAAATTGCTACCAAAAGCCGAACTAGTGGATAGAACTCCCCAAAGAAAAACGAGCAAACTGGTGTGACGTCACACGCTGTCTGCGCAGCTCCCCCCTCCCCGGGAGGGGGAACGGGGAGCCCCAGACCCTCCGCGCCGGCTACCCACACCTCAGTTCTTGAGGCTGATGCTATAGGCGAAGGTCGTGTGCTCTGGCTCCGGTGTTCGCTACAACACTGTGCTTGCGTGTGGTGTTTGTTTTCTGGGTGCGAGAGCCAGGAGTAATTTTTGGTACTCGGGCTGCATGCGCCTAGGGTTTCCTTCCCTAGGTGCCCTGTAAGTACTACCCTTGGGGCTTGGGGCCACCTTCCACAGGCTCCTTGGGATCTGCCTCTGCTGGTCCGTTTTACCTTTTTTCGGTTTTTCGGCCGCCTGTTGGGCTCTTGGGTGTTCTGTTCTCCCTTGTTACTGGCAGGTAAGAGGCAGTTTGCACTGGTAGGGGCGCAGGGTGCTGCACAGCTTGTATTCCCGACATAGCGGCCGGCTCTGTTCCCTGGGGTTCGCTGTCCTCTTGCGGGGTTTTGTTTTTCTTTTTGTTTTTGCCTGGTGGGGGGTTCTCTCATATTCATTCCTTAGTTCTAACCCTTTCACGGTTATACTCGATGGCGCCCCCTGCTAGGTCCCCGTGAGTGTACACGTCCCTGGGGTACAGCTATAGAAGTTCGATTGGTAGTTTTGGGCGCCGGTTAGCAGCTCCCTGCCTGGGACTACCTGAGCGCGAGTCCTCTTAAAGTAAACGCTCAGGACCCTGGGAATCCCCTAGGGGGCGCGTGGGTCCGATGGATGTGACCCCGGAGTCCCCACTCGCTGTGTGCGAGTTTGAGGGTTGCTCGGTCCCTTTGTCTCAGGGTGACCCTCATTGTTTTTGCCTCTGCCATGCTGCCTGTTGGGTCGGTGATACTTTCGACCCTGAGTCCTGTGAGTGTTGCTGCTTGCTTGTGACTCAATTTACCCAATCCTCTGATGATTCTCTTCGGGTACAGGCGGCGCGTGCGTTGCAGTCTAGGTTTCGTCTGTTGCAACGCGCTAGGTTGGTTGCTCACCCGGATGCCCCGGGGCTGCCCCGCTTTGCTTTTCGTGACCCGGACTTGGGGGTGGGGGTCGCTTCGATCCTGGTTCAGTCCGCGCCTCCTCGTCCTTCCCCTACTGCTCGTTCTGGTCCCCCCCCCTTGCTTCCAGCCCCGAAACGTCTGAGGGTTTCGGGGTCGGAGCAGGGGTTACTTGATCTTGAGACTCGGGCAGCTTCGGGGGGTGCCCCTTCCGGGGGAGCGGCAGAGGCATTCGAGTCTTGTCTCCCGGCCGAAGCTTCGGGGTCTGACCAGTGGGCCCCCCTTCCTTCAGCTGTTCCGGCTGCTCCGTCCTTGTCTTGTGGGGTCGGGGCTTGGGGAGAGGACTCGGCCTCGGGTCCTGTGGTGTTGGACCTCGAGGCTGGGGAGGGGCTGACTTGGGGGCCTTGGGCTCCGCTGGACCCCGCCTGGGTTTTTCTTCCCTCTGAGCGGGGCTTATTGTTACAAGGAGTGGGGTTCTCTTTTCCCCCTCTGCGTACGAGTTGGATTTGGTGTCGGCCCCTCCCCGGGTTCGGTTCCGTGTTCCCCGGGTTCGTCGGTTCCGTCTTTCCGGAGGTTTTCGGCTTATCGCATCCAACCTGGTGAGGTGCGAGCGGCCTTTGCAGCTTACCTCCTGCGGGACCCGGATTATGCCTCGGAACTGGATCCATCTGAGTTCAGGTTTGGGACTTCGTTCCCTTTCTGGCTCCGTTACGAGGTTCCGGAGTCTTCCTGGCTAGCAGCCTGCCCTTGCTTGTTTTGGATTCCTGGCATTCCTTCTGTCGTTCCCGCACGTTGGAGTGGCGGGAAGCTTCCACGGTGATTCAGGTTTTCCTGGGGGGCGAGCTTGAGTACCTGAATGAGTGCTTGTTTGCCCCTGCCCTCCCCCGCGATGTGGGCGTTATTCAGCTCCATGTGCAGGTTCCCGTCCTTTCGGCGGCGCTTGTTGCGGAGGACTTGCGCGCCCGGGGCCTTTTGGCTTCGGCCTTGCGGTTCTTTTCCATCCTGGAGCTGTCCTCGGATTGGCTCGTGGAGGATGTGAGGACGCTTGGGTCCGTCCCAGGGTCCGGCGCCTTGTCCTCGGCTGCGCGCTCGTTCGCTGCCTTGTTGAAGCTGTTCACGCCGATTTTGCGGGATGCGGTTTCCCTGTTTTATGCTTCCCGTCTCGCGTGTCGGCAGGCGGTGCTGGGTTCCTCCGTGGAATCTGCTTGGGCTCTGGCTCTTAGGCGTTCTTCCCCCTTTTGTCCTCTTCTTTTTGCGGAGTCGGCCGTGGCGCAGTTTATTCAGGCTGCGTCGGCGGCTTGTCGTCCGATGTCGGACTTGTTGGTCTTCCGGGGGTCCCGGGGTGGGTCTTCCCGGAAGGGTCGTGCCAGAGCTCGGGGTTCCTCTCGTCGTGGTAGGCCTCTGGTGTCAGGTTCGGGTTCGGCTCCTGCTGCGGACCCGCCCTCGTCTGGTCGGCGCGGTGTTCGCTCTGTGCGGGGTTCTGGGTCTCGTAAGGGTCGCCGGCCCTTTCGCGGTTTGCCCCGTTGACGGGGCGAGGGGGGGGGCGGCTTGCGCTGTTCGCCCGCGCCTGGTCCCACGATTCGTGGGCCTTTCAGGTCGTGTCTTGCGGTCTGCGGTGGCGTTGGGTGGCCCCTCCCCCTTTGGGGGGGTCGGGGCTGGCAGGGCAAGTTTCTTCCCCTGCGCTCCGTCGCGTCGTCTTGGAGTGGGTACGTTTGGGCGTCGTCGAAACGACGTCGTCCCTCAGATGGGTTTCCCGTCTGTTTCCGGTTCCGAAACGGGACTGCGCGGACCTGAGGTTCATTCTGGACTTGTCCCGTCTGAACCCCTGGGTTCATTGCCCCTCCTTCCGGATGACTACGCTGTCTCAGGTTCGGCTCCTTTTGGAGCCGGGCGCTTGGATGGTGTCCCTGGACCTCCGGGACGCTTATTGGCATGTCCCGATTCATCCGCGGTTCAGGGACTGGCTCGGTTTTGTGGTGGGGCGTCAGAGTTACCGCTTTCGTTGTCTCCCGTTCGGGTTGAACCTGGCACCTCGCGTGTTCACGCGCCTTACACGGGTAGTCGTGGCTCGGTTGCGTCTCCTAGGAGTTCGGGTGTTGGCCTACCTCGACGACTGGCTGGTTTGGGCTCCCAGCCGGTCCGCTTGCTTGCTAGCCAGGGATTTGGTTCTTTCCCAGCTCGCCGGGTTCGGGTTCTTGGTGAACTGGAGGAAGTCCCATCTGGTTCCCTCTCAGGTTCGGACTTGGCTGGGCCTCGTTTGGGACTCTCGCACCTCCTCCTTGTCTCTCCCTCCGGAGTCTCTCCAGCGGCTGCGGTCCCGCCTTCGTCTGTTTCTGGTGGGCCCTCGGGTCACCCGGCGGTTGCTCGAGGGGCTGTGCGGGAGCCTGAACTTCGCGATGCTGGTCTACCCGCCGGGTCGGGTTTGGCTTCGTCGGCTGTTCTGGTTCCTTCGGGGTCACCCCTTCCGCCTCTCTCGCGATCGCAAGGTTCGACCCCCGGGGGCCTTGCGTCGGTTGCTGCGTCACCGGCTTCCTCTTCGGGTTTTTCGGGGTTCGGTGCCATGGCGCCTACCCGAGCCCTCGCTCGATGTGTACACGGATGCGTCGTCTCTAGGCTGGGGTTTTGTGACCAGTGCTCACCAGGCCGGCCAGGGGCGTTGGGGTCCGTCCTTCCGTCGAGCTCACAGCACGGTGCGGGAGTTCGCGGCGGTGTGGTTTGCTCTTCGGAGGATTCGGGTGGCCCGCGGATCAACGATCCGGCTCCATTCGGACTGCTCTCCGGTGGTTCATTGCCTGAACCGCGGGGGTTCGATGCGGTCCTTGTCTCTTTGGGGTTGGTCGCTTCGGGTGACTCGTCTGCTGAGTTCTCGGGGTTTGGCTCTCCTGGCTGTTCACGTACGGGGCGTGTCCAACGTCTTGGCGGACGCCCTGTCTCGCTTCGTTCCCCTCTCCACGGAGTGGACGGTCGACGACGAGTCCTTCCGCTGGCTTTGCCAGACGTTCGGGCGTCCCGAGGTGGACCTCTTCGCGTCGGCGTGGTCGCGGCGTCTTCCCGTGTATGCGGCGCCCTTCCCCGATCGCGAGGCCGTCGGGGTCGACGCCTTGCGGCTCGACTGGTCGAGGTGGAGGTTCCTGTACCTCTTTCCCCCGGTTCAGCTGTTGCTCCAGGTCCTGACTCGCTTAGAGACTTACCAGGGGAGAGTTGTCCTTCTGGCCCTTGGTGGCCGGCCCAGCCTTGGTTTCCGGTGCTAGTTGCTCGGTGTCCGAACCCGAGGGTTTTTCCGCGGCTCCGCCTCTTTCAGCAGATCGGGCCGGTGCGTCACGTGGCTGGTTCGATCTTCTCCTCGAGTCTTCGCGTATGGTATTTTTGACTCGAGTTTATCATCATCTCTATGGTGATCAGGTGGCCTCCTTGTTGGTGTCTCACCTGCGGGCTTCATCTCGGCGGCAGTATGAAGTTTCCTGGCGGTCCTTCTCTTTCTTTTTGCGTCTTCGTCGTGTTCATTCCTTGTCTGTTCGGGTGGTCTTGTCCTTCCTCTCGTGGTTGTTTCAGGACCGTCATCTTATGCCTAACACTGTCGCCTCCTATCGTGCGGCGCTGGCGGAGCCGCTTCAGCTTGCTTTCGGTATCGATGTCACGTCTGCGCCGTTTCGCAAGCTGTCTCGTGCTTTGTTTCACCTCCGGCCTGCTCATGCGCCGCCTGAGCCGTCCTGGTCTTTGGACAGGGTGCTCGCTTTCCTTTCGTCTCCTCGTTTTGTTGTGGCCCCTTCGGTCCAGGATTGTTTTTCCAAGGCTCTTTTCTTGTTGGCTTTGGCCTCTGGGGGTCGGGTCGGGGAGCTTCATGCTCTCCTCCGGCGCAGGGGCTTCTGCTCTTTTGGTCGTGGTGGTAGTTTTGTTCGCTTGCAGCCGTCTCCTTCTTTTCTGGCAAAGAATGAGACTGCTGCGTTCCGGAGGGGTCCGTGGGTGGTTGATGCTTGGTTGGTCAGGCCGGGGGTGCATCATGTTTTGTGTCCGGTTGCGGCGCTTCGCCGTTATTTGCGCGCCACGGCTTCTGTGTCCGGGGACGCGCTCTGGGTTGATCCGGTTTCCCTTCTTCCCTGTTCGCGGGTGCGGGTCTCTCAGGTCGTCCGCAGGGTTATTAAGTCCAGCCAGCCTGCGGTCTATCCCCGTGCCCATGACGTTCGGAAGTTCGCGGCGCTTGCTGCCGTCTTTGGGAATATGTCTTGGTCTGATATTCGGGCGCGGGGTTTTTGGCGGTCGAACAGGGTCCTGGCTGCTCGTTACCTTGTCAATGTTCCTGGGCCCCGGCGGGCCTGTGTTGCTTTGGGTCGGCGGTTGCAGCCAGTTGTCTCGGCTTCGAGTTGAGGAGTGAGCGACGACCGCCTCCCGGGTAAGTCCCTCTTTTTTCCGTCTGTGGGTAGTTAGCTCCGGGGAGCCGACGGGGCTCCCCCCAGAAAACCAGCGTTGAATGTAATGAAACGCCATTTTCTGGGTGAGTCCCGGAGGCTCCCCGGCATCCCTCCCTCCCTCCGGTCGGCGTTTTTTTCGCGTTTTTGACATCCAGCCTCAAGAACTGAGGTGTGGGTAGCCGGCGCGGAGGGTCTGGGGCTCCCCCTTCCCCCCCGGGGAGGGGGGAGCTGCGCAGACAGCGGCGCGGCAGCGTGTGACGTCACACTAGTTTGCTCGTTTTTCTTTGGGGAGTTCTATCCACTAGTTCGGCTTTTGGTAGCAATTTTAACCAGAATAGGGGTTTGTTTTGGGGCGCTTACCTTTCTGGGTGCCTGTCCCGGTCGATGGCAGACATAGAATGCTTCCAACCACACGGGGGCTTCTATAGGCCATTGCTCCCCTTGCCTCTCTGAGGGGGCCCGGTTCTGGCCGTGGTTCCCGGTAGGCCTAAGAACTCCATACACATGACTGATGCCAAAGTCTGACATTAGCATATCAGCCTGGGATAGCTCCGGGGAGCCTCCGGGACTCACCCAGAAAATGGCGTTTCATTACATTCAACGCTGGTTTTTTGGAATTTTTTGTTTTTGTTGCGCCTGTGGGTGTTGAAGGCAAAATGGCCCTTAGCAGCCCAAGGGTTAATGGAGCGCCACCCTCCTCCTTATTGTCTGAATTACTTTGTCCCTCTTACGGTCATGCATAGCCTTGTTGAAAGAATGACTTACAGGATGTGCATGTGTATAGCTTCCCCGACTGTCCCTCGCGGTCACCTGTCCCTCGATAGTATCCTATGGTGAATCGGATGCCTTTGATGTAATTACCTAAGTGTAATTACCTAAGTGTAGTTATAGGATGTGAGCTACGCTCATGGTGTCCCATCTTCCCAGCACTCTGTCATATAACGCTTTGAAACTAATGACGGTCTTGGCCTCCACCACCTTCTCACCTAACTTGTTCCAACCGTCTACCACTCTGTTTGCGAAAGTGAATTTTCTTATATTTCTTCGGCATCTGTGTTTAGCTAGTTTAAATTTATGACCACTTGTTCTTAAAGTTCCAGGTCTCAGGAAATCTTCCCTATTGCTTTTATCAATTCCTGTTACTATTTTGTATGTAGTGATCATATAACCTCTTTTTTCTTCTGTCTTCTAGTTTTGGCATATTTAATGCCTCTAACCTCTCCTCGTAGCTCTTGCCCTTCAGTTCTGGGAGCCACTTAGTAGCATGTCTTTGCACCTTTTCCAGTTTGTTGATGTGCTTCTTAAGATATGGGCACCACACAACCGCTGCATATTCTAGCTTTGGCCTAACAAAAGTCGTGAACAATTTCTTTAGTATATCGCTATCCATGTATTTAAAAGCAATTCTGAAGTTAGAAAGCGTGGCATAGGCTCCTCGCACAATATTCTTTATGTGGTCCTCAGGTGATAGTTTTCTATCTAGAACCACACCTAGATCTCTTTCTTTATCAGAATTCTTTAAAGATTTCTCACATAATATATAGGTTGTGTGAGGTCTATGTTCTCCTATTCCACATTCCATAACATGGCATTTATTAACATTAAATTCCATTTGCCAAGTGGTACTCCATATACTTATTTTGTCCAGGTCATCTTGAAGGGCATGACAATCATCTATTTTTCTTATCCTTCCTATTATCTTAGCATCTTCAGCAAACATGTTCATATAATTCTGTATACCAACTGGTAGATCATTTATGTAGACAATAAACATCACTGGTGCAAGAACTGAACCCTGTACTGTACTGCACTTTTGATGGTGCTACCTAGACTAGGGAGGCTATGTAGCATCAATGTAATTACTTAGGTGCATACATAAGTATGCATATGTAATTACATATGTAATTACTTACTTGCACCCCCTGACTGTACAGTATTTCCCTTTTTCCAGGACACTGACATCTTATGAAGAAAGCATTTTGAAGTCTTTCAAGCGCAAGTATATTGGAGATGAGGATAATCAGCCACCAAAGAAGAAGAAGAAAACTTCTAAGAATCCAAATCCTTTATCCTGTAAAAAGAGCAAGAAAGTAAACCACAGCAACAGAATGAAGGAGAGAGAAAAAGGATGAGAAAACGGCACCGGATAAAGAAAAACGTGTGTAGGGAATCTGTCTCATCGGATGTTCAATAAATTTGCATAGAATTGTCTAGTGTGTAACTATAACCCTCACAACAATTATTTAACTACATACACAAATACAGCACTGCAAATCACAATCACACACAAATGCTTATATGAAATTTCTACATGAGTGCATACATTACAAAAAAAAAAATATCTAAACTGTTGGGTGAATAGTGCCTAGTTATTCTACTCTGGGAAAAGTGCAAACCCGAGTCCTTTCACTTGTGACATGAGTGGATGAGGGCACTAGCCAGAACAGTGCATGCAGTGTTATGAATCTGCAAGGATGAATTAATGCATGCAGACAGTGATATTAATGAAAGAATAGATGGGCTACCTAGTGAATGTTCCTGGGGCCTGGTCAGGCCTGTGTCGCTTGGATCGGCAGTTGCAGCCTGTTGTCTCGACTTCGAGTTAAGATACGAGCACCGACCGCCTCCTGGGTAAGTCCCTTTGGTTTTCGTCTTTGGTGAAGTAGCTCCGGGGAACCACAGGAGCTCCCCCCAGAAAACCAGCGCTGAATGTAATGAAATGCCATTTTCTAGGCGAGACCTGGAGGCTCCCTGGTAACCCTCCTTCCCTCCGGTTGGCATTTTTTTCATGTGTTTTTGACATCCAGCCTCAGAACTACAGGGTGGATTGCCGGCGAGGTGGGTCTGGGGCTCCCCAATTCCCTTCCTGGGGAGGGGAAACTGCGCAGGCATGCAGCTTGTGTGACATGCTCGTTTGCTTATTTTTATGTGGGGAATTCTGTCCAATCATTTGTCTATTTTAGTCGTTTTAACCAGAATAGGGATTTGTTTTGAGGAGCTTACCTTTTGGGTGCCTGTCCCGGTCGATGGCAGATATAGAATGCTCCAAATCCCATGTGCATTTCTATAGGCCATTACTCCTTGTGCCTCTTTGAGGGGGCCGGTTTCTGGCTCGTGGTCCCTGGTAGGCCTAGAACTCCATTCACACTGATCCAAAGTCTAATGATATACATATCAGCCTGGATGGCTCGGGGAGCCTCCGGGTCTCACCCAGAAAATGGCGTTTCATTACATTCAACGCTGGTTTTTGGTTTCTGAACATAAAAGTTCTTTATATATCATGCCATGGGTTACAAGAAAGTCAGTGGTAATGTTCAACCTAAGAAATAGTTGTGAGGATGATGATAGAGGAAAAACAAGAGATCATTCATAGTGAGACATAGTGATGTGATGTCTCACTACAGACAAGTGTTAAAACATAAGGAAAAACAAGTTTGTATAGACAGATTCTTAGCAAGACAAGCAAGCAGTGAGCCACCACCAGGTCCTAGTGGTATGCCTGCAAAATGTGAGAGAGAGAGAGAGAGTACCCACAAATGTCATCACTGCTGTTATAATAGAAGGGGACTTCCCTTCTAAACACTAACATCTCTCCTCCTCCCTGTCGTCCATATGCCAACAAGAGTCTTCCATAAAGGTAAGGTACCTAAGAGTATTCCGTGTAAAATGAATTTTTTAGTGAATATTTTTGGGGGGGTGTGGAACAGATTAATTCAATTTACATTACAGTATTGCTTATGGGAAAATTCATTTCGGTTTTTGTACCGTCTCTGGGAACGGATTAACTACGAAAACGAAGGTACCACTGTATGTGTGTGTATAATTACCTAAGTGTAGTTACAGGATAAGAGCTACAATTGTGGTGTCCTGTCTCCCTAGCACTCTTTGTCATATAACGCTTTGAAATTACTGACAGTTTTGGCCTCCACCTTCTCACCTAACTTGTTCCAACCGTCTACCACTCTGTTTACAAAAGTGAATTTCTTTGTATACTGGGACAGTGTAGTGTGGCTGTCACTCACAAAATAAAATAAAATAATGCTGCTTTGGCCCTTGCAGTGTATTCACCTAGTTGTGCTTGCGTGGGTTGAGCTCTGCTCTTTTGGCCTGCCTCACAACTGTCAATCAACTGTTTTTACTACTTACTATTTTCCCGTTGGGAAAAAATCCCAAAGGGAACACCATAAAACACAGTCCAAAGACCAAACAGGGTCAAGCACCTCAAGTGGGCTGGGGGTGAAACAGTGCACAAGACAGCCTGTGAAACTGCTGAGGTAGTATCAACACCAAACACAAGCTACAGTGTGTGGTGCAAGCTACAGTGGCTCTGCCAGCACCGCATTATATGAGGTGACAGCATTCAGCATAAGATGCCGATCAAGAAAAAGTCAAGAAAGGAGAGCCCCATATGCTCGGAATCCAAGGAACAACGACAAAGGGACAGGTAATGGCGAACGTAGCACCAAAAAATTTCATACTGTTGCAGAGGAGGAGGAGGAGGCAGGTAGAACACCATCGAAGAAGTCACCTGCTCACCATAAAGATGCATAAAATAGTTAAGACACAAAGAGCAGAAGAGGTCGAACCAGTGAAATGTTGTACTGTATGTTACCAGGATGATCTTTTGAAAGAGACAGAGCCACGGAATAATGCCCTGGTCTGATATTGAGCAGGCAGTGCCTAAAACCAAGCCAGGTGGCCACGAAGGAGCCAAAAGGACCACATCCCATTTATGGGACTCCAACCGAGGAACTAGAACAAAACAGCTAGAGGGAAGAAAGGTACAGGAAACCCCTCCATGACCAGTCCTGCTGAAAGGCATCCATCACGAGGGCCTCATGATAGAACAGAACAGAACTGTATAAGGAAGGCACTGAATTCAAACCGATGCAAAGAGGTCCACATTGGGGCGCCTGAACGTCTCATAGTGTTAAAGGAAGGACACATCATCAATGGTCCTTTCCGTGGAGACGGGAAGGACCCGGGACAGACTATTTGTAAGAGTATTGGACACTTCCAGAACATGAATCATGCAGAGACCCAAACCCTGAGAACCAGCAGAAGAGCTACTCATAGCATCCAGGCATCCAAGTGCCCATTCCAACCCCCCCCCCCCCATACCCTAGTTCAGACAGTGGGGCACAGGTTGAATGGAGCTGGAGCACAAAGTCCAGAGGAATCCAAATCCTCCTCTGAGGATTGCAAATTACCACAGCGTGTCCGACAAAGGGGAGGAGACCACGACCCCGAGTGCCTTGGTGAGCGCTTGTCACGAAGCCCCAACCCAAAGCCAATGCATCAGTGAAGACATCAAGCGAGGGATGAGGACGGCGGCAGGGAACTAAACCCTAAAAGACCAAAGAGAAAGCTAGCAATGCAGCAGCGGAAAAGGGCCCGTGGAGTTCACACCCAATAGTCATGGAGGCAGCAAAAGGGGATGTCTTAAGAGAAACAGAGCAGCCTCCAGAGCCACACCCTGCAACAGAAAAACCACACAGGCAAAGTTTAGACTCCCCCACAACCTCTCAATCAACCACCGAGTGACCCGGTGCCATCTCAACACCAACTGACGGTGGTGCTGCAGCTAGAGAAAAGCCACTGGAGGAGGGGAAAATTATGCTGACTGAGGATCTCAAATGAGGCCCAGCCAAGTTCAAACCTGGGAAGAACTAGATCCCTGGCAAGCACATACACACAGACCAACTGGGAGCTCATACCATCTAGTCTTCAAGGTAGGTCAAATCACAAACCACCGCCAACCAAAATAGAGCCAAGGCAATTCAATCCAAGCATGTTAACACATGTCGAGCCTTATTGAGCCCAAATGGGAGAACCTGAAAGCCTGATGTCCCACCACAAAACCTTGCCAATCCCTGAACCTCGGATGTATAGAGTTGTGGCAATGCACATCCAGGCGGCAGCCTCCAATGTGAGACAAACCTGAGCCAAATAATAATCTGGAATGTGGGGCAAGGGATAAACCAGTTCAACCTCGAAAGGTTGATGATGAACTGGAGAATCCAGATTTGGAATGCAGGAACCCACCCTAGTGATGCAGTTGTGTAAACCACACCAGAATCCACCCACTCAGAGATGACCTGACACGGGTGAGGAGAAGAAACCTGCCCTGTAAGACCCGAACCCCCAGACGGGCAGGAACAGATGAACTCCACCACAGGCCATGCAAAATAATCAGAAAATCCCACAAATTGTGGGATTAGGAGCCAGTAAACTGGACAATCCACCCCCCCCCTCCTCACAGCACTGTCAAAGGGATGAACCATAAAAAACCAGTCCCTTCCATAAAGAGCAAGTCTGGAGTTTACCAAATGGAGAAGGATTGGCTAGTGGAAGCACTTAAAACCTGGAATCTGGCTCTACAGAAGGTCTATCATCAAGGAAGCTTTTCAAGTAAGTAGTAAGTAATTATCAAAGAAGGCACCAAGCCGGGAAGGCTATGTAGCACCAAGCTTTTCAGGTAGCTGCAGCTTTGAGAGCTAGGTTTGCTAGGGCCAGGCATTTGAGGCATTGTGAAAGATTGGATGCCACAGGGCTGGCCTCTGGTGTTTACAGACCCATAATTGGAGGTGTTGGTTGTTGTTGTTGTTAAAGATTCGCTACCTGGAACAAGAAGTTCCAAGTAGCACGGGCACGGGCTATGGTGAGCCCGTCTTCTCGTCCGAGGTGTTGGTGATCTTCACCTGGACAAAGTCTGCACCCCCTCTTCCTACAGCTGTGAGTGGGGTTCATTCTGCTTCATTTCCTCCTTCCCTTGATTCCTATTCCAAAGTGTCAGAAGGTTTCAGAGTTTTGGCATAGGCCATTGGGATGTAGCTCTGCAGCCCGCCCTCCAACAAAGACCCAAAAGGATTCATTGCACTTTACAGTTTACACACGACTCACACTGATGACATTAGAACACTTCTGGAACAAGTGCTTCACTGATCAATTTTGTTCGAAACCAACAATGCTGTAAACAGTTCATCTTCAAAACAAAGGCCCAAAGTGCATTCCATGCACCCGCAAACCCCCCGTATTATGAATAAAAAACGGTTGTAGTTGGCAAGACACTCGCCTGGCTTTCGCAAGCCACTTCTGTCCTGGGTCCTTATCCTGGCGGGGAAGGATTTAAACGTGGGTGCAAATCCGTTTACGGTAGCCGCTGAATTACCCAACAGGAAAGTAAGTACACCTGGTGGTTAAACGATTGGCGGGGTTGCATTCCGGGAACATAGGATTGGCCCAAAACATTATGCGCGCTAGTGGCTCGTACAATAATGTAAGAACTCTTATATATAAATAAATAAAAAAAGTTTACAACACGACTGCACAACTGATGACATTTCGAATTCTGGAACAAGTGCTTTACCGACCAATTTTGTTCGAACCACAATGTTGTAAATGCTTCACCACGACCTCACCTTAAACAAATACTAAAATATAAATCGGCAACAGAACCTAAACATCTTACCTAACCTAGTACAATATATGCACAATTATGCTAACATATAATATTAATTTAATATTAGAAATTCCAGTTTATTTGAATGACAGCACGTTAAAACTTGCTGACATGCATCTTTGGGTCAACCGCCTGGATTGGAATGGAATTTGGTCTGAGGACGGGTTGAGCGTCTTCCTGCTCCAGGGGTAGCCGCATCCACATTGACAACAAAGCCAGTTGAATATTCCTTCCCAGGGTTTTGGGGCAATCACCCGCATTCCAAGCCTTCGCCTTTGGAGGACAACCTTTCTTGTCTTAGGTGTTGGACGAGGACTGTGGCTCTACCCCGGAGCACTAGTTGCAGTTTTTTTTTGAGTCGAGAGGAAGCCCAAGGAGTGCCAAGGAGTGCCATGAATGCCATGAATGCCGTTCAACCATTCTTGGATCTTGGTTCCATCCCCAAAGATTTTTTTTGCTTCAGGGAGATAATTTTTCATGTCCTCCTATGTGCAAATATGATCGTTCGGCTGCTCCACACTCAGGTTCCAACCCGTCCTCGACTCAAGTCTATTACATCCAGCGGTCACAACCCACAAGCATCATAAATTTATTACATGCCGTTCTTCAAAAGGGAATTTTTCCTCAAATTAAATGAATTAATATTAATAATATTAGCATTGTCTTGTATATATAGGCATAGGTTAGGTTGACCAGACCACACACTAGAAGGTGAAGGTACGACTACGTTTCGTCCGTCCTGGACCATTCTCAAGTCGATTGTGATGAGGAAGTAGATGCAAGCAATAAATAGGCTAGAGAGAGGTAAGGAGCAAAATGTAGTAGCTGTAGAGGAGAAAGTAGTAGGAATAAAGAACTGCAGAAGGCCTATGGCCCATACGAGGCCGCTCCTATTATAACCACCGAATGACGGAGATAGTAATTGGAATAGAAGAGGATAGTAAGGGAACG
>WNGS01167613.1:0-13091 GCA_020271785.1 Procambarus virginalis | reverse complement strand
AGCGCACGATCTTTCAATATTGCTTCGGACAGGTGTTTGGGAGCCAGAGGCACGTGCGCCACCCATTGTTGCTCACTCAGTACTAACCAAGCCAGCAGCTCTAGGGCATTCTGGGAATTTTTTTGAAGATGGCTGCCTCTCACTGCAGATCCTAAGAGTCCATTTCGTACACAACCGACTGCACCACGTTTTGAATGGATATGTAAAAATAAAAAAGAGTTTTCTCTGGCGCAGTTTCAAACCGATCGAGTTTTGTCGGTGGGTGCAGTCCAGTGGTTAAGTAATTTAAAAAATATTCTGTATACTGGTATTTAAAAATATAGAAATTGTTATAGGAAATTCATTAAATTTATGCCCACAGAAAACTATACTTAGATAATTACACACACACACATTATTTCAGTGAATATGTGTACTCACTTGTTTGCTTTTAATGCCAGATCTTTGTTTTTTGTGTTGGTTTCTCAAGAGTAGGGGCCTTGTGATGAAGAATAAAATAGGTGCACCAGTCACCCCTGATGAATATGCTGGCGAAGATCCTCATCTTGTGATGCTACAATATACCTAGATAAAATATATGCAGCATATAAGTTGAAGAGTTGGATATAACCCATACAGATTCTGTAAGCACTGCACTAACACCATTTGTTAAGGACCAAAACTACTGTACACACATTTTATTTTTTGTTCTTACTGATGCATATAGATTTAATTTTATTTATTTATTTAATTTATTTTTATTTTATTTTATTATAAAAGACATATTATATTTTGCTCAAACTGATGTATATAGATTGAATAATCCTCTCGAGTAAGATCTGTCTCAATACAGTATTGTCTCTCATCAACTGATAGGTCTCAGGTTGATGTACAAATTGTGCTATGATGTGTTTGGAAGTACATGAATATAACCTCGAGTGTGTTTTATAAATACTTACTTAGCTGGGTTTTCTTTCTTGAGAAGTGACTTTATACATGATGAAGCTGGAATGGGGTTACCTTCATGGCCACATTTATGGACAGGAAACTGTTTTACTACCATCCATGTTCCATATAAACTTGAACCTGAAAAATATTGTATGCAGTATTCAGTATTAACAATTATTACATTGCATATAATATTCTCAAGTTTGCTGAAAATTAGGTTTCCTCATTATGTTTTTGACCAGTGCTTATACTGTCTAAGCCAGTAATGTTTAACACTTTCGCTCGGGCATGACGCAGCATTGCGTCATCCGTTTACTGGCGGTGCTCCGGGCATGACGCAGCATTGCGTCATCCACTTTAAATAATCGCCAAAAATCAGGTTTTTATCCGATTTTTTGGGGACTGGTTTTAAAATGTGCGCCTATGTCTTCCCTACACGCCTATGTCATGTTCAACACACAATAGTACTAAACATTTGTGGGCAGGAATTGGGAGTTTAGCTGGAAGGTGTCTGGGCGCTCATCCGGCTAACGTGGCCCGTCTTCAACTCGTCGCTGTTGGAGCGTGACCAGGTTTATTATTTTATATGCTAATGCTCTCTAGAGAATTCTATTGCGAACCCATTGATATCAAAATGAAAGACCTAGGACGAAAATTGAGGTGACCAGAGTGAAAAATAGTGAACACATTTTATCGCTTTCGCGCTCCTGGGTAACTCTTCGCACTTTCTCTGTTTTCTGCGGGTAATTAGCCGGGCTTTTGGAGTTTATATGCATTTAGTGCTGTAGAGAATTCTATTGCGAACACAATGATACCAAATTTAATCTTGTAGGACGAGAATTAAGGTGACAAAGTTGAAGAGAGTATACACTTTTCAGAATTAACGCACGCTCCCGTGAAACCCTGGGACCCAAATCGCACAGTTGAAGGGTGGCGCGCTGGGTACGCCAAAGTGTTAACATATGCAGTCCCCCTCTCTCCAACAACCCCACACGTTGAATTAACCACATTTTACTGGGAAAAGTCCAAAAACAAACATATAGTAATCATAATTTTTTTTATACCACAATTAACATAATTTGTATGCAATAAACACAAATTTATTGTGTTCGTCAATAAACCCATTGTCCAGCTATGACGACTCGAGCCTAGCATGGGAACATACATGAAGCCAGATGCAGCCTAATGTAAGAATCCAGAATCCAGCAGCAGGAAGTATGGCACAAGACATAGCCAATCCCTGAACCTCGGATGAACAGTGATGTGCGAAAACACACCCTGGAGGTCTAAGCACCCGTCTCAAAAAAAGACGAACTTGGAGCATGGTGAACAGCTGGAATGAGGGGCAAGGAAATAACCTGTGCAGCTGTGAAAGGAAGAGGAAGAACCAGAGGCCTGGAAGCCCGAAAGCAGGACAGAAAAAAGGCAGAAAATTCATAGAAGTGACAGAACCAAATCAACACAACAGAAATCACTCATACTGAGAGGACCTGGCAAAGGTGAGGAGAGAAAGCTCACCAGGAAGGACCTGAACCCTCAAAGGGGGTAGAGACTAATAAAGAACACTTTAGGATGTGGGAAATGACCCAAAGAATGCACAAATTGCAAGACCAGGGGTTGACAAACCAGCCGACCTGCCCAATGTCCCGACAAAAAGGCAAACCATGAAAGGACTGGCGCAACCCATTGCCAATGCAACAGAGATGGAATGACCGAGGGAAGGGCTCATGACCAGCATCTGGCCCCACAGATAGCCTGCCTTGAACCACAACCAGCAGAGCCCCAGCTCCACCCAACCACCTCCAGGAATGAGAATCTTGAGAAGACAGGAGGTCTGAAGAGGCACATATGCTACAGCCACCAATAAGAGGCACTGCACCACCACAACCAAAGGAAATTGGAGTGGAAAAGCAGGGAGGCAAACAGGAGAGCCAAGGCCCATGCCGAATCCCAAAAATAGGCCAACACAGCCTTGTGACCTGCAAGTCAGACAGTGAAGAATGGGCCTTCTATTTCAGAGCACAGGACTGCACATCATGGAGGTGCAGCTTATGCAGCCACAGCAGAGGCTAAGACCCCCCACATATCGCCCACCTGTCCAACACCTCAATGTCCTCCTGGAGCTAGTCCAAAGGAAGCCCCTGGAGATCCCAGAAATGCACAAAAGCCAAACACACATGGGCTCGAAGGACCCCAGCCAGAAGGGCTACCAATAAGAAAAACCAGGGTACGGAGCCGCACAAGACCCATTGCCCAAGAAAGGCGGCAACGAACAGGGAGTGACGAAGGGACATGAAAGAGCCCCCAGGAACACCTGGACGCTGGTTGACACCCCACAAGGCATAGGCTTCAAGGAAAAACGGGACTGGCTGAACGGAAGGCCTAAAAGCCCTGGCGAGATGAACGTGCTTAACTGCTTCCATTCCTGAATGGGAAGGGACAATCCCCAGAGCAACCCGAGCCACATCCTGAGCCAATCCTTGAACCTGACTCAGAAACCCTCAGACTCTTTCAGACCAGAAACAAGGGTGGTGGAGGGGAGGGGATGATCAGAAGAAAGGTAAGCCCCACCCACAGGGAAAAGAAGTGGAGATGAAGATGAAATCAATGCAAAAGGTACCAAACACCCCACTTCCGGGTCCTTAACCACCAATGGGGCAGTTACAGGGAATCGAACCAGGTACACAACCCAGAACGCTAATTCAAAACATAACGTAGACACTGCCTGAAAAGCCCGAGCGTCATTAGGAAGGCCACAGGGAAGAGCTATTTGGGAAGAATAAACGCCCCAAAGACCCAAAGTTGAAGATATAACTGAGCCAACAGGCAGCATGAAGGCAGAAGGAATGAACATCGCCACGTGACATGGATGACATGCAACCCTTAAACTCGCACAAAGTAAGACCAGGTTTGGGGGGGGGGGGGGGGAGATATCCATGGGACCACCGAACCTGCAGGGAATTCCCAAGAACTGAAGGAATAAACCAAGCAGGACACCCAGGTACTGGGACGCTACACAGGAACCTTATTTGAAGGCTGTCATTCGAATCTGCACTGTATAACCATATGACTAATAAAGTGACACTTCGGCTTACGAATGCCCCTCTTTATGAGCTTTTCGGGTTACGAACCCATTTCTTTGTAAAATCCGAATTGGGTTGCGAACTTTGCCTCGGGTAATGTAGTTGGTTGTTGCACCCATGGCCGACCTAGTGCATGGTGACACAGCGGCCACGCCTCAGTTTAAAAGTGCCTCTAGCCTAGTGACATCGTGCTTCAATACTTTGCAAAGAATTTCAGTGTTTTTTTGATTTTTGGGTATTTGACCATAAAAGTTATTATTATATATCTCACCATGGGTCCCAAGAAAGCCAGTGGTAAGGTTCAATCCAAGAAAACACATGTGAGGATGTCCATACAGGAAAAACAAGAGGTCAAACTTTTGTTGAAACGACTCACCCAGAGCAAGCTGTAGTAGGCCGTTGAGTTAACCTTTTTAATGACAATGTGATGCCTCACTACAGACAAGTGTTACAATGTAAGAAAAAAACCAGCGTTGAATGTAATGAAATGCCATTTTCTGGGCAAGTCCTGGAGGTTCCCCGGAGCTTTCCCAGGCTGATATGCTAATGTCAGACTTTGGCATCAGTCATGTGTATGGAATTCTTAGGCTTATTGGGGACCACGGCCAGAACCTGGCCCCCTCAGAGGGGGCAAGGGGATCAATGGCCTATAGAAACCCCTGTGGGGTTGGAAGTATTCTATGTCTGCCATCGACCAGATCAGGCACCCAGAAAGGTAAGCGCCTCAAAACAAACCCCTATTCTGGTTAAAATTGCTACCAAAAGCCAAACTAGTGGATAGAACTCCCCAACAGAAAACAAGCAAACTAGTGTGACGTCACATGTTGCTGCGCCACTGTCTGCGTAGCTCCCTCCTCCCTGGGAGGGGGAAGGGGGAGCCCCAGACCCTTCATGCCGGCTACCCACACCTCAGTTCTGAGGCTGGATGTCAAAAACACGAAAAACAAAAACGCCGACCTGAGGGAGGGAGGGATGCAGAGGAGCCTCCAGGACTCACCCAGAAAATGGCGTTTCATCACATTCAACACTGGTTTTCTGTGGGGAGCTCCATCGGCTCCCCGGAACTAACTACCCACAGACGGAAAAAGAGGGACTTACCCGAGAGGTGGTTGTCACTCACACCTCAACTCGAAGTCGAGACAACTGGCTGCAACCGCCGACTCAAAGCAACACAGGCCAGACGGGGCCCAGGGACATTCATGAGGTAACGAGCAGCCAGGACCCTGTTCGACCGCCAAAAACCCCATGCCTGAATGTCAGACCAAGGCATATTTCGAAAGACGGCAGCAAGAGTCTGAACTTACGGACGTCATGGGCACAGGGATAGACTGCAGGCTGGCTGGATTTGGTAACCCTGTGGACGACCTGGGAGACCCGAACCCGCGAACAGGGAAGAAGGGAAACCAGATCAACCCAAAGCGCGGCCCCAGACACAGAAGTCGTGGAGCGCAAATAACAGAGAATCGCCGCAACCGGACACAAAGCATGATGCACCCCGGCTGAACCAACCAAGCATCAACCACCCACGGGCCCCTGCGGAACGCAGCAGTCTCATTCTTCGCCAGAAAAGAAGGAGACGGCTGCAAGCAAACAAAAACAATCTCCATGACCAAAAGAGCAGAAACCCCTGCGCCGGAGGAGAGCATGAAGCTCCCCGACCCGACCCCCAGAGGCTAATGCCAACAAGAAAAAAGCGTTGGAGAAACAATCCTGGACCGAAGGGGCCACAACGAAACGAGGAGACGAAAGGTAAGCGAGCACTCTGTCCAAAGACCAGGATGGCTCAGGCCGCGCATGAGCAGGCCGGAGGTGAAACAAAGCATGAGACAGCTAACGAAACGGCGCAGACGTAACATCAATACCGAAGGCAAACTGAAGCGGCTCCGCCAGTGCTGCACGATACGAGGCGACAGTGTTAGGCATAAGATGATGGTCCTGAAACAACCAAGAGAGAAAGGACAAGACCACCCGAACAGACAACGAACTAACACGACGAAGACGCAAAAAGAAACAGAAGGACCGCCAGGAAATTTCATACTGCCGCCAAGAAGAAGCCCTCAGGTGGGACACCAACAAGGAGGCCACCTGGTCACCATAGAGATGATGATAGACTCGAATCAAAAAACCCATATGCGAAGACTCGAGGAGAAGAATGAACCAGCCACGTGATGTACCGGCCTGATCTGCTGAAAGAGGCGGAGCCATGGGAAAAACCTCGGGTTCGGACACTCAGCAAGCAGCACCTGAAACCAAGGCTGGGCCGGCCACCAAGGAGCCAGAAGGACAACTCTCCCCTGGTAAGTCTCCAAGCGAGTCAGGACCTGGAGCAACAGCCGAACCGGGGGAAGGAGGTATAGGAACCCCCACCTCAACCAGTCCAGCCGAATGGCATTGACCCCAACGGCCTCGCGATCGAGGAAGGGCACCACATACATGGGAAGGCGCCTCGACCACGCCGACGTGAAGAGGTCCACCTCAGGGCACCCGAACGTCTGGCAAAGCCAACGGAAGGAAGCGTCATCGACCGTCCACTCCGTGGAGAGGGGAACGAAGCGAGACAGGCCGTCAGCCAAGATGTTGGACACTCCCTGTACGTGAACTGCCAAAAAAGCCAAACCCCGAGAACTCACCAGACGAGTCACCCGAAGCGACCAACCCCAAAGAGACAAGGACCGCATCGAACCCCCGCAGTTCAGGCAATGAACCACCGGAGAGCAGTCCGAATGGAGCTGAATCGTCGATCCGCGGGCGACCCGAATCCTTCGAAGAGCAAACCACACTGCCTCGAACTCCCGCACCATGCTGTCAGCTCGACGGAAGTCGAGCAGCTTGAGTACTGAAGATAACTCCTGGCTCTCGTACCCACAAAACAAACACCACACACAAAGCACAGTGCTGTAGTGACACCGGAGCCAGAGCACACGACCTTCGCCTATAGCATCAGCCTCAAGAACTGAGGTGTGGGTAGCCGGCGTGAAGGGTCTGGGGCTCCTTTCCCCCCGGGGAGGGGGGAGCTGCGCAGACAGCAGCGCGGCGAGTGGTGACGTCACACTAGTTTTGCTTGTTTTCTGTTGGGGAGTTCTATCCACTAGTTCGGCTTTTGGTAGCAATTTTAACCAGAATATGGGTTTGTTTGAGACGCTTACCATTCGGGTGCCTGATCCGGTCGATGGAAGACATAGAATGCTTCCAATCACACGGGGACGTCATATAGGCCATTACTCCCTTGCCCCTCTGAGAGGGCCCGGTTCTGGCCGTGGTCCCTGGTAGGCCTAAGAACTCTATACACATGACTGATGCCAAAGTCTGACATTAGCATATCAGCCTGGGAAAGCTCTGGGGAGCCGACAGGGCTCCTTCTAGAAAACAAGCCTCTATGGACAGATTTTAGTGAGAAAAACAAGCAGTGAGCCTTGTGGTATGCAGGCAAACTTATCAGAGAGAGTACCCCAGAGAAGTCATCACTGCCTGCTGTTATAATGGAAGGGGGACTCCCCTTCCAAACAGTAACACCCTTCTCCTCCCCCCCCTCTCCTCACTGTCTTCCATACGCCAACAAGTCATCAATATAGGTAAGAAATAGCTTGTACATACTTTAATACTAAAGATTTGGGTGAATTAGGTATAGAATTTACTTTGAAGTTAATATTTTTGGGAGTGTGGAACTGATTAATTAAATTTACATTATTTCTCATGGAAAAATTCGCTTCAGTTTATGAATTTTCGGGTTACGAACCGTCTCTGGGAACGGATTAAATTCAATAGCTGAGGTACCACTGTACAGTGGTACCTCGGAATACGAGCAGGATTTGCTCGGGAAAAGTGCCTCGGAAGGCGAGGGTTACCTCGGAACACGAGTTTGTTGATACGAGTACAGGCCGACCTAGCGCGTGGTGGTACGGCAATCATCGCCCCTCCGCCCCTCAGTTTACCAGTGCCTCGTGCCCAGTGACTATCCTACGTCAATTCTCCACCCGGATTTTCAGTGTTTTGTTGGATTTTCGGTCATTTTACCATAAAAGTTGTTATTATATATCTCACCATGGGTCCCAAGAAAGCCAGTGGTAAGGATCAAGGCAAGAAAGCCCATGTGAGGATGACAATAGATGAGAAACAAGAGATCATTCGGAAGCATGAAAATGGTACACGTGTTATTGAACTTTGTAGGCAGTACAACAAAGCCACGTCAACAATATGCACTATACTTAAAAAGAAAAATGACATTATGAGTGCTAAAGTGGCAAAAGGCGTAAGAACAATGACGAAACAAAGACCACAAATACTTGAAGAAGTGGAAATGTTGTTATTAATTTGGATACACGACAAGGAGTTAACCCTCAAACCGCTAGGGGCCCAAATGGAATTCACACCCACAGGCGCAACAAAAAAAAAAATCCAAAAAATTCTTTCGTCTTATAGAAGTGTTATTTTTGTTCCCTGATCACGGAAAAAATAACAAAAAAATCGTAGGTGGCATATTTTAGCCGCAGTAGGGCAGGAAAGTGTGGCAAAAAACCAGCGTTGAATGTAATGAAACGCCATTTTCTGGGTGAGTCCCGGAGGCTCCCCGGAGCTATCCCAGGCTGATATGCTAATGTCAGACTTTGGCATCAGTCATGTGTATGGAGTTCTTAGGCCTACCGGGGACCACGGCCAGAACCGGGCCCCCTCAGAGAGGCACGGGGAGCAATGGCCTATAGAAGCCCCCGTGTGATTGGAAGCATTCTATGTCTGCCATCGACCGGGACAGGCACCCAGAAAGGTAAGCGCCCCAAAACAAACCCCTATTCTGGTTAAAATTGCTACCAAAAGCCAAACTAGTGGATAGAACTCCCCAACAGAAAAACAAGCAAACTAGTATGACGTCACACGTCACCGCGCCGCTGTCTGCGCAGCTCCCCCCTCCCCGGGAGGGGGAAGGGGGAGCCCCAGACCTCCCACGCCGGCTATCCACCCATCAGTTCTGAGGCTGGATGTCAAGACACGCGAAAAAAAAAAACGCCGACCGGAGGGAGGGAGGGTTGCCGGGGAGCCTCCGGGACTCACCCAGAAAATGGCGTTTCATTACATTCAACGCTGGTTTTCTGGGGGGAGCCCCGTCGGCTCCCCGGAGCTAACTACCCACAGAGGAAGATCAAAAGGGACGGAACCGGGAGGCGGACACCACGCACCCCTCCCCCTGGAAGCGATACAACCGGCAGCAACGCCAACCCAAGGCGCCACAGCCCCGGAAAGTCCTGGGAACAACACAAGAACAACGAGCAGCAAGGCCCCCGAACGAACACCAAAGATCCATGCCCGAAAGACTGCTCGAACACGTCATCCAGACGGCAGCGAGAGCAGCAAAGCCACGAACATCACGGGCAGGAGTTAAGAACACAGGCAGCCGAGCCGCAAGAACACGGCTGACAACCCAGGACACCATCACAGGCGAACCGGGAAGAACAGAACCGGATCAACGCAAAACGCGCTCCGGACACAGACGCCATGGCACACAGCGGAGACCAGGATGGTGCAAGCGGCGCACGAACAGGCCGGAGGGGAAACGACGCACAAGACAGCGTACTAACGGTGTAGAAGCAACACCAAGACCGAAAGCAAGCCAAAGCGGCCCCGCCAGCGCCGCACAAAAGAGAGGCGACAGTATGTGGCACGACGACGGCCCCAACCCCCACCAAAAACCAAGCCGACGCTAACAAGAGGAACCACCTAAGAAGGGACAGGAAAAGGAAGGACCGCCAAAACACCCCATACTGCCGCCAAGAGAAACACGCAGGTGGGACACCGACCACCAGCTGGAGGCGAGACCACGAGGCAGACGGAAACAGCCCCGACAAGGCCCCTCCAAGCCCAGGAAAAGGCGGAGCCGCAAGAAGATCTCGGGCGCGACCACCGAACGCAGGTGGCACAAGAAGATGGAACGTCTGCCGACCAGCATCCCAAAGTATCTCCGGGAAGTCTCATCATCTGTCGATGGAGACCTGACCAAATGTAAACTGGGTCAACAAAATTATTCGCACACCCTCCGTCACTATGTGATGGAGTGCGAAAAGATACGTGAAGTTAGAGACAATTCTATAACCAATGTTCCAGCGATGTGCAAAGATTTCATTCAAAAGGATCTGCCACCAGAAATTGTAGCCAAACATCCCCAGTTTGCTAACAGTAGGTAGCAACTGAGTGATTGTAACCTATCCACCGCTGCCCACTGGATGGGGGGCGGTGTGCAGGACAAACATATAAATTTTGACACCAGCACTTCACATGTCAGTTGCTTAATTTAGAACCTGTACTCGAGGTCGATCTCGAACCCATTGTTGATGTGACTACTTATATTGAATTTGTAACTAGCTCATCAAGATTGTAACTTGCTGAGCTAAATGAAGTGTGGGGTTCAGTCCCTGAGCCCATTATGTGCCTCTAACCCTTTCCACTACCGCCCACAAGATGGGTATGGGGTGCATAATAAATGAACGAAACTAACTGCCGAACAGAAGAACTCCAAGCAAGCAAACCTGCCAGGAGTTCAGAAATGACGGGTCCGACGCGGGACATCGCCAGACCCCGAAAAACCCAATTGGCAGGGCAAGCAAGGAAACCAAAGAAGGCGGACGGGTTGCCGCCAGAACCGTACCCGAACCAAGAGGTACGAGCAACTGCAACAGAGACAAAGAAGCACACCACAGGACCCAGGCCGAAAAAAGCCCAAGAAGCCAAGGAACACACATAGAACACCCCTGCGGCAGAGGAGGAAAACAAGGGAACGCACAAGCAAGGAAGTGGTGGAAACCGACCACGCCCCCCAACATAGCAGCAAGTGCAGGCAAAACAGACAAAAGGAGATGCCAGGAAAAACGACAGGGGTGAGACAGTACGAAAGAGCAGAAGCATAAAAACTCAGAACACAAGGGACACCAGGGGCAAGAACGAAGGCAGACCCCCCCACCAGGTAGATAAACAAAAAGAAAAAGAAAACCCGCAAGAGGACAACGTACCCAAGCGGAACAGAGCCGGCCGCTATGATTGGGAAAGACAAGCTGCACAGTACCCTGCGCCCCACCAGTGCAAAACTGCCCCTTACTCTAAGGCGAACAAGGGAGACAGAACACCCGAGCACACAAAGAGCGGCCGAAAACCAAGCAGTAAACGGCCTAGCAGGGGCAGACCCCAAGGAACTTGTGGAAGGTGGCCCCAAGTCCCAAGGGCAGTACTTACAGGGCACCTAGGGATGGGAACCCTAGGCGCATGCAGCCCGAGTACTGGAGAATCACTCCCGGCTCACGCACCACCTAGAAAAACAGACACCACACTCTAGGTACAGTGCTGAAACAACCACTGGAGCCGGAGCACATAACCGGTGCCTATAGCATCAGCCGAAGAACTGATGGGTGGATAGCCGGCGTGGGAGGTCTGGGGCTCCCCTTCCCCCTCCCGGGAGGGGGGAGCTGCGCAGACAGCGGCGCGGTGACGTGTGACGTCATACTAGTTTGCTTGTTTTTCTGTTGGGGAGTTCTATCCACTAGTTTGGCTTTTGGTAGCAATTTTAACCAGAATAGGGGTTTGTTTTGGGGCGCTTACCTTTCTGGGTGCCTGTCCCGGTCGATGGCAGACCGGTGCCATTGCTCCCCGTGCCTCTCTGAGGGGGCCCGGTTCTGGCCGTGGTCCCCGGTAGGCCTAAGAACTCCATACACATGACTGATGCCAAAGTCTGACATTAGCATATCAGCCTGGGATAGCTCCGGGGAGCCGACGGGGCTCCCCCCAGAAAAGGGGCGTTGGCAGAGCCTTCGCCAGACGAGGTCTACTCCGCCCAAGCTGTCAGACGGCAGTTGCCACAAATATATTATTACCTAATTATTTCAATGTCTCTGATTGATTTTTTCTTAGTTTTTTTGCAGTAATATTATTCCATACAGTGAATTGTGGTATATTTATATTATAAAACGTGTGAACCATCGCTGTACTCAAAATTATGGTGTGCATATAAGTGATTCAATTATTATGTTCATAAAACAATAAACAAATAGTTTTGCTGTTGTTACACTATATACACAGGTTATATATAAGTATCTGCATGTTTTGTTCACCATAACGAACTAATAAGTTGGTCTTGTGAGTCAAAAAGCAACGAGGAGTGACCGCCAAACACCAGCGAGCCACTCACTGCCACTCCCTCAACACCCACCTCACTCACCTCATTCACCTCCCACAATACTGTTTTTGCATTTATTCACTATACACAGACGTTATATATACGTATTTACATGTTTTGTTCACCGTAACTGTACATCTAAGCTTGTATGGTGAGTAAGGCACAAAGACGTAGCTACTCCACAGTCAGCTGATCGGCGGCCACCTCAAGGCCAGACGCACTAATATTTCTCCTCCAACAATATTGGTTGTGGTGTTATTACGCTATATACATACATTATATACAAGTATCTACCTGTTTTATTCACCATACTTGTACAAATAAGCTGGTATGGTGCCCAAAGACCATAATGGCCACCAGTAAACAACATGCCAAGTCGTGCAGACGACGCTCCTCCCTCACCAAATGGCGGCTCCCAACCTACTCCTGTCGCTGTTATCTCACACTATACACACGTTATATATAAGTATCTACATTTGTGTTCACCATAGCGAACCACTAAGCTGGTATAGTGAGTGCAGTCAATAAAAGGTGGCCACACACAGTCAGAAGAGGAGATCACGGAACTTATAGTTGCCAGATGCCACCTAGCAAAAAAATCCAGGCCAACATTCTTGGGTGTGAGCGCGTCAGTACTGAGCAAGCCACCTAGGCTGGTGCGCGCAGCACGAGTTCACAGCACCGCTGTTCAGCTTGTGACCACAGCAACCGCCTACAAATGCCATAATATAAATGATACTGCTATTATGTAGCAGTGATAGTATTACTGAAGGCCCCATGGCTGTGATAAAAACTGACCAGGATGCTGATATCAGCGTGATTGTGGTGGGGGGGGATACGTTAGCGCTGTGCTCGATGGGAGGGATGGAGGTACGGCTGTGGAGGGAGGAAGTACGGCTGTGGAGGAGGGTTGTGGGCGTCGTCTTTCG
>WNGS01167612.1:0-14615 GCA_020271785.1 Procambarus virginalis | reverse complement strand
ATGCAAGCGAAATGTGTATCCATGCAAGCGAAATGTGCATCCATGCAAGGGAAACATGCATTCAAGCAAACAAAACAGGTATGCACGTAGACATATGGACGATCTCATTCCATTCCCTCAGCTCTTTCTCCCACTCATATTGTAAACTAACTTGTTTACAAGTTGCTTTACATAACAAGTCTAACTTGTTATATGATTAACATAAGCATTTTTCTGCTCGATATGCAAGTTACAGTTATCCAGCTCAGGGGTTTCAGAATTATATACTGCATTGAGTGCGTCAGAGAACAGTTGAAGCCATCTTGGGCCAGAGTTTTGTGTGACCAATCTAACTTTTGTAGCATTTGTTTGCTGTGAAAACATGTTTTAAACGCGAGTCAGGTCAGGAAAGAATGATTACTGATGGTGATCAGATGCTCTTGATAATAGTTTGCCCAACCACTTGGGCTGGACGGTAGAGGGACGGTCTCGCTTCATGCAGTTCAATCCCCGACCGTCCAAGTGGTTGGGCACGGAGATGCTTGTGTTCCTAAGACAGGGTCATTGGCTCCTGTCTCTGTGTTGGCTCCGGGTCTTCAAGTTGGTAGAATGTAATTATGTGTTAACTGGTTGTTGATTGCTGGCCTTAACTTTTTGATGTGTAGTGCCTCTCTGATGTTCTGTCTTCTGTTGTCGTTATACCTGTCGATTATTTCCATCCTGCTTGTTAAGATGTCTTTGGTGATGGTCGCTTAGGGAGCCGGTCGGCCGAGCGGATAGCACGCTCGACTTGTGATCCTGTGGTCCTGGGTTCGATCCCAGGCGCCGGCGAGAAACTCGAGGCAGAGTTTCTTTCACCCTATGCCCCTGTTACCTAGCAGTAAAATAGGTACCTGGGTGTTAGTCAGCTGTCACGGGCTGCTTCCTGGGGGTGGAGGCCTGGTCGAGGACCGGGCCGCGGGGACACTAAAGCCCCGAAATCATCTCAAGATAACCTCAAGATGGTCTGGTTGTGTGTGGAGATTGTTCTCCTTGATGGAGCCCTGTTGCTTGTGTATTGTTAATCTCCTACAGAGAGATGTTGTGGTCTTGCCAATATACTGAGTTCTTTGAGGCTGACAATCCCCAAGTGGGCATGAGAAGGCATAGACGAACAGTATTTATATATAACACTGCCATTTAAAGCTACATGTGCTTGTATATTAAACCTTGTTCATCGCGCTCTTATCTTTAGAGACGTTGTACCTGGTTGAGAGCTGCTAGTAACACTCAGCAGCAGCAGCAAGGACTAACACATCAGCAGTGATTCACTTGCCAGAAGATGTTATCACAGTGACTTAGGTATGTGATAGCAGGAGCAGGAACAGGAGCAGGGAAAAGAAGACAGAACAGAAAGTTGAGATTATTATAGTAAAGAATATGAACAAGAAGGGAGTAGGATAAGACGGATATGAAGCGTACGGAGAGGAATAGATGTATGCGAAGAGAACGGAGAAATAGACAAAGAAGTAAAGTTTATTAAACGAAACATCAAAACTGGCGGGTACGAAGAAAACGAGAGGGAGATGATACTTGATAAAGGAGGAGAGAGACAGGGGGAAGTGATAAAGGAGGAGAGAGACAGGAAGATGATGAGGAAGAGAGAGAGCAACACCAACAGAGCCACAAGAGAGATGTAAGAAGCATCGGAGCCTTACAGAAAGTATCGATATTTATTGTTGAGTTTGGTGTGGGCGGAGACCAGCTCCCGCGCCTCAATACACTTCCAACGATTTCTGATGCCTGGAATCGGTACTGATTTTTTGTTTGTTTTAAAATATTGGAGCCGGTATCGGGCTCCTTGATGCCCGTATGGTGCTTGTTACTGCCTTCAGGAACCTGTGTAAGGAATCATTTAGAACCTTGTATACCACATATGTAAGACCAAACCTGGAGTATGCGGCCCCAGCATGGAGCCCGTACCTTGTCAAGCACAAGACGAAGCTGGAAAAAGTTCAGAGGTATGCCACTAGGCTTGTCCCAGAACTAAGAGGCATGAGTTATGAGGAAAGACACCGAACCTGTCCCCAGAGGCCCACATCAAAAGGATATCATCAGCGGTATATACCAGGTTGGCTAGCATAAGAACATCCTTTAGAAATTTGTGTAAGGAATCGTTCAGAACCCTGTATACCACTTATGTAAGACCAATCCTGGAGTATGCAGCTCCAGCCTGGAGTCCATATCTAGTTAAACACATGACAAAGTTAGAGAAGATTCAGCGGTATGCCACCAGAATTGTCCCGGAACTGAAAGGTATGAGCTACGAGGAAAGGCTAAAGGAGCTGAACCTCACGCCCCTGAAAAACAGAAGAGTAAGGGGAAACGTGATAACCACCTACAAAATTCTCAGAAGAATTGACAAGATGGACAAAGACAAACTCTTCAGCACGGGTGGGACACGAACAAGGGGACACAGGTGGAAACTTAGTACTCAGATGAGCCACAGAGACATTAGAAAGAATTTTTACAGTGTAAGAGTAGTTAACAGACGGAATGCATTAGGAAGTGATGTGGTGGAGGCTGACTCCATACACAGTTTCAAATGTAGATATGATAGAGCCCAGTAGGCTCAGAAATCTGTACACCAGTTGACTGACAGTTGAGAGGCGGGACCAAAGAGACAAAGCTCAACCACGGCAAACACAAGTAGGTGAGTACAATTAGGTGAGTACATACTCGAGGCCCCACACACCAGAGTTTCCAAGAAGAGTCTCAAGGTCTGGACACCAATGCTGATGGGGTATCCAACAAAGCTGAAGAGATAAAAGAGTGTTAGTGAGGCAGACCCAGACATAGTTGCAATAGTGGAAACTAAAATAAATGGCATGATCTCGGATGCGATCTTTCCGGAGGGGTACCAGGTGATAAGAAAAGAAAGGACACAGAGACAGGGAGGAGGAGTGGCACTCCTAATAAAGCGGAAATGGAAGTTTGATGAGCTGGAAAATCCGGGTACCAATGAAAGCACGAGCTCCATTCATGGAACTCTGACAGTGGATGGGAAGAAGATTGTAATCTTGATGCTCTACAATCCCCCACCAAACAGTAGAAGGCCCAGGCAGGAATGAGGACAGCAACAAGGCATGTATAGAAGAACTGCAGAGGGCACAAACAATAGCGCATAGAATGAGAGCGAAGTTGCTGGTCATGGGGACCTAATCATGGAGAGATAAATTGGGAACAAGGAATCCTCATGGCGGCGAGGAAACGTGGGGAGCGAAGTTAGTAGACGTTATTGACAGGAATTTCCTAACACAGCATGTGAAGGAAGACACAAGGGGAAGAGGAGGGGATACGCCGAGCCTATTAGACCTAATTTTCACCCAGAACGTAGAAGAATCGAGAATTTGGAACATGAAATACCACTAGGAGCAGCGACCACTGTGTCCTAGTCTTTGACTACATGATGGAACTCAAAGTTGTTACCAAAGGACAAGAGGTCCGGGAAAGGAGAGTTGATTAGAGGAAAGGGGACTATAGGAGGATAAGGGACTACCTGGGAGGAGGAAATTAGAGGCAAAACAGTGCAAAACATGATGAACCAAGTCATATGGAAATGCAAGGAGGCTGAAGAGAGATTTATTCCAAAGGTAAAGGAAAAAAGCAGGAGGGAATATAATAACCCAAGGTTTAATAGTGTCAGGAAGCAAAAGTGAGAAGCAGAAGGGAGTGGAGGAAGTACAGAAGACAAAGGACAGAGAACAACAGGATTAGATGTAACAGAGCTAGGAACGATTACATTAACATAAGACGAGTATCGGAAAGAAATTACGAGAATGATAATGCAATCAAGGCGAAAAAACAACCTAAACTACTACATAGCCAAATAGGAAGGAAGATGTCGGTAAATGACCAACCCACCAAACACACAGCGAAACTACGACGTTGCTACAACGTTCGAACAAGATTTAACACCTCCTAACAAGTTTCAACAACCAATATAACAAGTTGTAACAACATTCTAATACGTCAAAAACACGTTAAGCCAAGATGTAACAACTTTATTACAGGTTGTAACAAGCGGAAAATAGGGTCAGTTGCAGTTTGTGTTTCCAGGGAAGTGACAAGACTGAGGAAAACAGAAGGGGCATATACAGAAAGTGACGAGGAAATCTGTGAGGTACTGAATGCCAGTTTCCATGGAGTGTTCACAACCGAGCCTGAGTGGCTCCCATTGTTGGAAGGGGTTACCCTAGATGAAAGAATATCAGATATAGAGGTGACAGCAGAGGAGGTAATGAAACAGTTGACAACACTGGATGCATCTAAAGCAGTAGGACCAGACAAAGTATCACCGTGGATACTAAAAGAAGCAGCGCAGGCCCTCAGCGTGCCTCTGGCAATAATCTTTAATGAGTCACTTATGTTGGGAGAATTGCCCAGTTGCTGGAAGAAGGCAAATGTCGTACCGATCTTCAAGAAAGGAGATAGGGAGGAGGCACTTAACTTTAGACCTATATCGCTGACAAGCATCCCCTGTAAAATACTGGAAAGAATAATTAGGCTAAGACTTGGAGAGCATTAGGTTCGTAAACAAACACCAACATGGATTCTGGACAGAAATCATGCCTAACAAACCTATTGGAATTCCATGATAAAATAACAAGTATAAGGCAGGCCAGAGAAGGCTGGGCAGACTGCATATTTCTAGACTGCCAGAAGGCCTTTGATACAGTACCGCACATGAGACTGCTATACAAACTTGAGAGGCATAAAATACTCAGGGGAATTGACAAAGTGGAAATAGAGGAAATGTTCACACGTAATGGTAACAGAACGAGGGGACATGGGTGGAAGCTGGAACTCAGATGAGTCACAGAGATGTTAGGAAGTTTTATTTTAGCGTGAGAGTAGTGGGAAAATGGAATGCACTCAAGGAGCAGGATGTGGAAGCAAACACTATTCATAATTTTAAAACTAGATATGATAGGGAAATGGGACAGGAGTCATTGCTGTAAACAACCGATGGCTTGAATGGCGGGATCAAAGAGTCAATTCTCGATCCTGCAGACACAATAGGTGAGTACAAATAGGTGTGTACACACACACACACACACACACACACACACACACACACACACACACACACACACACACCACACACACACACACACACACACACATACTCTTGAGGCCACACACACACACTCCCACTCACACACACACACTCGAGGCCAAACACACACACACACACACACACACCACACACACACACACAACACACACACACACACACATCACCTCACCCCCAAAACCCGTCCAGCCCTCATTCCCTCAACCCCCAAAACCCACCCAGCCCTCATCCCCTCAACCCCAAAAACCCACCCAGCCCTCATCTCCTCAACCCCAAAACCTACCCAGCCCTCACCCCTCCTCATCCCCTCTCCTTCCATGTGACCCCCCACCCTTGCGAGGGGGGTGGGAGGTTCCCCCCACCCTCTTTATCCTTCCCCCTCCCGACCTCTCAACCTCTATCTGACTCCCAACCTTACGCTATCCTCCAACCCCTCTATGCCTATCAGACCCTCCCTAATCTTCAGACCCAGTATGCCCTTCCTACTCCAGACCTACCTACCCAGGCCCTACCCCAAACCCTCCTACCTACCTTCCTAGAAGCCCAGCCCCCATTAACCCCCCAAGCACCCCTCCCGACCTCTTTCACCCCCCATACACCCCCGGACCCCCCCAGACACCCCCGGATCCCCCGGACATCCTCCGGATCCTCCCCGCCCCCAGTCATCCCCCAGACACCCCCAGATCCCCCAGGTCCCCCCTGCCCCCAGTCACCCCCCAGACACCCCCCAGATCCCCCCAGGCCCCAGAGGAAGGGAGAACTCTGGTACAGGAGTTTCCATGAAGAATCTCAAGGTTTGGTACACCAATGCTGATGGGGTATCTAATAAAGCAGAAGAGATAAAAGAAAGAGTGAGTGAAGCAAATCCTGACATAGTTGCAATTGTGGAAACTAAAATTAATGACATGATCTCAGATGCAATCTTTCCTGAAGGGTACCAGGTGATAAGAAAAGAGAGGACACAGAGACAGGGAGGGGGAGTGGCACTCCTAATAAAGCGGAAATGGAAGTTTGAAGACCTGGGAAATCGGGTTACCAATGAGTGCACAAGCTTCATACATGGAACTTTGACAGTAGATGGGAGGAAGATTGTGATCTTGGTAATCTACAATCCCCCACCAAACAGTAGAAGACCCAGACAGGAGTATGATGACAACAACAAGGCATGCATAGATGAACTGCAGAAGGCAGCAACACTAGCCCACAGAATGAGAGCGAAGCTGCTGATCATGGGGACCTAAATCATGGAGAGATAAATTGGGAATCAAGGAATCCCCATGGAGGGGACGAAACGTGGGGAGCAAAATTAGTAGATGTTATAGACAGGAATTTCCTAACACAGCATGTGAAGGAAGACACAAGGGAAAGAGGAGGAGATGCACCGAGCCTATTAGACCTGATTTTCACCCAGAACGTAGAAGATATCGAGAATTTGGAGCATGAAATACCTCTAGGGGCCAGTGACCATTGTGTCCTAGTCTTTGACTACATGATGGAATTCAAACTTGTGACCATGGGACAAGAGATCTGGGAAAGGAGAGTTGACTACAGGAAAGGGGACTATAGGAGGATAAGGGACTATCTGGGAGAAGTGCAGTGGGAGGAAGAAATTAGAGGAAAAACAGTCCAAGATATGATGGACCTAGTCATACAGAAATGCCAAGAGGCCGAAGAGAGATTTATACCAACAGTAAAGGGAAAAAATAAGAAGGAATATAATAACCCATGGTTTAATAGACAGTGTCAGGAAGCAAAAATGACCAGCAGGCGGGAGTGGAGGAAATACAGAAGACAAAGGACAGAGGACAACAGGATCAGATGCAACAGAGCTAGGAACGATTACATTAACATCAGACGGACATCGGAAAGGGACTATGAGAACGATATTGCAATCAAAGCGAAAAAACAACCTAAGCTACTACACAGTCATATAAGAAGAAAAATGTCGGTGAACGACCAAGTGACAAGACTAAGGAAGGCAGAGGGGACATATACTGAAAGTGACAAGGAAATCTGTGAGGCACTGAATGCCAGTTTCCATGGAGTGTTCACTACCGAGCCCGAGCAGCTCCCATTGTTGGAAGGGGTTACCCTAGATGAAAGACTATCAGATATAGAGGTGACAGTAGAGGAGGTAATGAAACAGTTGACAACTCTAGATGCATCTAAAGCAGTAGGACCAGACAAAGTATCACCGTGGATACTAAGAGAAGCAGCGCAGGCCCTCAGCGTGCCTCTGGCAATGATCTTTAATGAGTCACTTATGTCGGGAGAATTGCCCAGTTGCTGGAAGAAGGCAAATGTCGTGCCGATCTTCAAGAAAGGCGATAGGGAGGAGGCACTTAACTATAGACCTGTATCACTGACAAGCATCCCCTGTAAAATACTGGAAAGAATAATTAGGCTACGACTGGTTGCACACCTGGAGAACATTAGGTTTGTGAACAAGCATCAACATGGGTTCTGGACAGGGAAATCGTGCCTAACAAACCTTCTGGAATTCTATGATAAAATAACGAGGATAAGACAGGACAGAGATGGTTGGGCAGACTGCATATTTCTGGACTGCCAAAAAGCCTTTGATACAGTATCGCACATGAGACTGCTATTCAAACTCGAGAGGCAGGCGGGGGTAGGGGGAAAGGTCCTAGCATGGATAAGGAACTACCTAACAGGAAGGAGCCAAAGAGTTACGGTAAGGGGCGAGAAGTCGGACTGGCGAACAGTAACAAGTGGAGTACCACAAGGATCGGTGCTGGGACCAATTCTATTTCTTGTATATGTTAACGACATGTTTACGGGTGTAGAGTCCTACATGTCGATGTTTGCGGATGACGCAAAGTTGATGAGAAGAGTTGTGACAGATGAGGATTGCAGGATCCTCCAAGAGGACCTGAACAGGTTGCAGAGATGGTCAGAGAAATGGCTACTGGAATTCAACACGAGCAAATGTAAAGTTATGGAAATGGGACTAGGAGATAGGAGACCAAAGGGACAGTACACAATGAAGGGGAACAGCCTACCTGTGACGACGCGCGAAAGAGACCTGGGTGTGGACGTAACACCTAATCTATCTCCTGAGGCACATATAAATAGGATAACGACAGCAGCGTACTCTACACTGGCAAAAGTTAGAACATCATTCAGAAACCTAAGTAAGGAGGCATTTAGGGCTCTTTACACTGCCTACGTGAGGCCAGTCTTAGAGTATGCCGCCTCATCATGGAGTCCCCATTTAAAGAAACACATAATAAAACTGGAAAAGGTTCAGAGGTTTGCAACGAGACTCGTCCCAGAGCTACGAGGGATGGGGTATGAGGAGCGCCTGGGGGAACTATGCCTTACGACACTAGAAAGAAGAAGGGAGAGGGGGGACATGATAGGAACGTATAAAATACTCAGAGGGATTGACAGAGTGGACATAGACGAAATGTTCACACGGAATAGTAACAGAACGAGGGGACATGGATGGAAGTTAGAAACTCAGATGAGTCACAGAGATGTTAGGAAGTTTTCTTTTAGCGTGAGAGTAGTGGGAAAATGGAATGCACTTAAGGAACAGGTTGTGGAAGCCAATACTATTCATAATTTTAAAACCAGGTATGATAGGGAAATGGGATAGGAGTCATTGCTGTAAACAACTGATGCTCGAAAGGCGGGATCCAAGAGTCAATGCTCGATCCTGCAGACACATATAGGTGAGTACACACACACACACACACACACACACACACACACACACACACACACACACACACACACACACACACACACACACACACACACACACACACTCGAGGCACACACACACACACACACACACACACACACACACACACACACACACACACACACACACACACACACACACACACTCGAGGCCTCACAGAACGTAAAAGTACATCTCTGAAACATAAAACAAAGTTCAATATGACGCAAGCTGGAACAAAAATAATATATATACAAAAACTTGATGACTGTAGGAGATTATTAGGCAGATTATTGTATACTCGAGTCCTTTCCATCATACATTTTTTAAATAAACTTGTATACGTATTTTTCCTCCTGTCTTTTGATCAGTCCTTTTGAAGAATGAGTAAAAGGTGTCAGATGACGCAGGAGAAGCGCCCCTCTGAAGATGGCTGAAAGCTGGATTATATTGGATATCGAACAGTATTGGGTGTTCGCATCCGGATGGAATGTCCTTCGCTTCTGTGATCTTCTTACTCGATGGGAGGGAGATGGGGGAGAGGGGGAAGAGGTGTTGGACTCTGGGAAGAATGGGAGAAGGTGGAGTTAGAAGGAATGATAAGAGAAATGGAGAAAGTGTCTATAAACAGGGAAAGATGATTGAAACAAATGTGGGAAGATTATAAACTGCTGAAAATGGATAGTTGTGTAGTTGAATGTATTCTTGACAGTTCTTGCAATTGTTTGATTGTTTAATCATTGCTAAATCTTCTTATTCTTACTTTAGAATGACAAGAGAAGTCGTGAATCGTTTGTCATTAATTCTGCAGCAGGAACTGCTCAATTTTGATGGCACTTGGTTCCCCAAGACTTCATGGCACATCTTGGTTCCTTATCGAACTGTGTGGACAGCTTCCAACCCTACACAGAAGGTCTTGAGTCCCAACACCAGTATTTCCACACAAGAGTCTGTATCACTAGTGAGTACCAGACCCACGATGAATAACGTCATCGTCAATGTTCCTGATGCCTCTTTGTCTCAGGAAAAAGCCGACAATAGAGTTATCACGACAGAAACCCTCTTCAAAAAGCGGTCTATACCATTGATCCAACTTATTCATCAGACATTACACTACGTAAAGACTTTCCTCCTAATGAGGTGTTGCTTGTCACTAAGATCTTTTAAGATTCCCTGGACTAGTCTGGGTCTTATTATACATGTGGACATGAACCAATGTGTGTCTTACATGTGAAGCTCTGGCTTTCTTCTGATAGACTCTTCCACTTGATCTTACATGGATTAATTAAATTTAATTTTAATAAGCAACTGCCCACATCAGATTGGCAAAGATAGTCATACGAAGGTATCGCTTTCTTCCTCGCCCCCTCCCTCTGACTCTATCACTACGTCCCCTCCCATTTCAGTGGTCGGGTCCCCTGTCCCAGATATGGAGGTTTCTTTCGCCCCCGCTTCCCTCTCAGTGCTACCCTTGCTGAGGTGCACTCCCTGAATTCTGCCTCCCCTCCACCAGCTGTGTAAGGGAAGCAGAAATCTGCCTCTGCCGAATCTGACTGCCCCTCTCTGAGAGAGGCAGTCTGATCTGACTGCCGCTCTCAGTTATCTTCTCCTCCGGACCCCGTCAGTCCGCCTCTGGTCTGTCCTCCCGCTCCCTTCCCTCCCTCCATCCTTACTAAGTTTATCCATGCCCCCTCACCCTGATTTTGCCGACCCTGCTCCTGATCCTGAGATTCTTTAATAAACTGTGTTCTTCTATACTTTTATTTCTTTCTTGTTCTCTGTTACTGTCCATTCTCGTTAATAATGTCTATTCCTCAGTGGAATATTCGTGGATTTTATGCCAACTTCCATGAACTCCAACTTCTAATTACACAGTTTTCACCACTTTATGTTTGTCTCCAGGAACCAATGCTTGGTGCTCGTCCTGGTCACTTTCGTGGTTATTCCTTTCTTCCCCCCCCCCCCAGCTCTTGCTGGGGCCTTCCCTTCGTCCCCCTACTTCTTCCGTCACCTATCCATTGTTCTACTGCCCATGTTTTTGTGGGTAAATGGTATACAGTCTGTTCCATTTATTTCTCCCCAAATGTCCCGCTTTCCCTTCCTGATCTTAAGCACCTCCTGGACTCCTTGTCAGAGCCGGTGCTCCTTTTGGGTGATTTCAACTGTCGACATACCCTCTGAGGTGATGTTCTGACAAACAACCAAGGCCGCCTTCTCGAACCATACTCCTTGCTTCTTCTCTCTCTCCTGAATTCTGGTGAGCCCACTCATGTGGACTCTCGAACTTGCACCCTTTCCTGTCTTGATCTTTTTCTCTGCTCGTCGTCCCTTTACTTAGATTTCACGTGGCGGGTTCTTGATGACCTCCATAACAGTGACCATTTCCCCATCCTCGTTTCCTTTTCTCTTTCCACCCTCCCCTCTCCTTCCCTAGGTGGCAGTTTGCCAAGGCTGACTGGAGCCTATTCACCCTCCGTGCTACTCTCTCTGACCTCTCCTCTCTGCCTCTTCCTCGCGCCCTCCTCCTTTTTTATGACACTGTCTTCAACGCTGCCCTCCACTCTATTCCTCGCTCTTCCTCCTGGGGCACACGGAAGTGCGTTCCCTGGTGGAATGCGGACTGTGCTCGGGCTGTCCGCTGTAAGCGTGCAGCCTGGAAGAAACACCGCCGCCGGCAGACGGCTGATTCTTTTATTTTGTTTCGGAAGGCAAGTGCGGTGGCCCGTAGGACCATCCGTACAGCTAAACGTGAGAGTTGGAAATCTTATGTTTCCACCATTACGTCCGATACTCCTCTGCCGCAGATCTGGAAGAAGATCCGCAAGATTGCGGGCAAGTTCGTTCCGGATGTCTCGCCGGTTCTCCACCTCCGTGGTACTCTTGTGGCGGATCCAGTGCAGGTCGCGACCGAACTGGGTTCCCACTTTTCTTCTGTTAGCTCTGGTTCTCATCTTCCTCAATCCTTCCTTCTTCGTAAGCCTGTTCTTGAATCTTATCCTTTAGATTTCCGCACTCATCTCCGCCTTCCCTATAACGATCCTTTCTCTCTTTCTGAACTTCAGTCTGCCCTGGCCCTCTGCGGATCTACGGCGGCGGGCTCGGATGACGTTCATTATGAGATGCTTCGCCATCTCCCTCCGTGCACGTCTCAGTATTTACTGAGTCTGTATAACCAGGTCTGGGAGTCGTCGTCCGTCCCTGAGGACTGGCTCGATGCCATTGTACTCCCTATTCGGAAACCAGGGTCTCTCGGTACGTCCCCTAAGGACTTCCGCCCTATTGCTCTCACGAGTTGTGTTTGCAAGCTCTTTGAGCGTATGGTAAATGTCCGTCTGATGTGGTTCTTGGAACACCATCGCCACCTCTCTCCTTCTCAATTTGGTTTTCGCAAGTGCCGCAGCACGACTGATGTCCTGGTGAACTTGGAGGTCTATATTCGTACTGCTTTTGCTGCGAAGACCTCCGTTGTTGCTGTCCTTTTTGACCTGGAAAAGGCTTATGACACGACTTGGAGATACCATATTCTGTCCCAACTTCGTTCTTTTGGCCTTCGTGGTAATCTCCCTCTCTTCCTTCAAAGCTTTCTCTCTCGTCGTACCTTTCGAGTCAGGCTTGGTGCCACTCTCTCTGCCTCTTTTCGGCAGTATGAAGGTGTGCCCCAAGGTAGTGTTCTGAGTACTACTCTTTTTCTGGTTGCCCTCAATGGTCTTCTTTCCTCCCTTCCTTCTGGCATCTTCTCTGCTCTTTATGTTGACGATCTTACTCTTTGCTGTCGGGTGATGATTCGCCTCTCCTTCAACGGCGGCTTCAACTTGCGATTGATGCCGTGTCATCTTGGGCCACCAATCATGGCTTCAAGTTCTCTACTACTAAGACTTGTGCCATGACTTTTACTCGGAAGCGGGTCGTTCTTCGTCCCTCTTTGTCACTTTATGGTCATCCCCTTGAGTACAAAGATTCCGCGAAGCTTTTGGGGTTATTCTTTGACACTCGTTTGTCTTGGTCGCCCCATGTCTCTTACCTCCGTGTTGAATGCTCTAAGGCCCTTAACCTACTTAAGGTTTTGTCCCATACTTCTTGGGGAGCGGATAGGCGCACGCTCCTCTATTTGCATTCCTCTCTCGTCCTGTCTAAACTCGATTATGGTTGCCCTGCATACTCTTCTGCTTCTCCTTCTACTCTTCGCCGTCTTGATCCTTTGCACCATACTGGGTTGCGCCTCAGCTCTGGTGCTTTTCGTTCAACTCCTACCCTCAGCTTGTACGCTGACACTGGCTTTCTGTCTCTCCAGGATCGCCGTGATCGCTACAGTCTTCGCTATCTTGCGCGATCCTTACAGCATCCTCACTCTCGCCTCTATCGTGCTTTGACTTTTACCCCTCCTGTAGTTCCTGTTCCTCTTCACCTCCTTCCTCTTTCTGTCCGTTTGTCTCGCTTACAGGATTCTCTTTCAGCTCATATTACCAATGTTTCTCCTCGTATTGTTCCATCCTTGCCCCCGTGGAGGGTCCCCCTTCCCAAATTTTGTACTTCTCTGACCCGCATCACTAAAGCTTTTACCCCTCCTACAGTTCTGAAACGCCTCTTCCTTGAGCACTTTTCTTCTCACTCCCACTCCGTTCCCATCTTCACCGATGGGTCTAAGTCTGCTGACGGTGTGGGCTACTCTGTTGTTTTTCCTGACCACACTTATATGTGTCGCCTTCCTCCGGAGGCTAGCATCTTCACAGCAGAACTTTATGCTATTCTCTATGCTCTTCGTCTCCTGCTTTCCCGGTGTCAATCCTCCTTTGTGGTGGTAGTTGACTCTCGTAGTGCCCTCATGGCTTTAGGGTCCTTTAATCCGGTCCACCCGGTGGTTGTCGAGATTCAACATTGGCTGTTTCTTATCTCCAGTAAATTTAAGTCAGTTGCATTTTGCTGGGTTCCCAGCCATGTTGGTGTCTCTTTAAATGAGCGTGCGGATGCTGCCGCTAAGGAAGCTATCCGCGCTTGTCCCATCTCCCGTAAAAGTATTCCTTATTCCGACTTTTACCCAGTTATTCATGCCTCCATCCTTGCCCGCTGGCAGAGTTGTTGGTCTTCTGTTATTGGTAACAAACTGCGTACTCTTAAGAGTCGTGTGTCCCAGTGGCCTTCCTCCTGCCACTGTAACCGGTGGTGGGAAACGGCTCTGGCTAGGTTATGTATTGGCTATACCCATTTAACTCACGGTCACTTAATGGAGCACCGCCCTGCTCCTTATTGTCCACATTGCATTGTCCCTCTTACTGTCGTGCATATCCGTGTTGAATGTCCCGACTTCCAGGACGAGCGTGTGTCTTGTTTTCCAACCGTCCCCCGCGGTCGCTTGTCCCTCGATAGGATTCTTGGCGACTCAGATACTTTTGATATCGTTCGCCTTATGCGTTTCTGTTCTCGTATTGGCATCCTTGGTGATATTTAGCGCCCTCTGATTATCCCGCACATTTGATGGTGCTACATAGCCTTCCCGGTTTGGTGCCTTCTATTGATACTAATAGAATCTAATAGAATCGAACTCAATATTTGGTGTATTTACAGAAACCCACACGAAAGACTACATGGATAGTGAAATCTGGATCCCAAATTATAATCTATATAGATGTGACAGAGTAATTAGGTCAAGTGGAGGAGTAGGTCTGTATATTAAAGAGAAGCTGGCATGCACTCAGCTCCTGAACTCGACCAATGAGATGGTAGAGGTACTTGGAACCAAGGTAGAAAATATAAATCTAATTATTATTCTAATATACAAACCGCCAGATGCAACAGTTGAGGAATTCACTGAAC
>WNGS01167610.1:28591-44953 GCA_020271785.1 Procambarus virginalis | reverse complement strand
CACAGGTTCTTGAAGGCAGTTCTGATGTTAGCCAGCCTCGCATACGCCGCAGATGTTATTCTTTTGATGTGGGCTTCAAGAGACAGGGTTGGTGTGATATCAACTCCTAGATCCTTCTCTCTGTCCGTTTCATGAAGGACTTCATCTCTCATTCTGTATCCTGTGTCTGGCCTGCTGTTTCCACTGCCTAGTTTCATTACCTTTCATTTACTCGGGTTGAACTTTAGTAGCCATTTGTTGGACCATTCATATAGTCTGTTTAGGTCATCTTGTAGTATCATACTGTCTTGCTCCCGTCTTAATCCTCCTCATAATTTTTGCATCATTAGCAATTAATGAGAGGAATGATTCTATACAAACTGGAAGATCATTTACATATACATAAGAAACAGTATGAATCCAAGGACTGAACCCTGTGGGACCCCACTGGTGGCGTCTCGCAAATCTGAGACCTCACCCCGCACAATGACTCACTTCCTTCTGTTACTTAAGTACTCCCTTATCCAATGGAGTACCTTCCTTTTCATTCCTGCCTGCATCTCCAGCTTTCGTACTAGTCTCTGGTTTGGCACTGTGTCGAAGGCTTTCTGGCAATCCAAAAATATGCAGTCTGCCCACCCCTCTCATTCTTGTCTGATTTTTGTTGCTTGATCATAGAATTCAATTAATTCTGTGAGGCATGACTTGCCATCCCTGAAACCATGTTGGCGTTGTGACACAAAGTTCCTTCGCTCCAGATGTTCGACTAGCTTTTTTCGCACAATTTTCTCCATTAGCTTGCATGGTATGCAAGTTAGGGACACTGGCCTGTAGTTCAGTGCCTCCTGTCTATCCTCCTTCTTGTATATCGGGACTACGTTTGCCGCCTTTCAAATTTCTGGCAGTTCACCTGTTACCAGTGATTGGTTATACACCATGGAGAGTGGCAAGCACAGTGCTTCTGCTCCTTCCTTTAGTATTCATGGTGATATTTCATCTGGGCCTATAGCCTTTGTCACATCCAACTCCAGCAAAAGCTTCCTTACATCCCCACTCGTAATCTCAAATTCCTTTAGTGATGGTGCTTGGTTAACAATTCCTTCCCTTATCTCTAGAACCTCTCCTTGCTCCAATGTGAACACTTCCTGGAATTTCATATTGAGTTCTTCGCACACTTCTTTGTCGTTTGTAGTGAATCTGTCTGCCCCTATCCTCAGTTTCATTACCTGTTCCATCACTGTTTTCTTTCTCCTGATGTGGCTGTGCAGCAAGTAGGGTTTGGTCTTAGCCTTGCTTGCTATGTCGTTTTCATATTGCCCTTCTGCCTCTCTTCTCACCCTGACATATTCATTCCTGGCTCTCTGGTAACCTTTTCTGCTCTCAAGTGTCCTGTTATTTCTGTAGTTTCTCCATGCTCTTTTACTTTGTTGCTTAGCTAGCTTACATCTCTGATTAAACCATGGGTTTCTCATCTGCATTTCATTTTTTACCTTTTGGGCCGGGATAAACTTTTCTGCTGCCTCCTTGCACTTCTAGGTGATGTATTCCATCATGTCTTGGGCCATCTTTCCCCTTAGCTCTGAAACCCATGTTATATCCGTTAGGAATTTTCTGATCTCTTCGTAATTTCTCTTACGGAATGCTAGCCTTTTGCTTTCAGTTCCCTTTCTCGAGTACTTTAGCCCTTTTTCCACCAGATACTCAAACGTCAGTTCTTTGTGATCGCTCATTCCTACTGGGGCCTCGAAGTCAATTTCCCTTATGTCGGAGTCGTTCAGAGTGAAGACTAAGTCGAGTTTCGCTGGTTCATCATTTCCCCTCATCCTAGTGGGTTCCCTGAAATGTTGGCTTAGAAAGTTTCTTGTCCCCACCTCCACTAATTTGGCTCTCAATGTATCCCCTCCTCCATGCGGTTCCTTGTTCTCCCAGTCTGTCCTTCTGCGATTGAAGTCTCCCTTGATGAGCAGATGGGATCGATTTCTACAGGCAGCAGAGGCTGCCCTCTCAATTATGTAATTAACTGCCATGTTGTTTCTGTCATACTCTTGCCTGAGTCTTCTGTCATTTGGTGGAGGGTTATATATCACTGCTACTTCTACTCTAGGTCCTCCCATCGTCGTGGTGCCTGTTATGTACTTTCTAAACCCTTCACAGCCTGGGATAACCATCTCCTTGAAACTCCACTCCTTTCTCATAAGTAGGGCCACTCTGCCTCCTCCCTACCCTCCCTCTCTCTCCTTAATACAGTGTAATCCTTGGGGAACACTGCATTTGGTATGAATCCTGAGAGTTTTATTTCCGTGATTCTAATTACATCTGGGTTTACTTCTTGTGCTCTTTCCCTAAGTTCACACGCCTTGCTTGTAATCCCATTTATGTTCGTGTACGTCACCTTGAAGCTGACTCTTTTCTGTTGATTCAACTGGAGTAGGTAAATATGGAGGGTCTGGGAGGGGGAAGGGGCCCTGGGTTGTGAGGGGAGCTGAGAGTGAGGGAGACCTGGGTTGTGAGGGGGCTGGGAGGATCTGGTTTGGAGAGGGTAGGGGCGAAGTGAGGGCTTGCAGGGGTGGGGGAGAAGGGAGGCCTTGGGGAATGGGGAGAAGAAGGGGTTTGAGGTGAAGGGAGGAGGATTTAGGGGGTGGGGGAGAAAGGAGGGCCTGGGGGGATGGGGGAGAAAGGGGGCTTGGGGGAGAGGGGGAGGAAAGAGGGCTTGGGGGAGAAGGGAGGCTTAGGGGGGGGGGAGAGAGGGGAGAAGGGAGGGTTAGGGTGGTGGAGGAGTGTAGGGGCTTTGGCAGGTAGGGGCTCCTTTAGATTTTCCTCGTAGCTCATCTTCTCAGTTCCGGCACGAGCCTGGTGGCATACCGCTGAATCTTCTCTAACTTTGTCTTGTGTTTAACTAGGTATGGACTCCAGGCTGGAGCTGCATACTCCAAGATTGGTCTTACATAAGTGGTATACAGGGTCCTGAACAATTCCTTACACAAGTTTCTAAAGGCAGTTCTTATGTTGGCCAGTCTAGCATATGCCGCTGAAGATATTCTTTTGATGTGGGCCTCTGGGGACAGGTTCGGTGTGATATCAACCCCCAGATCTTTCTCTCTATTTGACTCTTGCAGGATTTCACCTCTCAGATGATACCTTGTGTTCAGCCTCCTGCTCCTTTTGCCTAATTTCATAACCTTACACTTTCCTGAGTTGAACTTTAGCAGCCATTTTCTAGACCATTCCTCCAGTTTGTCCAGGTCATCCTGTAATCTCTGTCTATCTTCATCCGTCTTGATTCTTCTCATAATTTTTGCATCATCAGCAAACATTGAGAGGAATGAGTCTATACCCTCCGGAAGATCGTTTACATATATTAGATACAGGATGGGTCTAAGTACTAAGCCCTGTGGGACTCCGCTGGTGACATCTCGTCACTCTGATGTCTCCCCCCCTCACCGTTACTCGCTGTTTTCTGTTGCTTAAGTGCTCCCTTATCCACTGGAGCACCTTCCNTGGATACTACATCACACATTTCTCTCTACACGTACAAAAAGTGTTCTGAATGTTGCCGCCACAACACAGGGAAATATATGAAGCGGCCGCCAGCTGGACCATTTCTCATTCTTCACACATTGTGCATTCGTGCCTCGACGATAACTGAGAGGATATTGTGATCGATCGCTGTGTGTGTGTGTGTACTCACCTAGTTGTACTCACCTTGTTATGCTTGCGGGGGTTGAGCTCTGGCTCTTTGGTCCCGCCTCTCATCTGTCAAGCAAGTGGTGTACAGATTCCTCCACCACATCACTGCATAATGCATTCCATCTGTTAACTACTCTGACACTGAAATGTTCTTTCTAACGTCCCTCCTGTGGCTCATTTATGTACTCAATTTCCACCTGTGTCCCCTTGTTCGCATACCACCCGTGTTAAACAGTTTGTCTTTATCTACCATGTCAATTCCTCTGAGAATTTTGTAGGTAATGATCATATCTGTCCGTACTCTTCTGTCTTCCAACTACGTGAGGTACCTTTCATGCAGCCTTTCCTCGTAACTCATGCCTCTTAGTTCTTAAACTAGCCTAGTGGCATATCTCTGAACTTTTTCCAGCTTTATCTTGTGCTTGATAAGGTACGGGCTCCATTCGGAGGCCGCATACTCCAGGATTGGTCTTACATATGTGGTTTACAAGTTTCTGAAAGATTCCTTACACAGGTTCCTGAAGGCAGTGCTGATGATAGCCAGCCTTGCATACGCCGCCGATGTTATTCATTTGATGTGGCCTTCCGGAGACAGGTTAAGCATGATATCAACTCCTAGATCTTTCTCTCTGTCCGTTTCGTGAAGGATTTTATCTCCCATTCTGTATCCAGTGTATGTCCTCCTATTTCCTCCCCCCCCCTAGCTTCATTACCTTACATTTACTTGGGTTGAACTTTTGTAGCCATTTGTTGGACCAATCATTCAGTCTGTTTAGGTCATCTTGTAGCCTCATACTATCGTTCTTCATTTTAATCCTCCTCATAATTTTTGCATCATCCGCAAACATTGAGAGGAACGAGTCTTTCTCTCTGGGAGATCATTTACATATATCAGGAACAATATATGTTGGAGAACTGATCCCTGAGGGACTCCACTGGTGACTCCCGTCACTCCAAGACTTCACCTCTCAAAGTGACTCGCTGTCTTCTTTTGTTTGGGTACTCCCTTATCCAGTGTAGTACTTTCCCTTTCACTCCTGCCTGCATCTTCAGTTTGTACACCAGTCTCTAATGTGGTACTGTGTCAAATGCTTTCTGGCAATCCAAAAATGTTGTTGACTGGTCATAGAATGCAATCAATCCTGTGAAGCATGATCTGCCATTCATGAACCCATGCTGATGTTGTGATACAAAGTTCTTCTGCTCTAGGTGTTCCACTAGTTTTGTCGCACAATTTTCCTCTTCATTTTGCATGGTATGCATGTTAGTGACACTGGCCTGTAGTTCAGTGCCTCCTGTCTATCCCCCATCTTGAATATCCAGACTACATTAGCCGTCTTCCAAGTTTTTGGCAGTTCACCTGTTACCAGTGATCTGTTATACATCGTGAAGAGTGGCAGGCACAGAGCTTCTGCTCCTTCATTCAGTATCCAAGGAGACTCCATCCGGGCCAATAGCCTTTGTCACTTCCAACTCTAGCAGAAGCTTCCTCACCTCCCCCCTGGTAATCACAAACTCCTCTTGTGGTGTTTGGTTAGATCTTCCCTCTCCTATCTCTGGGACTTCCCATTGCTCTTCTGTGAAGACCTCCTGAAATTTGTTATTGAGTTCCTCGCACACCTCCTAGTCGTTTATAGTGAATCGTCTGCCCCTATCCTCAGTCTCATTACCTATTCCTTAACTGATGTTTTTCTTCTGATTTGACTGTGCAGCAATTTAGGGCGAGTTTTTGCCTTGCTTGCTATGTCACTTTCATATTGTCTTTCTGCTTCTCTTCTCACCCTGACGTATTCATTCCTGGCGCTCTGGTATCTTTCTCTGCTCACTAGAGTCCTATTATTTCTTTAGTTTCTCCACGCCCTTTTACTTTTTGTTTTGTTAGCCTGTGTGTGTGTGTGTGTGTGTGTGTGTGTGTGTGTGTGTGTGTGTGTCTGTGTGTGTGTGTGTGTGTGTGTGTGTGTGTGTGTGTGTGTTTGTACGTGTGTGTGTGTGTGTGTGTGTGTGTGTGTTTGTACGTGTGTGTGTTGTGTGTGTGTGTGTGTGTGTGTGTGTGTGTGGTGTGTGTGTCTGTGTGTGTGTGTGGTGTGTGTGTGTGTGTTTGTACGTGGTGTGTGTGGTGTGTGTGTGTGTGTGTGTTTGTACGTGTGTGTGTGTGTGGTGTGTGTGTGTGTGTGTGTGTGTGTGTGTGTGTGTGTGTGTGTGTGTGTGTGTTGTGTGTGTGTGTGTGTGTGTGTGTGTGTGTGTGTTGTGTGTGTGGGTGTGTGTTTGTACGTGTGTGTGTGTGTGTGTGTGTGTGTGTGTGTGTTGTACGTGTGTGTGTGTGTGTGTGTGTGTGTGTGTGTGTTGTACGTGTGTGTGTGTGTGTGTGTGTGTGTGTGTGTGTGTGTGTGTGTGTGTGTGTGTGTGTGTGTGTGTGTGTGTGTGTGTTGTACGTGTGTGTGTGTGTCTATGTGTGTGTGTGTGTGTGTGTGTGTGTGTGTCTGTGTGTGTGTATTCACCTAGTTGTGTTTGCGGGGGTGAGCTTTGCTCTTTCGGCCCGCCTCTCAACGGTCAATCAACTGTTTACTAACTACTTTTTTTTCACCACACACCATACACACACACACACACCCCAGGAAGCAGCCCGTGACAGCTGACTAGCTCCCAGGTACCTTTTTACTGCTAGGTAACAGGGGCATTTAGGGTGAAAGAAACTTTGCCCATTTGTTTCTGCCTGGTGCGGGAATCGAACCCGCGCCACAGAATTACGAGCCCTGCGCGCTATCCACCAGGCAACCAGGCCCCCTGTGTCTCTGTGTGTGTATGTGAGTGCTTGTACTTACCTAGTTGTGGTTGTGGGGGTTGAGCTCCGGCTCTTTGGTCCCGCCTCTCAACTGTCAATCAACTAATGTACAGGTTCCTGAGCCTACTGGGCTCTATCATATCTACACTTGAAGCTGTGCATGGTGTCAGCCTCCAGCACATCACTGCCTAATGCATTCCGTCTGTTAACTACTCTGATACTGAAAAAAATCTTTCTAACGTCCCTGTGGCTCATGTGGGTACTCTGTTTCCACCTGTGTCACTTTGTTTGCGTACCACCAGTGTTGAATAGTTTATCCTTGTCTACCCGATCGATTCCCCTGAGGATTTTGTAGGTTGTGATCATGTCTCCTCTTACTCTTCTGTCTTCCAGTGTCGTAAGGTGTATTTCCCGCAGCCTTTCCTCGTAACTCATGCCTCTTAGTTCTGGGACTAGTCTAGTGGCATACCTCTGAACTTTTTCCAGCTTCGTCTTGTGCTTGACAAGGTACGGGCTCCATGCTGGGGCCGCATACTCCAGTGTGTGTGTCTGTGTGTGCACTCGCCTAATTGTACTCACCTAATTGTGCTTGCGGGGGTTGAGCTCTGGCTCTTTTTTCCTCGCCTCTCAACCGTCAATCAACAGGTGTACAGGTTCCTGAGCCTATTTGACTCTATCATATCTACACTTGAAACTGTGTATGGAGTCAGCCTCCACCACATCACTTCCTAATACATTCCATTTGTCAACCACTCTGACACTAAAAAAGTTCTTTCTAATATCTCTGTGGCTCATTTAGGCACTCAGTTTCCACCTATGTCCCCTAGTGCGTGTGGCCCTTGTGTTAAATAGCTTGTCTTTATCTACCCTATCGATTCTCTTGAGAATCTTGAATGTGGTGATCATGTCCCCCCTAACTCTTCTGTCGTCCGACGAAGTGAGGTTTAATTCCCGTAGTCTCTCCTAATAGCTCATGCCTCTCAGCTCGGGTATTAATCTGGTGGCAAACCTTTGAACCTTTTCCACTTTAGTCTTATGCTTGACTAGGTACGGACTCCATGCTGGAGCCACATACTCCAGGAATGGTCTGACATATGTGGTATATAATGTTCTGAAAGATTCCTTATACAAGCTTCTGAAAGCCATTCTTATGTTAGCCAACCTGGCATATGCCGCTGATGTTATCCTCTTGATATGAGCTTCAGGGGACAGGTCTGGCGTGATATCAATCCCCAGGTCTTTCTCTCTCTCTGACTTTTGAAGTATTTCATCTCCCAAATGATACCTTGTATCTGGTCTCCTGCTCCCTACACCTATCTTCATTACATTACATTTGCTTGGGTTAAACTCTAACAACCATTTGTTCGAACATTCCTGCAGCTTGTCCAGGTCTTCTTGAAGCCTCAAGCTGTCCTCCTCTGTCTTAATCCTTCTCATAATTTTGGCGTCGTCAGCAAACATTGAGAGGAATGATGTCTATACCCTCTCGGAGATTATTTACGTATATCAGAAACAGGATAGGTCCGAGTACAGAGCCCTGTGGGATTCCACTGGTGACTTCACGCCAATCTGAGGTCTCACCCCTCACTGTAACTTTGCTTCCTATTGCTTAGGTACTCCCTTATCCACTGGAGCGCCCTACCAGTTACTCCTGACTGTTTCTCCAGCTTATGCATCAACCTTTTATGGGGTACTGTGTCAAAGGCTTTCCGACAGTCCAAAAAATGCAGTCCGCCCATCCTTCTCTTTCTTGCTTAATCTTTGTCACCTGATCGTAGAATTCTATTAAGCCTGTAAAGCAAGATTTACCCTCCCTGAACCCCATTTTGATGGGTTGTCACGAAGTCTCTTCTCTACAGATGTGTTACTAGGTTTTTTCTCACAATCTTCTCCATCACCTTGCATGGTATACAAGTTAAGGACACTGGCCTGTAGTTCAGTGCCTCTTGTCTGTCACACTTTTTATATATTGGGACTACATTAGCGTTTTCCATATTTCTGGTAGGTCTCTCATTTCCAGTGACCTACTATACACAATGGAGAGTGGCAAACAAAGTGCTCCTGCACACTCTTTCAATACCCATGGTGAGATTCCGTCCATCCCAACAGCCTTTCTCACCTCCAGCTCTAATAGGTGCTTCTTGACCTCATCTCTTGTAATTTCAAACCCTGCCAAGGTCGCCTGGTTTGCAACCACCTCTCCTAGCGCCGTGACCTCTCCTTGTTCTATTGTAAAGACCTCCTGGAACCTTTTGTTGAGTTCTTCACACACCTCTTTGTCATTCTCTGTGTATCTGTCCTCACCCGTTCTAAGTTTCATCACCTGTTCCTTCACTGTTGTCTTCCTCCTGATGTGACTGTGTAGTAGCTTTGGTTTGGTCTTGTCTTTATTAGTTATATCATTTTCATACCTTTTCTCAGCTGCTCTTCTCACACTAACATACTCGTTCCTAGTTCTCTGGTATCTCTGTCTACTTTCTGGTGTTCTGTTATCACGGAAGTTCCTCCATGCCCTTTTGTTCAGCTTCTTTGCTTTCATACATTCCCTATTAAACCACTGATTCTTCTTTTGCTTCTCGGTTTTTTCCTGTTGGGCTGGGACAAACCTGCTTACAGCCTCCTGACATTTTTGGGTGACATAGTCCATCATGTCTTGTACGGACTTAGTTCTGAGTTCTGTGTCCCAATGTATATCCCTTAGGAATTTATTCATCTCCTCATAGTTTCCCTTTCGTTACGCCAGCCTTTTGTTTCCCAGTTCTTTTTTTGGGGAGATAATTCCTAGCTCAACCAGGTACTCAAAGCTCAATACACTATGATCACTCATTCCCAAGGGGGCTTCCAGCTTAACTTCCCTTATATCCGACTCATTTAGGGTAAATATCAGATCAAGCAAAGCTGGCTCATCCTCTCCTCTCATTCTTGTCGGTCCCTTGATGTGTCGACGGGTGTACAGTCTTCAAAGTTTATTAGGTCCTGTAATAGCTACATTTGATGCCGTATTTGAAAATCGTCTGTGCCCATCGCTTCTTAGCATTTTCCATACAATTGGTTATGTATTTGGCATTTAAACAATTCTTTCTAATGATTCTGTGCCTCATTCGTGTTTTTATTCTCTATTTGTGTTCCCCTTTTCATGTACGACCCATGGTAAGCAGTTCCTCTTTATCATGTACGACTCATGGTAAGCAGTTCCCCTTTATCATGTACGACCCATGGTAAGCGGTTCCCCTTTATCATGTACGACCCATGGTAAGCAGTTCCTCTTTATCATGTACGACCCATGGTAAGCAGTTCCCCTTTATCATGTACGACTCATGGTAAGCAGTTCCCCTTTATCATGTACGACTCATGGTAAGCAGTTCCCCTTTATCATGTACGACCCATGGTAAGCAGTTCCTCTTTATCATGTACGACCCATGGTAAGCAGTTCCCTTTATCATGTACGACCCATGGTAAGCAGTTCCCCTTTATCATGTACGACCCATGGTAAGCAGTTCCCCTTTATCATGTACGACCCATGGTAAGCAGTTCCCCTTTATCATGTACGACCATGGTAAGCAGTTCCCCTTTATCATGTACGACCCATGGTAAGCAGTTCCCCTTTATCATGTACGACTCATGGTAAGCAGTTCCCCTTTATCATGTACGACCCATGGTAAGCAGTTCCCCTTTATCATGTACGACCCATGGTAAGCAGTTCCGCTTTATCATGTACGACCCATGGTAAGCAGTTCCTCTTTATCATGTACGACCCATGGTAAGCAGTTCCGCTTTATCATGTACGACCCATGGTAAGCAGTTCCTCTTTATCATGTACGACCCATGGTAAGCAGTTCCCCTTTATCATGTACGACCCATGGTAAGCAGTTCCTCTTTATCATGTACGACCCATGGTAAGCAGTGTGTGTCTGCTGGGCTTTTCGGCAGAGACAGTTGTCTGCGCTCTTCATGCATCCATTTACTTTCTTCCAAGGACGTGAACTTTAATTTAAAATATCTTAGTAAATAATTGCTACTAGTGCTGGCACTTGTCTGGTGGTGTGTTCTGGCACTTGTCTGGTGGTGTGCTCTGGCACTTGTCTGGTGGTGTGCTCTGGCACTTGTCTGGTGGTGTGCTCTGGCACTTGTCTGGTGGTGTGCTCTGGCACTTGTCTGGTGATGTGCTCTGGCACTTGTCTGGTGATGTGCTCTGGCACTTGTCTGGTGGTGTGCTCTGGCACTTGTCTGGTGGTGTGCTCTGGCACTTGTCTGGTGATGTGCTCTGGCACTTGTCTGGTGGTGTGCTCTGGCACTTGTCTGGTGGTGTGCTCTGGCACTTGTCTGGTGATGTGCTCTGGCATTTGTCTGGTGGTGTGCTCTGGCACTTGTCTGGTGGTGTGTGCTCTGGCACTTGTCTGGTGGTGTGCTCTGGCACTTGTCTGGTGGTGTGTTCTGGCACTTGTCTGGTGGTGTGCTCTGGCACTTGTCTGGTGGTGTGCTCTGGCACTTGTCTGGTGGTGTGCTCTGGCACTTGTCTGGTGGTGTGCTCTGGCACTTGTCTGGTGATGTGCTCTGGCACTTGTCTGGTGGTGTGTTCTGGCACTTGTCTGGTGGTGTGCTCTGGCACTTGTCTGGTGGTGTGCTCTGGCACTTGTCTGGTGGTGTGCTCTGGCACTTGTCTGGTGATGTGCTCTGGCACTTGTCTGGTGGTGTGCTCTGGCACTTGTCTGGTGGTGTGCTCTGGCACTTGTCTGGTGGTGTGTTCTGGCACTTGTCTGGTGGTGTGCTCTGGCACTTGTCTGGTGGTGTGCTCTGGCACTTGTCTGGTGGTGTGCTCTGGCACTTGTCTGGTGGTGTGCTCTGGCACTTGTCTGGTGATGTGCTCTGGCACTTGTCTGGTGATGTGCTCTGGCACTTGTCTGGTGGTGTGTTCTGGCACTTGTCTGGTGGTGTGCTCTGGCACTTGTCTGGTGGTGTGCTCTGGCACTTGTCTGGTGGTGTGCTCTGGCACTTGTCTGGTGGTGTGCTCTGGCACTTGTCTGGTGATGTGCTCTGGCACTTGTCTGGTGGTGTGTTCTGGCACTTGTCTGGTGGTGTGCTCTGGCACTTGTCTGGTGGTGTGCTCTGGCACTTGTCTGGTGGTGTGCTCTGGCACTTGTCTGGTGATGTGCTCTGGCACTTGTCTGGTGATGTGCTCTGGCACTTGTCTGGTGATGTGCTCTGGCACTTGTCTGGTGGTGGTGCTCTGGTACTTGTCTGGTGGTGTGCTCTGGCACTTGTCTGGTGGTGTGCTCTGGCACTTGTCTGGTGGTGTCTCTGGCACTTGTCTGGTGTGTGCTCTGGCACTTGTCTGGTGGTGTGCTCTGGCACTTGTCTGGTGTGTGCTCTGGCACTTGTCTGGTGGTGTGCTCTGGCACTTGTCTGGTGGTGTGCTCTGGCACTTGTCTGGTGGTGTGCTCTGGCACTTTCTCAAGCTTCGTTTTGTGTTTAGCGATGTTGGGGCCAAACACCGGTGTCATAAATTTCAAAGTTGTTTCAACAACTCCTAACTTCAGATAACTAAAGTGTTCATTCTCGATAGTACCTGTGAACGTTGCAACTGATGATATTCGTTTAGTGTGGGCTTTTAATGACACGTTCGATATAATATCAAATCCCAGCTTTGGACCGCCTGAGTCTGACCAACTGTTCCTAGTTTCATTATTTTACATTTGCTGAAGTTAAACTTCAGTAGTCCTATGTTTGTCTAGGTCGTCGTGGCGTTTCTTGCAGTCTTGCGTTTATCCTCATGAGTTTTGCAACACAAGACGACATTCAAAGATTGATTTATAGGAGGAAAAATTGATAACAAAGATTGATAATATTGGAGAAAGACCTGATTCCGCTCACGGTGAGGAATCATGTCTCATAACATTTCCTCCCAAAAAAAAATTGAATTATGATTGTTTTACCTTCAAGTTTCTCTATATTGCGTTCATTTACCCTTCAGTTTTTCTTGTGGATTACCAGGTATGGATTCCATGCTGGTGCTGCATATAGTACGACTGGCCTAATGAATTCTCTATATAGTATCTTGACAGATTCTTTGTTTAAATTCCTAAATACCCTTCTTGATAAGTTTGGTATATGGTGCAGATGTTTTACTGTCAAGGCTGATCCAGTACCTTTCTTCACTCAGCTTAACTTGTGCTGCTATGTCTGCAGCACTTGCTCCCTTACACAACACCTCCACCTCCATCCACATATGATTATGGATGTATATATTGCTTGGTTCAGGATTTATTGCTGAGCGTCAGTCTTGGAAAATGTCAGCGTTTATTCACAAACAATAACTGCCATAGTAACTAATTTTATGTGTAATAATCTATTTCAGAGCTACGCACTTTCTAAAGGTAGTTGAATTTACTGAAAGTCACTAACAGGTCCGCTGCCACCATCAGTATCCTGGGGCCAGATTCACGAAGCAGTTAAGCAAGCACTTACGAACGTGTACATCTTTCCTCAATCTTTGACTTCTTAGGTTACATTTATTAAACATTTTACATACATTAAAACTTCCCAATCAGCTGTTGTTATTGTTATAAACAGCCTCCTGGTGCTTCGGAGCTCATTAACTGTTTAATAATTGCAAACAAAGCCGCCAAAAATTGAGAAAAGTGGTACAGGTTCGTAAGTGATTGCTTAACTGCTACGAGAATCTGGCCTCAGAGGTAACCTCCTCCCCACGAGTCCCCAGAGACCTGGGTCACCCTGGGCACACCTGGTCCCCAGAGGTCTGGGTCACCCTGACACACCTGCAATGCAGCTGGTGTGTGGGGGAGGAGGCAGGCCAGCGCCAGCTCCCCCCACACCAGCCTCACGCCATGACGACACGAGAGTCTTCGCGGGATAAATCGTTTTCGTATTGATTATATGACGTTGATACCAAAATATATATTGAAGCTGTAATATTTATAATTAATACAAATGTTACTGGTGTTCTCCCAAATATATATATATATATATATATATATATATATATATATATATATATATATATATATATATATATATATATATATATATATATATATGTCGTACCTAGTAGCCAGAACGCACTTGTCAGCCTACTATGCAAGGCCCGATTTGCCTAATAGGCTAAGTTTTCATGAATTAATTGTTTTTCGACTACCTAACCTACCTAACCTAACCTAACCTAACTTTTTCGGCTACCTAACTTAACCTACCCTATAGAGATAGGTTAGGTTAGGTTAGGTAGGGTTGGTTAGGTTCGGTCATATATCTACGTTAATTTTAACTCCAATGAAAAAAAATTGACCTCATACATAATGAAATGGGTAGCTTTATCTTTTCATAGGAAAAAAATTAGAGAAAATATATTAATTCAGGAAAACTTGGCTTATTAGGCAAATCGGGGCTTGCATAGTAGGCCAAAAAGTGAGTTCTGGCTACTAGGTACGACATATATATATATATATATATATTATATATATTAATATATATATATAACGGAAAACTCACACGCCAGAAGTTTTCAGTTGTATCTCTGTTCTTATGGAATGCTTCAAGAATTGTAATCTTCTTGCATCTTGGGTTTTGTCTATTATGCATGTATTCTTGTTCAACATTTCTCTTGTTAGGGTGATGTCATGGCTTGTCTCATGTGATTCCTAGGGCACGGATTGAATGATGGCATGTCAAACGCCTCGTCAGCTTGGTAGACGTCATACCTATGTACTTAGATTGAAGGTTACATCCTTCGTGGGGGCAAGTGTACATGTATACACTCAACGCTTGACTGCTGTAGAGGGTTCTCTGTCGGCTTCGGGCTTTTTTGATAAGGAGTTCGGAAGCCTTCTTGGTTTTATAGAATTTGTTATCGGTTTTATGTTTTGGTTAGGAGTAGTGCTTTTACTCCTTTACGAGATTATTTCTTTCAAATTCTTTCCTCTTTTGTATGTTCACTGTGCATGGTTGATTTGTAATATAATTTATTGGAGGTATTGTGGTTCTGTTCTAGGTTCTGGATATACCAACGTCCAAGTGTCTTCTATAGCAGCGTTTATTTCCGCGCTTGCTATATCCATTGTTCACCAATACCGTGAGTTACTCTTTCAAACTCTCTACTCACGTTGTTCCATTCCAGGACAGTGGGTAAGCGCTCGACGAATATAACGCATTGAGAACACTGGCTTGTATCTTTGGGGGCCACTCACTTCTACCGTTCAGGCATAATCCTATGTGGGTGGGCTTAGTGTATCTACGTTGGTGCTTAAAGAGTTCCTGTGTTTGTTATTAGTACATCCAAGAATGGCAGACTGTTTATTTTCACTATTTTCATGTGTGAACGGAGTACTGACTCTCTCTCTTAGATGTCTTTTTCGGTCAATTAGTATCATCTGAGTCTTTTCTATTACGAATATGTCATCTACATAACGGCAATATAAAGTTGGTTTTTGTCTGCTACTAAGACACCTGTCTTCGATGGTTCCCATGTAAAAATTAGCAAATAAAACTCATAAGGATTTAATCTATATATATAATATTATATATACTATATATAATATTATATATATATATACGTACTATATACATAGTATACTATATATATATATTTATATATATAATAAATTCTGACCGAAAGAGTAAGATTAATAATTCTAACACGAATTTGTGTCGATCTTCCTTATGTTTTTTTTACTGTTGATGGTAAAGTAAAAATCAACAGGGGTAAGGCAGGTCCTAGTCACAACGGCTTCTCCAATGGTTTCGTTGAAGACATCATGAGAAGGAAAGTGAAACGCCATGCAACCTCTGAAGAGACAACTAACACAACACCTATCACACCTATATTTACAGGATCTTCTTTCCACAGCTCATAAACGGAGGAAAGGGTCCGTGAAAGATATTGTTAATAGAAATGTTGTATCCTACAGACAAAAATCAGAAAATACAACTGACGATTTACTATAAAGACCAAGAAAACGGCAGCCTACTCATGAGAAACTCTCCGACACAGAGCAGAACGCTCTAAAAGAGACAAACGTCGTCTATGCCTTCAAATGTCCTCTTGGGGACTGTAAGCCTCAAAAAACTCAGTATATAGGCAAGCCAACAAGCATCTCTTTCCAGGCGTTAACGATGCATAAGCAACAGGGCTCCATTAAGGAACATATAATCTCTTCCCACAACCAAATCATCACCAGAGAATCTTAGTAATCAACACAGAAATCATTGATAGATACAGCGACAGCAGGCGGCCTTGACATCTGCGAGGCACTACACATCAAGAAGTCAAACACCAGGCAATGCACACAGCCAATTAACACACAACTAAATTCTACCCACTTCAAGACTTCCGCTCCAATATAGAAGCATCAAGAAAATATGGGCCAATAGGCCTTCTGCAGTTACTTCCATCCTTCCCTTTAGCTTATACCCCGACTCAATACCCCGTTCTATACCCCGTCTGGCTTGTGTTGAATATCTGTTTTCACCTCATCCAATACTATGGTAACATGTCACCTCACCCAAATGCAGGTATATAAAATGGAAGATGTTTAAGCTCTATTCAGTTATAGGTTGTGGGTGTAAACTAAAGTCTTTGGTATAAATGTATATAAGTTTTACGAAACGCGCTCAAAGTGTCGCGTCAGACTAGAAATAAAAATGAATTTTGGAGAATTGATTTTCATTTACCATCACAGCGAAAAGAAACATAAGAAAGATCGAGAAAATTCGTGTTAGAATTATTAATCTTACTTTTTTGGTCATATTTAATAATATTGTCTACAAAAGAACTGCTACCAACATATACTAATATATAATATATATATATATATATATATATATATATATATATATATATATATATAATATATATATATATATATAATATATATGCAAACAAGCCTGAATGGTCCCACGGACTA
>WNGS01167610.1:3633-17163 GCA_020271785.1 Procambarus virginalis | reverse complement strand
CTAATCTAACCTAACCTTACCCTACCTTACCTTGCCTTACCTTACTGAACTTAACTAATCTAACATAACTTACCTAACCTAACCTAACTTAACATAATTTACCTAACCTAACACAACTTACCTAACTATAAACTTAACTTACATAACCTAACCTAATCTGACTTAACTTATCTAACCTAACCTAATGTATCTTACCTAACCTATTTATCTTACATAACGTATCCTAACCCAACAAAAGAACTAGTTACTGAACGGAAGAAACAATTGGTTTAAAAGAAACAACGAACATCACAAGTAAAGAATATGTAAGGGAATAAATACAGTGAACATTAGGGGAAAATGGCAAAGAACACATAGAACATGTAAGAAAACTGATGAACACAGTGAACATGCGGGGAATATGAACTTGCGGAGAACGGGACAACATGACAAAGAATAGAGAATATGATTTGAACAAGCTGTGAACATTTTGCAGAACATGGAGAATATGACAAAGAACACAGTGAACATGGAAGAGAGGTGAAAAATATGAAGTGAACATGCTAAGAACTTTATGAGAAAATGGAAAAAAAAATGAGAAACAGGTGAAAAATATGGAATGGGCATTTGGGAGGATATTTTAAGAACATGGAGAGAACATAGAAATACAGTACGATTATAAAAAGTTATCTTCTTGAGGTTATCTTGAGATGATTTCGGGGCTTTTTAGTGTCCCCGCGGCCCGGTCCTCGACCAGGCCTCCACCCCAGGAAGCAGCCCGTGACAGCTGACTAACACCCAGGTACCTATTTTACTACTAGGTAACAGGGGCATAGGGTGAAAGAAACTCTGCCCAATGTTTCTCGCCGGTGCCTGGGATCGAACCCAGGACCACAGGATCACAAGAACAGCGTGCTGCCCGCTCGGCCGACCGGCTCCCCGATAGGTTTGGATAAGATGGGGAATGGGCGAGATGAAGGGAGAGTGAGGGAGAGGGAGGGAAGTTAAGGGGTGTGGGGAAATAAGAGCGAAAGGTAGTTGGGAAGTTTAGGGGGGGAAGGTAAGAGGCAGGGAAGGTAAGGCATGAGAAGGTAGGGGGGGGGAGGAAGGGATGAGAAGTTAAGGGAGGAAGGTAAGGGAGGGAAAAGGTAAGGTGTGATATGACAGTATTACGAAGCTGAGTAAACAATGGGTATTGAAGGTATGGTGAGGATCTGTCAGTGTGATTTGTATTACTGTATGAATATTAGCTCGTTAAGGACTATTAACAGGAGCCGAGTAAAAAAAAGGTATTAAAAGACGGGATGTTTTCTTTTGATAAGGTGATAGACTGGAGAGCATCTTAATCTGAAATAATTAAGTTTGAAGAACTAAGGCGGAGGACATGAGTTGGAGCTCGGTAATTTGCTTTTGGTTTAGTTTATAGGCGTCTGAAATGTAGTGGAGTTTAAAATCTCAGGGGAATTGATCGGTTATTAACGAAGATACGAGAGGCTACCAATCTTGAAGTTATCTTGAAATGATTTCGGGGCTTTAGTATCCCCGCGGCCCGGTCCTCGACCAGGTCTCCACCCCCAGGAAGCAGCCCGTGACAGCTGACTAACACCCAGGTACCTATTTTACTGCTAGGTAACAGGGGCATAGGGTGAAAGAAACTCTGCCCATTGTTTCTCGCCGGCGCCTGGGATCGAACCCAGGACCACAGGATCACAAGTCCAGTGTGCTGTCCGCTCGGCCGACCGGCTCCCTACCAAGGCGGGGACGGTAGATAGAACTCTGTAATTGCTTTGATTTATTTTACTATTTCTGAAATAACTATGATTAAAATCTCAAGGGATTTGGTTAGATACTAAAGAAGATTCGAGAGTTAACTAAGGTGAAGGGACAGGCGCTGGAGCTCTATAATTGCATTTTCTTTATTTACAATGTTTGTTGTTTAAAATTTTAAGGGAATTGGACTGATAGTAGTGAATTTACAGGAGTATTCTAAGGCGGAGAACGGGAGCTAGAGTTCGGTAACTGTTTGGATCTATTTTGCTACATTTGAAATAACTATGTTTTAAATCTCAGGGGATTTGGACTGATAACAGTGAATTTACATGAGCAAACTACGGCAGGGGGACGAAAGCTGAAACTCGGTAACTGCCTTGGCCTTATTTATTACATTTGAAATAGCTACGTATTAAATCTCGAGGAAATTAATTGGATACCAAAGAAGATACGAGAGGGAACTAAGGTGGGGGACGGGAGCTAGAGCTCGGTAATTGTTTTGATTTATTATACTTTGTCTGAATATGAGTGTTTTATATATGGCTAAAATTGGGCTATTAGTAACGAAACTATACTTATAAACGTAAAGAGCTTGGTCCAGGAGCTAATATCAGATAAACTTTTAAAAAATATCTGCTCATTAATTAAATCCATAAGAACTCTTAAGAACTCAGTGAGGATTAAGCTCTGACAAAATTCAGTCTTAATTCCCTGTGACGCAGCTGAACCAAAAGGAGACTATTAATATTTGACCTTGAATGAGACCTCTGACTAATTTTGACATTGAACGAGACTGATTAATTTTGGTCTTCAACTCGACTCTGATAATATTTCTATTTCCTCCATAAGAACTCTTTAAGAACGTAGGTGTAAGTAAAACTCTGAAATATTTTGGTCTTAAAATGGTCTCTGACTAATTTTGGTCTTCAACTGGACTCTGACAAATTTCAGTCTTTAATTGGGCTCTGACGAAGTTTGGGCTCAAAATGGACTCTGACTAATTTTCGGTCTTTTACTGGACTCTGATGAATTTTGGTCTTCAAACGGATTCTGATATTATTTGAATTTCCTCCATAAGAACTCTTTAAGAACTTAGCGATGATTTTAGTCTAAAATGGTTTCTGTCAAATTCGGGTCAATTTCGGTCTTCAACTGGACTCTGATGAAAATTGGTCTGAAAATGATCTCTGATGAAATTTGGTCTTAAACTTGTGAATAAACTTCTATGATTATATGAACTCTGAAATATTTTCATAAAACTGGACTCTGAAATATTTTTGAATTTTATCCATAAGAAACGTTGAAGAACGAATGAGTGATTTTTGGTCTGAATTACCCTCATAAGAACTCTTTAACTCCAAATGAGTAATTAAAAAAAAAGTAGAGTTTATTCTCAGTAAGACGGGAGCGGACTTTGCCCCTTTGAATTTTTCTATAAGAAACTTCAATGAACTTTGAAATTATTTTCAATTTCTGCTATAAGAATTCTTTAACTCCAAATCGGAAACTGGGAAATTTATACGAAACCCCGACTGTCCAGCGACGACTGGGAAATTTACCTGGAAACCCGACAGTCTATGAGTGCTTGGCCCCAAAAATGAAAATTCGTGTTTGCGTCGCCATCCCTACTACTGTTACAAGGTTACAAGCTACATTGTTACAGTAACATAACATACATTGTTACAATTGTTATCTCTTGTTACAAGCCCTAATGCTCAATGTAACTTTACTTTTCTCATAAAATTCGGATACAAAAAATAGTTAAGCCACTTTACATGCGGCCCCAGACTTTCCACAAACATCAGAGGAACATCTTCAATGTTTAAGAACGCGCTCTTCACTTTCCAAGAGGACGGCAGGTTTTTTTTACATGAAACTAATTAGCAAGGAAGTGGGTACACGGCCTCCTGCCCCACCTCACGTAGGGAGGTGGGTGAGCTCTTGGGAGTACACGGCCTCCTGCCCCACCTCACGTAGGGAGGTGGGTGAGCTCTTGGGAGTACACGGCCTCCTGCCCCACCTCACGTAGGGAGGTGGGTGAGCTCTTGGGAGTACACGGCCTCCTGCCCCACCTCACGTAGGGAGGTGGGTGCGCTCTTGGGAGTACACCGCCTCCTGCCCCACCTCACGTAGGGAGGTGGGTGAGCTCTTGGGAGTACACGGCCTCCTGCCCCACCTCACGTAGGGAGGTGGAAGCGCTCTTGGGAGTACACGGCCTCCTGCCCCACCTCACGTAGGGAGGTGGAAGCGCTCTTGGGAGTACACGGCCTCCTGCCCCACCTCACGTAGGGAGGTGGGTGCGCTCTTGGGAGTACACGGCCTCCTGCCCCACCTCACGTAGGGAGGTGGGTGCGCTCTTGGGAGTACACGGCCTCCTGCCCCACCTCACGTAGGGAGGTGGGTGAGCTCTTGGGAGTACACGGCCTCCTGCCCCACCTCACGTAGGGAGGTGGGTGAGCTCTTGGGAGTACACGTCCTCCTGCCCCACCCCACGTAGGGAGGTGGGTGAGCCCCTGAGAGCTCACGTCCCCACACACGTGAGTCACGGTGTACCAGGAGAAAGCTTTCACTTGGGTCGTTACTGCTACACTGAACAACAGTCTCCTGGATGAGGCATCTGGTGTCTTGTTTCCTCCCATACTGGTGTATGCCATCCCGCTCAGGCTCAGAGTATACTTTATTCACACAGATGATGCCTCTATGTATCTTTGATGCTGTGATCATGATGCCTGTGTTTCATTTCTTTGTCACCGGAAGTGAGGTTAGGTTTCCTCTTCCTTTCCTTATATCTCAGACCTTAAACGTTTAGAACCTCTCTTGTAGAACAACTCTGAACTTCCCGATAGTTCCCTGTCTGCAGACTTTAATGCCGTGCTAACATAGGTCTTTTGAGTGTGTGTGTGTTTGTGTACTCACCTATGTGTTCTTGCGGGGGTTGAACTTTGGCTCAAACCCAACCCAACCCCTCAACCCAACCCCTTTGGCTCAACCCTTTGGCTGTGTGTGTATTCACCTAGTTGTGTTTGCGGGGGTTGAGCTCTGCTCTTTCGGCCAGCCTCTCAACTGTCAATCAACTGTTTCTAACTACTACTACTACTATTATTTTTTTTCACATCACACATACACACACACACACACACACACACACACACACACACACACACACACACACACACACACACACACACACACACACACCAGAAAGCAGCCCGTGTCAGCTGACTAACTCCCAGGTACCTATTTACTGCTAGGTAACAGGGGTATAGAGTGAAAGAAAATCAACCCAATGTTTCTCGCCGGCGCCCAGGATCGAACCCGGGACCACAGAATCACATGTCCAGCGTGCTGTCCGCTCGGCCGGCCGGCCCCCCTCATGTGTGTGTGTGTGTATACTCACCTATTTGTGCTTGCGGGGATTGAGCTCTGGCTCTTTGGACCCGCCTCTCAACTGTCAATCAACTGGTGTACAGATTCCTGAGCCTATTGGGCTCTATCATATCTACATTTGAAACTGTGTATGGAGTCAGCCTCTGCCACATTACTTCGTAGTGCATTCTCTTTATTAACTGACACTTATTCTCTGATACTAAAAAAAAGTCTTTATGGCTCATTTTGACACTCAGTTTCCACCTAGTGCGTGTGCCCCTTGTGTTAAATAAACTATCTTTGTCTACCTTATCAATTCCTTTGAGAATCTTGTATGTGGTGATCATGTCCCCCTAACTCTCCTGTCTTCCAGCGACGTGAGGTTTAATTCCCGTAATCTCTCATCATAGCTTATGCCCCTCGGTTCGAGCTCTAGTCTGGTGGCAAACTTTTGAACCGTCTCCAATTTAGTTTTATGCTTGACGAGATATGGACTCCATGATGGAGCTGCATACTCCAGGATTGGTTTGACATTCGTGGTATACAAGGTTCTGATTCAGTCCTTACACAAGTTTCTAAAGGGCATTCTTATGTTGGTCAACCTGGCATATACCGCTGAGGTTATCCTCTTGATGTGGGCTTCAGGGAACAGGTCTGGCGTGATATCAATCCCCAGGTCTTTCTCTCTCTCTGACTCTTGAAGTATTTCATCTCCCAAATAATACCTTGTATCTGGCCTCTTGCTTCCTACACCTATCTTCATTACATTACATTTGCTCGGGTTAAACTCTAACAACGATTTGTTGGACCATTCCTTCAGTTTGTCCAGGTCTTTTTGAAGCTTCATGCTGTCCTCCTTTGTCTTAATCCTTCTCATAATTTTGGTATCATCAGCAAACATTGAAAGGAATAAGTCTATGCTCTCTAGAAGATCATTTACATATATCAGAACCAGGATAGGCCCGAGTACAGAACCCTGTGGGACTCCGCCTGTCACTTCACGCCAATCTGAGGTCTCACCTTTCACAGAAACTCTCTGCTTCCTGTGGCTTAAGATACTCCCTTATCTACTGGAGCACCCTACCAGTTACTCTTGCCCGTTTCTCCAACTTATGCACCAGCCTGTTATGTAGTACTGTGTCAAAAGCTTTCTGACAGTCCAAGAAAATGTAGTCCGCCCAGCCTTCTCATTCTTGCTTAGTCTTTGTCACTTGATCAAAGAATTCTTTTAAACCTGTGAGGCAAGATTTACCCTCCCTGAACCCTTGTTGGTGATGTGTCACAAAGTGCCTTCTCTCCAGATTTGTTGCTAGGTTTTTCTCACGATCTTCTCCATAACCTTGCATGGTATACAAGTTAAGGACACTGGCCTGAAGTTCAGTGTCTCTTGACTGTCGCACTTTTATATATTTGGACTACATTAGCCATCTTCCATATTTTTTGGTAAGTCTCCCGTCTCCAGTGACATACTATGCACCATGAAAAGTGACAAGCAAAGTGCTCCTGCACACTCTTTCAGTATCCATGGCGAGATTCCGTCCGGACCAACAGCCTTTCTCACTTCCAGATCCAACAGACGCCTCTTAACCTCATCTCTGTTATTTTCGAGCCCTTCCAAGGCCTCCTGCTTTACTGCCACCTCTCCTAGCTCAAGGACTTCACCTCGTTCTATTGTGAGGACCCCCCCCCCTGGAATCTCTTGTTCAGTTCTTCACATATGTCTGTCTTTGTTATCCTCTGTGTACGTGTCCTCACCAGTTTTAAATTTCATCGCCTGTATTTTCACTGTTGTTTTCCTCCTGATGTGCCTGTGGAGTAGTTTTGGTTCGGTCTTGGCTTTATTTACTATATCATTTTCATACTGTCTCTCTGCTTCTCTTCTCACACTGACATACACATTCCTGGCTCTCTGGCATCTCTCTCTGCTTTCTGCTGTTCTGTTTTTTCGGAAGTTCCTCTACGCCCTTTTGTTCCTTTCCTTTGTTTTCATATATGCCCTATTAATCATGGATTCGTCTTTTGCTACTAATTTTTTATTCGTTTGAGCCGGGATAACCTGTTTACTGTCTCCTGACACTTTTGGGTGACATAGTCCATCATGTCTTGCATGTCTTGTACAGTCTTAGTTCTAAGTTCTGTATCCCATGGAATATTCACTGTTTTTTCTCCTGATGTGGCTGTGGAGCAGTTTAGAAATTCTCTTAGGAATTTTCTCACCTCATAATTTCCCTTGCGGTACACCACCCCTTTGTTTTCTAGTTTATTTTGGAAGGTAAATATTCCTAGCTCTACCAGGTGCTCAAATATCAGTACACTGTGATCACTCATTCGTAAGGCGGCTTCCAACTTTCCTTTCCTTATATCCAACTCCCATTCAGTTTGAATATTGGATCAAGCATTGCTGGTTCGTCTTCTCTTCTCAATCTTGTCGGTCCCTTGATGTGTTGGCTTAGAAAGTTTCTTGTTGCCACATCCAGCAACTTAGTTCTCCATGTGTCTGGTCCTCCATGCGGGTCTCTGTTCTCCCAATTTATCTTCCCGTGGTTGAAGTCTCCCATGATTAGTAGTCCAGATCAATTCCTGCTAGCGACAGAAGATGATCTCTCATTATATTAATAGTTGCCATGTTGTTTTTATCATATTCCTGTCTGGGTCTTCTGTCATTTGTGGGGGGGGGGGTATATATATGACTACTATTATAAGTTTTTGTCCCCCAACTGCTATGGTACCTGTTATGTAGTCACTGAAATCTTCACAGCCTTGGATAACCATCGCCTCAAAACTCCAATCTCATCTTAGAAGGTCCAACCACTTGGGCTGGACGGTTGAGCGACGGTTTCGCTTCATGCAGGTCGGCATTCAATCCCCGACCGCCCAAGTGGCTGGGCACTATTCCTTCCCCCACCCTCTGTCCCCATCCCAAATCCTTGTCCTGATCCCTTCCAAGGCCTATATAGTCGTAATGCACCCTTATCAGCAGAGATACTCGACCTCCTCCTCTTCCTTCCCTCTACATAGTATAGTCAGCAAGGCGGACAGCCCGCCTGCTTTCATACCTCTCACTGTACTTCCCACTTCTATACTTCTCTTCACCTATGCCTCTCCTTCCTCTTTACTACCAAAGAAAAAAAAAACATAGTATGTATTCACCTAGCTGTATTCACCTAGTTGTGCTTGCGGGGATTGAGCTCTGCTCTCTCGGCCCTCCTCTCAACTGTCAATCAATCAATTGTTACTACTAACTATTCCCCCCCCCCCCCCCACACACCCAGGAAGCAGCCCGTAGCAGCTGTCTAACTCCCAGGTACCTATTTACAGCTAGGTAACAGGGCATCAGGATGAAAAACTCCGCCCATTGGTTCTCGCCGGTGAGGGGAATCGAACCACAAGATTACGTGTCTAGCGTGCTGTCTACCCAGCCACCGGCGCCCCTAAAATTATTGCCAACAGCATTTTGGTGTTCCCAGGTGGTCACCCATCCAAGTACTAACCAAACCCAACGTTGTTTAACTCGCTGATCGGACGAGAAGCCGTGTTCTCAACGTTGTATGGCCGTTAGCGCGTGTAATTACCTAAGTGTAATTACCTAAGTGTAGTTACAGGATGAGAGCTACGCTCGTGGTGTCCCGTCTTCCCAGCACTCTTTGTCATATAACGCTTTGAAACTACTGACGGTCTTGGCCTCCACCACCTTCTCACCTAACTTGTTCCAACCGTCTACCACTCTGTTTGCGAAAGTGAATTTTCTTATATTTCTTCGGCATCTGTGTTTAGCTAGTTTATATCTATGACCTCTTGTTCTTAAAGTTCCAGGTCTCAGAAATCTTCCCTATCGATTTTATCAATTCCTGTTACTATTTTGTATGTAGTGATCATATCACTCTTTTTCTTCTGTCTTCTAGTTTTGGCATATTTAATGCCTCTAACCTCTCCTCGTAGCTCTTGCCCTTCAGTTCTGGGAGCCACTTAGTAGCATGTCTTTGCACCTTTTCCAGTTTGTTGATGTGCTTCTTAAGATATGGGCACCACACAACCGCTGCATATTCTAGCTTTGGCCTAACAAAAGTCGTGAACAATTTCTTTAGTATATCGCCATCCATGTATTTAAAAGCAATTCTGAAGTTAGAAAGCGTGGCATAGGCTCCTCGCACAATATTCTTTATGTGGTCCTCAGGTGATAGTTTTCTATCTAGAACCACCCCTAGATCTCTTTCTTTATCAGAATTCTTTAAAGATTTCTCACATAATATATAGGTTGTGTGGGGTCTATGTTCTCCTATTCCACATTCCATAACATGGCATTTATTAACATTAAATTCCATTTGCCAAGTGGTGCTCCATATACTTATTTTGTCCAGGTCATCTTGAAGGGCATGACAATCATCTAAGTTTCTTATCCTTCCTATTATCTTAGCATCATCAGCAAACATGTTCATATAATTCTGTATACCAACTGGTAGATCATTTATGTAGACAATAAACATCACTGGTGCAAGAACTGAACCCTGTGGTACTCCACTTGTGACATTTCTCCAGTCCGATACATTGCCTCTGATCACTGCCCTCATTTTTCTATCAGTCAGAAAATTTTCCATCCATGTTAGAAGCTTACCTGTCACCCTCCAATATTTTCCAGTTTCCAGAACAACCTCTTATGTGGAACTCTGTCGAAAGCCTTTTTTAGGTCCAGATAGATGCAGTCAACCCAACCATCTCTTTCCTGTAATATCTCTGTTGCTCGATCATAGAAACTGAGTAAATTCGATACACAGGATCTTCCAGATCGAAAACCATACTGTCTGTCTGATATTATATCATTTCTCTCCAGGTGTTCTACCCATTTAGTTTTAATTATTTTTTCCAATATTTTGACTATTACACTTGTCAATGATACAGGTCTATAATTAAGGGGGTCTTCCCTGCTTCCACTTTTGTAGATTGGAACTATGTTAGCCTTTTTCCACACATCAGCTACAACTCCTGTAACAGGGATGCCTGAAAATCAGTTGAAGTGGAATGCTGAGCTCAGGTGCACATTCTCTCAGAACCCATGGTGAAACTCCATCTGGACCAACTGCTTTGTTCTTATTTAGCTCCTTGAGCATTTTTTCCACTTCGTCTCTAGACACCTCTATGTGCTCTATGTGTTCTCTGGAATTCTTATTGTGTCTGGTTCCCTGAAGATTTCATTTTGTACAAACACACTTTGGAACTTTTCGTTTAATGTTTCACACATTTCCTTTTCATTTTCCGTGAATCTATTTCCCATTTTCAACCTCTGAATATTATCCTTTACCTGCAATTTGTTGTTTATGAATTATAGAATAGACCTGGTTCTGTTTTACATTTGTCTGCAATCCCTTTTTCAAAATTTCTTTCTGCCTCTCTCTTCACTGCCGTGTAGTTGTTTCTCGCATCTTTGTATGCTGGTATGTTTGGGGGTTTGGCCTCTTCTTGTATTGATTCCATTTTTGTGTCTTTTGGTCTCTGGCCCTCTCGCAATTTCTGTTGAACCAATCCTGTTTCCTAGTTCTGCATCTCTGTTTTGGTATAAATTTTTTTGTGCCTTTATCATATATTTCACAAACTTGACATACATCTCATTCACTTCCTTGCCTAGCAACAAGTCTGTCCAATTATACTCACTAAAAAATTTCTAAGGTTGCCATAATGTCCTCTCCTAAAGTCAGGTTTTCAATTGCATCAACCTTCATATTTTCTTCCAGATTATAACGCATTGCATACTTTTTTCCCAAAAACATGGTCACTTTTACCCAGGGAGGAAGGTACTGAATGTCAAATATTTCTTCTCCTCCTTCCTGGTAAATATCAAATCTAGCATGGAGGAACGTCCCCTTCCCTCATCCTCGTAGCTTGTTTAACATGTTGATACAAGAATGTTTCAGGATGAGGTCTACAAATTACAGGTCCAAAATCTTCTGTTTTAGCTTCATATGCTTCCAGTCTATGGATTTCAAGTTGAAGTCGCCGACTATCAACAGTCGTGATCTATCGTTATCCGCTCTCGCTATGATCTCTCTCATTATTGTTATAAGACCTTCTCGTTTACTATCTAGCTCCTCCTTTGACCATGTGCTGCTTGGCGGTGGACTATATGCATTTATGATCATTAGTTTATCATCCTCATGCAGATCTCTAGTGCATTATGTCAACTTCTTGTGGATTGGCAGTCATTATTTCGTTCACCTTTAGGTGTTCTTTCACCAGCACAGCAACGCCACCGCCTTTCCTAATTTTTCTGTCCCGTCTCCAAATTGAAGTAGCCCCTTGGGAATATGACCTCATTTAAAATACATCTTCAGTTTTGTCTCCGTGAGTGCAACAATGTCTGGTGTCTGCAGCTGTATTACATCACTTAACTCCAGTATCTTCGATCTTACTCCATCTATGTTGGGTATGCAATCTTCAGGAACTTGTTCCCCCTCTTCTTATTTTCACACTCCCCCTCTCTCTATGATTTTGTTGGTTTGCCTTTATGTACCTACTTAACTGGTCTGCCTACCCCTATCACTTTTGTAGNGACGTGGGGACAGACAGACGTGGGGACAGACAGACGTGGGGACAGACAGACATGGGGACAGGCAGACGTGGGGACAGACAGACGTGGTGACAGACAGACGTGGGGACAGACAGACGTGGTGACAGACAGACGTGGGGACAGACAGACGTGGGGACAGACAGACGTGGGACAGACAGACGTGGGGACAGACAGACGTGGGGACAGGCAGACGTGGGGACAGACAGACGTGGGGACAGACAGACGTGGTGACAGACAGACGTGGGGACAGACAGACGTGGGGACAGGCAGACGTGGGGACAGACAGACGTGGGGACAGACAGACGTGGTGACAGACAGACGTGGGGACAGACAGACGTGGTGACAGACAGACGTGGGGACAGACAGACGTGGGGACAGGCAGACGTGGGGACAGACAGACGTGGGGACAGACCGACGTGGGGACAGGCAGACGTGGGGACAGACAGACGTGGGGAACAGGCAGACGTGGGGACAGGCAGACGTGGGGACAGACAGACGTGGGGACAGGCAGACATGGTGACAGGCAGACGTGGGGACAGACAGACGTGGGGACAGACAGACGTGGGGACAGACAGACGTGGGGACAGGCAGACGTGGGGACAGACATACGGGGACAGGCAGACGTGGGGACAGACAGACGTGCGCGCGCAGCGGTCAACATCCCAGCAGCACGCTCCTGATGGCTGCTACTAAATAATCAAAGGTTTACCTTTATGTCCAGTGGTGCCATGTTGCCATGTGTGGTCAACACTGTAGACTAGGCAACATAGCCCAGTGTTGCCATGTGTGGTCAACACTGTAGACTAGGCAACATAGGCCCAGTGTTGCCATGTGTGGTCAACACTGTAGACTAGGCAACATAGCCCAGTGTTGCCATGTGTGGTCAACACTGTAGACTAGGCAACATAGCCCAGTGTTGCCATGTGTGGTCAACACTGTAGACTAGGCAACATAGCCCAGTGTTGCCATGTGTGGTCAACACTGTAGACTAGGCAACATAGCCCAGTGTTGGCATGTGTGTGGTCAACACTGGAGACTAGGCAACATAGCCCAGTGTTGCCATGTGTGGTCAACACTGGAGACTAGGCAACATAGCCCAGTGTTGCCATGTGTGGTCAACACTGGAGACTAGGCAACATAGCCCAGTGTTGCCATGTGTGGTCAACACTGGAGACTAGGCAACATAGCCCAGTGTTGCCATGTGTGGTCAACACTGTAAGAGTAGGCAACATAGTCCAGTGTTGCCATGTGTGGTCAACACTGTAGACTAGGCAACATAGTCCAGTGTTGCCATGTGTGGTCAACACTGTAAGATGAGTTACGTGTTGCCAGGTATATCGACGGACAAAATCATTACTACCACAATCATCCTCAGTGTCCAACCTGGAAGTAAATTTTATCCCAAAACTCTTCTGAAGGTTTGAGTAAACTCTCCAGGTTTCACAGTGAGAAAAACTGACTTTATCCTTAATTGTATATACAGTTTAAACTACGCATTAACTCTCTGTCTGTCTGTCTGTCTCTCTCTCTCTCTCTCTCTCTCTCTCTCTCTCTCTCTCTCTCTCTCTCTCTCTCTCTCTCTCTCTCTCTCTCTCTCTGTCTCTCTCTCTGTCTCTCTCTCTAATCCACAATCTGTTAACAAGGGAAGGTTTGTGAGCAATTTTCTTCCTTTGAAAAATGATAATGTTGAATAAATCATGTTAGCCACATTTCTTCGCTGTGTGATAATTATGGTGAGCTAAGTAAGTATCATTACAGCCCTTGTGTAGTGATTATGGTCTGATAATTACGACGAATGACCTTATTTTTCTCTTGTCTGAAAATTATGATGGATGAGACTTGTTACTTTCATGTTG
>WNGS01167607.1:27500-32146 GCA_020271785.1 Procambarus virginalis | reverse complement strand
TGAGCTACGAGGAGCGACTGCAGGAATTAAACCTCACTTCGTTGGAAGACAGAAGAGTTAGGGGGGACATGATCACCACATTCAAGATTCTCAGGGGAATCGACAGGGTTGATAGAGACAGGCTGTTTACACAAGGGGCACACGCACTAGGGGACACAGGTGGAAACTGAGTGCCAAATGAGCCACAGAGATATTAGAAAGAACTTTTTTAGTGTCAGAGTGGTTGACAAATGGAATGCATTAGGAAGCGATGTGGTGGATGCTGACTCCATACACAGTTTCAAGTGTAGATTTGATAGAACCCATTAGGCTCAGGAAACTGTACACCTGTTGATTGACGGTTGAGAGGCGGGACCAAAGAGCCAGAGCTCAACCCCCGCAAACACAACTAGGTGAGTACAACTAGGTGAGTACACACACACACACACACACACACACACACACACACACACACACACACACACACACACACACACACACACACACACACACTCTGTGTGAGGGGTGAAGTCTCAGATTGGCGAGACGTTACAAGTGGAGTCCCGCAGGGGTCAGTCCTTGGACCTATACTGTTTCTGGTATATGTAAATGATCTCCCAGAGGGTATAGATTCGTTCCTCTCAATGTTTGCCGACGATGCAAAAATTATGAGGAGGATTGAAACAGAGGATGATAGTAGGAGGCTACAAGATGACCTAGATAGACTGAGTGAATGGTCCAACAAATGGCTGTTGAAGTTCAACCCAAGTAAATGCAAAGTAATGAAACTAGGCAGTGGATACAGGAGGCCAGACACAGGATACAGAATAGGGGATGAAGTACTTAATGAAACAGACAGAGAGAAAGATCTAGGAGTTGATATCACACCAAACCTGTCTCCTGAAGCCCACATAAAGATAATAACGTCTGCGGCATATGCGAGGCTGCCTAACATCAGAACGGCGTTCAGGAACCTGTGTAAGGAATCATTCAGAATCTTGTACACCACATATGTAAGACCAATCCTGGAGTACGCGGCCCCAGCATGGAGCCCGTACCTTGTCAAGCACAAGACGAAGCTGGAAAAAGTCCAAAGGTATGCTACTAGACTAGTCCCAGAACTAAGAGGCATGAGTTATGAGGAAAGGCTGCGGGAAATGCAACTTACGACACTGGAAGACAGAAGAGTAAGGGGGGACATGATCACAACCTACAAAATCCTCAGGGGAATTGACCGGGTAAACAAGGATGAACTATTCAACACTGGAGGGGCGCGAACAAGGGGACACAGGTGGAAGCTGAGTACCCAAATGAGCCACAGAGACATTAGAAAGAACTTTTTCAGTGTCAGAGTAGTTAGTAAATGGAATGCACTAGGCAGTGATGTGGTGGAGGCTGACTCCATACACAGTTTCAAATGTAGATATGATAGAGCCCAGTAGGCTCAGGAAACTGTACACCAGTTGATTGACAGTTGAGAGGCGGGACCAAAGAGCCAAAGCTCAACCCCCGCAAGCACAATTAGGTGAGTACACACACATACACACATGATGGACTACATGATATATGAGATATGATGGACTACATCACGCAAAAGTGCAAGGAAGCAGCAAACAAGTTTGTCCCAGCCCAAAAGGAAAACAGTGAAATGAAGATGAGAAACCCATGGTTTAATCAGAGATGTAGGCTAGCTAAGCAACAAAGTAAAAGGTCATGGAGAAACTATAGGAATAACAGGACACTGGAGAGCAGAGAAAGATACCAGATTGCCAGGAATGAATATGTCAGGATGAGAAGAGAGGCGGAAAGACAATACGAAAACGACATCGCAAGCAAGGCAAAGACTCAGCCTAAATTGCTGCATAGCCACATCAGGAGAAAAACAACAGTAAAGGAACAGGTTATGAAATTTAAGATAGGGGCAGAAGGATTCACTACAAGCGACAAGGAAGTATGTGAGGAACTGAATAAGAAATTCCAAAAGGTCTTCACCCTAGAACAAGGAGAAATCCCAGAGTTAAGAGAGGGGATAGCTAACCAGGAACCACTGGAAGAGTTTGAGATTACAAGCGGGGAAGTAAGAAAGTGTTTACTAGAGTTGGATGTGACAAAGGCTATAGGCCCAGATGGAATCTCTCCTTGGATACTTAAGGAAGGAGCAGAAGAACTGTGCCTACCACTCTCCATAGTGTATAACAAATCTCTGGCAACAGCGGAACTGCCAGAAATTTGGAAAGCAGCTAAAGTAGTCCCGATATACAAGAAAGGGGATAGACAGGAGGCACTGAATTGCAGGCCAGTGTCCCTAACCTGCATACCATGCAAGCTGATGGAGAAGATTGTGCGAAGAAAGCTAGTGGAACACCTGGAGCGAAGGAACTTTGTAACACAGCATCAACATGGGTTCAGGGATGGCAGGTCCTGCCTCACAGGGTTACTTGAATTCTACGACCAGGCTACAAAAATAAGGCAAGAAAGAGAAGGGTGGGCAGACTGCATATTTTTGGATTGTCGGAAAGCCTTTGATACAGTGCCACACAAGAGGCTAGTGAAAAAGCTGGAGATGCAGGCTGGAGTGAAAGGGAAGGTACTCCGTTGGATACAGGAGTACCTAACCAACAGGAGACAAAGAGTCAGTGTGAGGGGTGAGGTCTCAGATTGGCGAGACGTTACGAGTGGAGTCCCGCAGGGGTCAGTCCTTGGACCTATACTGTTTCTGATATATGTAAATGATATCCCAGAGGGAATAGAATCGTTTCTCTCAATGTTTGCCGATGATGCAAAAATTATGAGGAGGATTGAAACTGAGGACGATAGTAGGAGACTACAAGACGACCTAGACAGACTGAGTGAATGGTCCAACAAATGGCTGTTGAAGTTCAACCCGAGTAAATGCAAAGTAATGAAACTAGGCAGTGGAAACAGGAGGCCAGACACAGGATACAGAATAGGAGATGAAGTACTTAATGAAACGGACAGAGAGAAAGATCTAGGAGTTGATATCACACCAAACCTGTCTCCTGAAGCCCACATAAAAAGGATAACATCTGCGGCATATGCGAGGCTGGCTAACATCAGAACAGCGTTCAGGAACCTGTGTAAGGAATCATTCAGAATCTTGTACACCACATATGTAAGACCAATCCTGGAGTATGCAGCCCCAGCATGGAGCCCGTACCTTGTCAAGCACAAGACGAAGCTGGAAAAAGTCCAAAGGTATGACACTAGACTAGTCCCAGAACTAAGAGGCATGAGTTACGAGGAAAGGCTGCGGGAAATGCACCTTACGACACTGGAAGACAGAAGAGTAAGGGGAGATATGATCACAACCTACAAAATCCTCAGAGGAATCGACCGGGTAGACAAGGACAAACTATTCAACACTGGGGGGACGCGAACAAGGGGACACAGGTGGAAACTGAGTACCCACATGAGCCACAGAGACGTTAGAAGGAACTTTTTCAGTGTCAGAGTAGTTAACGGATGGAATGCTTTAGGAAGTGATGTGGTGGAGGCTGACTCCATACACAGTTTCAAGTGTAGATATGATAGAGCCCAGTAGGCTCAGGAATCTGTACACCAGCTGATTGACAGTTGAGAGGCGGGACCAAAGAGCCAAAGCTCAACCCCCGCAAGCACAAATAGGTGAGTACAAATAGATCCCTTAACCTGGAGCAGGAAGCGAGAGAAAGAGAATCTGAAAAAGAAAGAAACAAACTTTTGGGTATAGCTACACCAGCTTCCTCTAATGATAATAATGTACAAACGCTGGACACAATGCAAGCACTGTGCTTGCCGCTTGGGGCATCTGTTTCACACACACACAGGTGACCTACTATGGTTGAGAGTGAGGACGCACATCAGTTCGTGGTGTTCTGGGAAACGTGTACAGTCGAACTTGTTGGGCCAGCGGAGTTCCGTCTCCTCCAACACCTGTTCGCATCCCTCCCGCGCCTGCAACGACACCAACACCCGTCAGGTGAACCTGTCAGGTGAACCCGTCAGGTGAACCCGTCAGGTGAACCCGTCAGGTGAACCCGTCAAGTGGACTTGTCAGGTGAACCCGTCAGGTGAACCCGTCAGGTGAACCCGTCAAGTGGACTTGTCAGGTGAACCCGTCATGTGAACCTGTCAGGTGAACCCGTCAAGTGGACTTGTCAGGTGAACCCGTCATGTGAACCCGTCATGTGAACCCGTCAGGTGAACCCGTCATGTGAACCCGACAGGTGAACCCGTCATGTGAACCCGTCATGTAAACCCGTCATGTGAACCCGTCAGGTGAACCCGTCATGTGAACCCGTCATGTGAACCCGTCAGGTGAACCCGTCATGTGAACCCGACAGGTGAACCCGTCATGTGAACCCGTCAGGTGAACCCGTCATGTGAACCCGTCATGTGAACCCGTCAGGTGAACCCGTCATGTGAACCCGTCAGGTGAACCCGTCATGTGAACCCGTCAGGTGAACCCGTCATGTGAACCCGTCAGGTGAACCCGTCATGTGAACCCGTCAGGTGAACCCGTCATGTGAACCCGTCATGTGAACCCGTCAGGTGAACCCGTCATGTGAACCCGACAGGTGAACCCGTCATGTGAACCCGACAGGTGAACCCGTCATGTGAACCCGACAGGTGAACCCGTCATGTGAACCCGTCAAGTGGACTTGTCA
>WNGS01167607.1:0-22500 GCA_020271785.1 Procambarus virginalis | reverse complement strand
TAATATATAGGTTGTGTGGGGTCTGTGTTCTCCTATTCCACATTCCCAACATGGTATTTATTAACATTAATTCCATTTGCCAAGTGGTGCTCCATATACTTATTTTGTCCAGGTCATCTTGAAGGGCATGACAATCATCTAAGTTTCTTATCCTTCCTATTCTTAGCATCATCAGCAAACATGTTCATATAATTCTGTATACCAACTGGTGATCATTTATGTAGATGTATTCACCTTGTTGTGTTTTCGGGGGTTGAGCTTTGCTCTTTCGGCCCGCCTCTCAACTATCAATCAACTGTTTACTATTTTTTTTTCTCCACACCACACACACATACCCCAGGAAGCAGCCCGTGACAGCTGACTAACTTCCAGGTACCTATTTACTGCTAGATAACAGGGGCATTCAGGGTGAAAGAAACTTTGCCCATTTGTTTCTGCCTCGTGCGGGGATCGAACCCGCGCCACAGAATTACGAGTCCTGCGCGCTATCCACCAGGCTACTAGGCCCCTGTGTGTGTGTGTTGTGTGTGTACTCACCTATTTGTACTCACCTATTTGTGCTTGCGGGGGTTGAGCTTTGCTCGTTGGGCCCGCCTCTCAACTGTCAATCAACTGGTGTACAGATTCCCGAGCCTACTGGGCTCTATCATATCTACCCTTGAAACTGTGTATGGAGTCAGCTCCACCACATCACTGCCTAAAGCATTCCATCCGTAACTACTCTGACACTGAAAAGTTCCTTCTAACGTCTCTGTGGCTCATGTGGGTACTCAGTTTCCACCTGTGTCCCCTTGTTCGCGTCCCCCCAACACTGGGGGGACGCGAACAAGGGGACACAGGTGGAAACTGAGTACCCACATGAGAGAGTGTGTGTGTGTGTGTGTGTGTGTGTGTACTCACCTAGTTGTGCTTGCTCCTCCAGGAGCCAAGAGGAGCCAGAGCTCCTCTTGAGCTCTGGCTCTTTCGTCCCGCCTCTCAACTGTCAATCAACTGTGTACAGGTTCCTGGGCCTATTGGGCTTTATCATATCTACACTTGAAACTGTTGTATGGAGTCAGCCTCCACCACATCACTTCCTAGTGCATTCCATTTACTAACTACTCTGACACTGAAAAAAATCTTTCTAACGTCCCTGTGGTTTATTTGAGACTCAGCTTCCACCTGTGTCCCCTTGTTCGCGTGCCACTCGTGTTAAATAATCCATCCTTTCCACCCTGTCAATTCCCCTGATAATTTTGTATGTGGTGAGGTGACTCACTATCACTACTACCTTACTCACCCTTTCCTCGTAACTCATGCCTCTTGGTTCTGGGACAAGCCAAGTGGCATACCTATACACTTTTCCAGCTTGTCTTGTTCTTGACAAGGTACGGGCTCCATGCTGGGGTTGCATACTCCAGATTGGTCTTACATACGTGGTATACAAAATTCTGAAGGATTCCTAACACAGGTCATCACTCCATTAGTGACGTCTCGCCAATCTTAGACCTTCCCCCCTCACAGTGACTCGCATGTATGTGGTGCGCGCGTGTGCTTGTATGCATGTGTATGTGTGCACGTGTGCGTGTGTGTCCGTGGAGGTCTCACCGTGAATGCAGGCCAGGTTGAGGTAGCTGGTGAGGGGAGGTAGACAGGTGCACAAGGAGTCGCTGCACACGGAGTTTGGCGTCACGGCTGTGCACTGGTTGTTAGACGTGCACTGACCTCCCAGGATCTGTGGGAGAGATGGTGTGCACCCGTCACCCTGGGGATGGTGATGGGTGGCTGGCATGGCACCACAAACATGGTGATGGGTAGTCCTACATCACTCTATAATGTATTTTGAGTTAAGTTGTATTCACGTACCGACCAGGTACGTGAATACAACTTATTGTCACTGAAATACATAACGATTGTGAAATGTCTTGTAGGAATACGTTCCTTGATGGCTAAGTTGGTCTCAGGACAGGGAACCACCCTGATCAAGTTCAACTAAGAGAAAGGTGCTAAGGGTCTCCAGCAACACAGGATATATCTCACAGTGGCTAGTCACAGCATCACTGGGAACACAGCACTAGGGAGATGACAAGAGCACGTCTCCCATGCTGATGACCTGTGGGTGATGCCGCAGCATCCATTATAGACCCTAATCTCTCTTCCTCTCGCGTTAAGCAGCTTCCAGGGGATTATTATACAAACTTGGGCCTCATTTGTTAAATAACACATCAGGTAAACAAGAGATTTGTGACGATCTGAATGAATTATCTTTTTTACTCTATGAACAATATGTTGATTTTATTTTATCTAAAAATCATAATTTAGAGGATTGGCTTTATAAAATCCATTCATCCTGGCTCTTAGTAATATAATAATTTTTGAAGTATTTTTATGTAATTGACACATCAAGAAACATTGTTAAGACTCACAAGGAAATTATACTAACGTTACAGATCAACGAGAAAATCTATTGGAGCAAGGAAGGGGGGGGGGGGAGGGGGATTCGAACCCCGGTCGCTTCAAAGCTGCGCACCTTACCCCTTACACCATGACATGGTATAAGGTATACGACCTGGGATTCCACAGAATCCACAGGACGTCTGGAGTCAATCCTGTGTTTCTTACAACGAAGGGAACGTAGTCAATAAATATTTTGACCAGTCAGGCATTAGACATGAAACTTGCCACCCACAGGTAAGAAGACATGCAGGTGAACAGCCATATAAACTGTGCCACCAAGACAGTCACATAGACTACTAATCAAACAGAAAGACATCAGTAAATTGGCTTTAACTGGGCCAGATGTGTGTTCTGTGGCTTTAACTGTGGCTAGATGTGTGTGTTCTGTGGCTTTAACTGTGGCTAGATGTGTGTGTTCTGTGACTCTAACTGTGGCTAGATGTGTGTTCTGTGGCTCTAACTGTGGCTAGATGTGTGTTCTGTGGCTTTAACTGTGGCTAGATGTGTTTCTGTGACTTTAACTGTGGCTATATGTGTGTTCTGTGACTCTAACTGTGGCTAGATGTGTGTTCTGTGGCTCGAACTGTGGCTAGATGTGTGTTCTGTGGCTCGAACTGTGGCTAGATGTGTGTTCTGTGGCTCTAACTGTGCTAGATGTGTGTTCTGTGGCTCTAACTGTGGCTAGATGTGTGTTCTGTGACTCTAACTGTGGCTAGATGTGTGTTCTGTGGCCTCACCTGTGAGTCCTCACAGCCTGACGGACCCCAAGTACGGGGGTACTCACACACGCACTCACCACCTCGACACACCGACCTCTGCAACAGTGGAGAAGACTGGTGACTGTCAGGGAAGGTTGGTGACTGTCAGGGACGGTTGGCGACTGTCAGGGAAGGTTGGTGACTGTCAGGGACGGTTGGCGACTGTCAGGGAAGGTTAGTGACTGTCAGGGAAAGCTGGTGACTGTCAGGGACGGTTGGCGACTGTCAGGGAAGGTTGGGACTGTTAGGGAAGGTTGGTGACTGTCAAGGAAGGTTGGTGACTGTCAGGGAAGATTGGTGACTGTCAGGGACGGTTGGTGACTGTCAGGGAAGGTTGGTGACTGTCAGGGACGGTTGGTGACTGTTAGGGAAGGTTGGGGACTGTCAGGGAAGGTTGGTGACTGTCAGGGACGGTTGGTGACTGTCAGGGACGGTTGGTGACTGTCAGGGACGGTTGGGACTCTCAGGGACGGTTGGTGACTGTCAGGGACGGTTGGTGACTGTCAGGAACGGTTGGGGACTGTCAGGGACGGTTGGGGACTGTCAGGGAAGGCTGGTGACTGTCAGGGAAGGTTGGTGACTGTCAGGACGGTTGGTGACTGTCATGGAAGGTTGGTGACTGTCAAGGAAGGTTGGTGACTGTCAATGAAGGTTGGTTACTGTCAGGGACGGTTGGTGACTGTCAAGGAAGGTTAGGTTACTGTCAGGGACGGTTGGTGACTGTCAGGGAAGGTTGGTGACTGTCAAGGAAGGTTGGTGACTGTCAGGGAAGGTTAGTGACTGTCAACGAAGATTGGGGACTGTCAGGAAGGTTGGTGACTGTCAGGGACGGTTGGTGACTGTCAGGGACGGTTGGTGACTGTCAGGAAGATTGGGGACTGTCAGGGAAGATTGGGGACTGTCAGGGAAGGTTGTTGACTGTCAGGGACGGTTGGTGACTGTCAAGGAAGATTGGGGACTGTCAGGGAAGGTTGGTGACTGTCATGGAAGTTTGGGACTGTCAAGGAAGGTTGGTGACTGTCAGGGAAGGTTGGGAACTGTCAGGGAAGATTGGGACTGTCAGGGAAGTTTGGGGACTGTCAAGGAAGGTTGGGGACTGTCAAGGAAGTTTGGGACTGTCATGGAAGTTTGGGACTGTCATGGAAGTTTGGGGACTGTCAGGAAGGTTGGGGACTGTCAGGGAAGTTTGGGGACTGTCAAGGAAGGTTTGACTGTCATGGAAGATTGGGGACTGTCAAGGAAGATTGGGGACTGTCATGGAAGTTTGGGGACTGTCAAGGAAGGTTGGTGACTGTCAGGGAAGGTTGGGGACTGTCAGGAAGATTGGTGACTGTCAAGGAAGGTTGGTGACTGTCAGGGACGGTTGTGACTGTCAGGGACGGTTGGTTACTGTCAGGGAAGGTTGGGGACTGTCAGGGAAGTTTGGTGACTGTCAGGAAGGTTGGTGACCGTCAGGGACGGTTGGTGACTGTCAGGGACGGTTGGTTACTGTCAGGGACGGTTGGTTACTGTCAGGGAAGGCTGGAGACAGTCAGGGACGGTTGGTGACTGTCAGGGACGGTTGTTACTGTCAAGGACGGTTGGTGACTGTCAGGGAAGGTTGGGGACTGTCAGGGAAGGTTGGTGACTGTCAGGGAAGGATGGTGACTGTCAAGGAAGGTTAGGGACTGTCAGGGAAGGTTGGTGACTGTCAGGGAAGGTTGGTGACTGTCAGGGAAGGTTGGTGACTGTCAGGGAAGGTTGGTGACTGTCAGGGAAGGTTGGGGACTATCAGGGAAGGTTGGTGACTGTCAGGGAAGGTGGGGACTGTCAGGGAAGGTTGGGACTGTCAGGGAAGGTTGGTGACTGTCAGGAAGGTTGGTGACTGTCAGAGAAGGTTGGTGACTGTCAGGGAAGGTTGGTGACTGTCAGGGAAGGTTGGGGACTGTCAGGGAAGGTTGGTGACTGTCAGGGAAGGTTGGTGACTGTCAGGAAGGTTGGGGACTGTCAGGGAAGGGGTGACTGTCAGGGAAGGTTGGGGACTGTCAGGGAAGGTTGGGGACTGTCAAGGAAGGTTGGTGACTGTCAGGGAAGGTTGGTGACTGTCAGGGAAGGTTGGGGACTGTCAGGGAAGGTTGGGGACTGTCAAGGAAGGTTGGTGACTGTCAGGGAAGGTTGGTGACTGTCAGGGAAGGTTGGTGACTGTCAGGAAGGTTGGTGACTGTCAGGGAAGGTTGGGGACTATCAGGGAAGGTTGGTGACTGTCAGGGAAGGTTGGGGACTGTCAGGGAAGGTTGGGGACTGTCAGGGAAGGTTGGTGACTGTCAGGGAAGGTGGTGACTGTCAGGGAAGGTTGGTGACTGTCAGGGAAGGTTGGTGACTGTCAGGGAAGGTTGGGGACTGTCAGGAAGGTTGGTGACTGTCAGGGAAGGTTGGTGACTGTCAGGGAAGGTTGGGGACTGTCAGGGAAGGCTGGTGACTGTCAGGGAAGGTTGGGGACTGTCAGGGAAGGTTTGGGACTGTCAAGGAAGGTTGGTGACTGTCAGGGAAGGTTGGTGACTGTCAGGGAAGGTTGGGGACTGTCAGGGAAGGTTGGGGACTGTCAAGGAAGGTTGGTGACTGTCAGGGAAGGTTGGTGACTGTCAGGGAAGGTTGGGGACTGTCAGGGAAGGTTGGGGACTGTCAGGGAAGGTTGGGGACTGTCAAGGAAGGTTGGGGACTGTCAGGGAAGGTTGGTGACTGTCAAGGAAGGTTGGGGACTGTCAGGGAAGGTTGGGGACTGTCAGGGAAGGTTGGGGACTGTCAGGGAAGGCTGGTGACTGTCAAGGAAGGTTGGGGACTGTCAGGGAAGGCTGGTGACTGTCAAGGAAAGATGTTGACTGTCAAGGAAGGTTGGGGACTGTCAGGGAAGGTTGGGACTGTCAAGGAAGGTTGGGGACTGTCAGGGAAGGCTGGTGACTGTCGAGGAAGGCAGGTGACTGTCAAGGAAGGTTAGTGACTGTCAAGGAAGGCTGGTGACTGTCAGGGAAGGTTAGTGACTGTCAAGGAAGGCTGGTGACTGTCAAGGAAGGTTAGTGACTGTCAAGGAAGGCTGGTGACTGTCAAGGAAGGTTAGTGACTGTCAAGGAAGGTTGTGACTGTCAGGGAAGGTTAGTGACTGTCAGGGAAGGTTGGGGACTATCAGGGAAGGTTGGTGACTGTCAGGGAATGTTGGGGACTGTCAGGGAAGGTTGGGGACTGTCAGGGAAGGTTGGTGACTGTCAGGGAAGGTTGGTGACTGTCAGGGAAGGTTGGTGACTGTCAGGGAAGGTTGGTGACTGTCAGGGAAGGTTGGGGACTGTCAGGGAAGGTTGGTGACTGTCAGGGAAGGTTGGTGACTGTCAGGGAAGGTTGGGGACTGTCAGGGAAGGCTGGTGACTGTCAGGGACGGTTGGTACTGTCAAGGACGGTTGGTGACTGTCAGGGAAGGTTGGGGACTGTCAGGGAAGGTTGGTGACTGTCAGGGAAGGATGGTGACTGTCAAGGAAGGTTAGGGACTGTCAGGGAAGATTGGTGACTGTCAGGGAAGGTTGGTGACTGTCAGGGAAGGTTGGTGACTGTCAAGGAAGGTTGGGACTGTCAGGGAAGGTTGGTGACTGTCAAGGAAGGTTGGGGACTGTCAGGGAAGGTTGGGGACTGTCAGGGAAGGTTGGGACTGTCAGGGAAGGCTGGTGACTGTCAAGGAAGGTTGGGGACTGTCAGGGAAGGCTGGTGACTGTCAAGGAAAGATGTTGACTGTCAGGGAAGGTTGGTGACTGTCAAGGAAGGTTGGGGACTGTCAGGGAAGGTTGGGACTGTCAAGGAAGGTTGGGACTGTCAGGGAGGCTGGTGACTGTCGAGGAAGGCAGTGACTGTCAAGGAAGGTTAGTGACTGTCAAGGAAGGCTGGTGACTGTCAGGGAAGGTTAGTGACTGTCAAGGAAGGCTGGTGACTGTCAAGGAAGGTTAGTGACTGTCAAGGAAGGCTGGTGACTGTCAAGGAAGGTTAGTGACTGTCAAGGAAGGTTGGTGACTGTCAGGGAAGGTTAGTGACTGTCAAGGAAGGTTAGTGACTGTCAGGGAAGGTTGGTGACTGTCAAGGAAGGCAGGTGACTGTCAAGGAAGGTTAGTGACTGTCAAGGAAGGCTGGTGACTGTCAGGGAAGGTTAGTGACTGTCAAGGAAGGTTAGTGACTGTCAGGGAAGGCTGGTGACTGTCAAGGAAGGCTGGTGACTGTCAAGGAAGGTTAGTGACTGTCAAGGAAGGTTAGTGACTGTCAAGGAAGGCTGGTGACTGTCAAGGAAGGTTAGTGACTGTCAAGGAAGGCTGGTGACTGTCAAGGAAGGTTAGTGACTGTCAGGGAAGGTTAGTGACTGTCAAGGAAGGCTGGTGACTGTCAAGGAAGGCTGTGACTGTCAAGGAAGGCTGGTGACTCAGGGAAGGTTAGTGACTGTCAAGGAAGGTTGGTGACTGTCAAGGAAGGCTGGTGACTGTCAAGGAGGCGGCTGGTTGCTCAGGGAAGGTTGGGGACTGTCAAGGAAGGTTAGTGACTGTCAAGGAAGGTTGTTGACTGTCAGGGAAGGTTAGTGACTGTCAAGGAAGACTGGTGACTGTCAGGGAGGTTAGTAACTGTCAGGGAAGGCTGGTGACTGTCAAGGAAGGCTGGTGACTGTCAGGGAAGGTTGGGGACTGTCAAGGAAGGTAGTGACTGTCAAGGAGGTTGTTGACTGTCAGGGAAGGTTAGTGACTGTCAAGGAAGACTGGTGACTGTCAGGGAAGGTTAGTAACTGTCAGGGAAGGTTGGTGACTGTCAAGGAAGGCTGGTGACTTGTCAGGGAAGGCTGGTGACTTGTCAGGGAAGGCTAGTGACTTGTCAAGGAAGGTTAGTGACTGTTAAGGAAGGCTGGTGACTGTCAGGGAAGGCTGGTGACTGTCAAGGAAGGTTGGGGACTGTCAAGGAAGGTTAGTGACTGTCAGGGAAGGCTGGTGACTGTCAAGGAACGTTGAGACTGTCAAGGAAGGTGGAGACTGTCAGGGAAGGCTGGTGACTGTCAAGGAACGTTGGAGACTGTCAAGGAAGGCTGGTGACTGTCAAGGAACGTTGCAGACTGTCAAGGAAGGCTGGTGACTGTCAAGGAACGTTGGAGACTGTCAAGGAAGGCTGGTGACTGTCAAGGAAGGTTGGTGACTATCTAGGAAGGCTGGTGACTGTCAAGGAACGTTGCAGACTGTCAAGGAAGGCTGGTGACTGTCAAGGAACGTTGGAGACTGTCAAGGAAGGCTGTGACTGTCAGGAAGGTTGGTGACTATCTAGAAGGCTGGTGACTGTCCAAGGAACGTTGCAGACTGTCAAGGAAGGCTGGTGACTGTCAAGGAAGGCTGGTGACTGTCAAGGAACGTGGGAGACTGTCAAGGAAGGCTGGTGACTGTCAAGGAAGGTTGGTGACTATCTAGGAAGGCTGGTGACTGTCAGAACGTTGGTGACTGTCAGGGAAGGTTGTGCTGTCAAGGAAGGTTGGTGACTGTCAGGGAAGGCTGGTGACTGTGACTGAAACTGTATATATGAACGACTAAATGTAGAGAATAATTATTATAAATAAATAACGAAACATAATAGTTGAGACAAATAAGTAATGAAAGTTCCCAGTGGCCTCGTAGTAGTGCACTTGTCTTGGCATTGTCAGCCATTTTGTCTGGGTTCGAGCCCTGACTTGGGATGATTGGCTGGGCACCCATCTTTACACTTTTCGACTTGGTTCACCAGCAGTAATTGCGGACCTGATTGTAAGCGACTGGTGGGTTGTGTTCCTGGGATAACCATTAGGGTAAGGCTTACCATGAGCCATGGGAAGAGAAAGCTCTCAGCNCTTCTTCTTCGCCCCCTATCTCTGCTCTATCGTTCCTTCCCCTCCCGCTTCGGTGGTGGTGCCCCCTGTTCCTACTGTGGGGGTTTCTTTAGCCCCAGTTCCATCTCGGTTACTGCCCTTGCTGAGGTGCGCTCCCCTCTTTCTGCTCCCCTCCTCCCCTTCCTTCTCCTCCAGGCCCTGCTCGTCCACCTCTGGTCCGTCCTTCCGCTTCTTGCCCTCCTTCTTTACTCAGTTTACCCATGCCCCCTAACCCTGACTTTGCTGACCCTGATCCTGACTCTGTGCTTTTTTAGCGTGCTGTGTTCCTTCTTCACCTTTGTTTCTTTGCTCTCTGTTACTCTCCTCTCTCTCTTTCGTGATGTCTTTTCTTCAGTGGAACATCCGTGGATTTTACGCCAATTTCCTTGACCTTCAACTTCTCATCTCACAGTTTTCGCCCCTTTGTGTCTGTCTCCAGGAGCCGATGCTTGGTTCTCGTTCTGGTCGCTTCCGTGGCTATTCTTTTCTCTCCCCTCCCCCAGCTGTCGCTGGGGTCCATAATTCTTCTGCTCTCTTGATTCGTTCCGATGTTCCCTTTGTCCCCTTACTTTTTTCCTCGCCTCTCCACTGTTCTGCCGCCCGTGTCTTTGTGCGTAGATGGTACACGGTTTGTTCCATTTATCTTCCCCCACTGTCCCACTTTCTCTTCCCGATCTTAAACACCTCCTAGACTCCTTGCCGGAGCCTGTGCTCCTGCTGGGTGATTTCAATTGTCGTCATGCCCTTTGGGGTGATGTGCTGACAAACACCGGGGTCGCCTACTTGAACCTTTCATCCTCTCTTCTTCCCTATCCCTTCTTAATTCTGGTGAGCCCACTCATTTGGACTCTCGGACTCGCTCCCTTTCTTGTCTCGATCTTTCTCTGTGCTCGTCATCCCTTTCCTTAGATTTCGGGTGGCGAGTCCTTGACGACCTCCATGGCAGTGACCATTTTCCTATCCTTGTCACTTTTTTCTCCTTTCGCCCTCCTCTCTCCTTCCCTCGGTGGCGGTTTGCCGAGGCTGACTGGCGCCTTTTTACTCTCCGTGCTACTATTTCCGAGCTCTCCGTTTTACCTCTCCCTCGCGCCCTCCTTCTTTTTCATGACACTATCTTTGACGCTGCCCTGCACTCTATTCCTCGCTCTTCCTCTCGGGGAACGCGAAAGTGCGTTCCCTGGTGGAATTTGGACTGTGCTCGGGCTGTCCGCTGTAAGCGTGCAGCCTGGAAGAGACATCGCCGCCGGCAGACGGTTGAGTCTTTTCTTTTGTTTCGGAAGGCGAGTGCGGTGGCCCGTAGGACCATCCGTGCGGCTAAACGTGCTTGCTGGGCGACTTATGTCTCTACCGTTACTTCCGAAACTCCTCTTCCGCTGGTCTGGAAACGTATCCGCAAGATTGCGGGCAAGTTCATTCCCGATGTCTCCCCAGTCCTTCGCCTCCATGGTGCTCTTGTGGCGGACCCGTTGCAGGTTGCGACCGAACTGGGTTCCCATTTCTCCTCTGTTAGTTCTGGTTCTCATCTCCCCCAATCCTTCCTTCTTCGTAAGCCTCTCCTTGAGTCTCGTCCTTTAAATTTCTGTACTTTTCTCCATCTTCCCTATAATGATCCCTTCTCTCTCTCTGAACTTCAATCTGCCCTAGCCCTTTGTGGTTCTACGGCAGCGGGCTCTGATGGCATTCATTATGAAATGCTCCGCCATCTCCCTCCGTGCACGTCTCAGTATTTACTGAGTCTGTACAATCGGGTCTGGGAGTCGTCGTCAGTCCCTGAAGACTGGCTCGATGCTGTTGTCCTCCCTGTTCGGAAACCAGGGTCTCTCGGGTCATCCCCCAAGGACTTCCGCCCTATTGCCCTCACGAGTTGTGTCTGCAAGCTCTTTGAACGTATGGTTAACGTTCGTTTGATGTGGTTCTTAGAACACTATAACCACCTCTCTCCTTCTCAATTTGGTTTTCGCAAGTGCCGCAGCACAACGGATGTCCTGGTAAACTTGGAGGTCTATATTCGTACTGCTTTTGCTGCGAAGACTTCCGTTGTTGCCGTCCTTTTTGACCTAGAAAAGGCTTACGACACTACCTGGCGGTATCACATTCTGTCTCAACTTCATTCTTTTGGCCTTCGTGGGAACCTCCCTCTCTTCCTCCAGAGCTTCCTCTCTCGTCGTTCCTTTCGTGTGCGGCTTGGTACTGCTCTCTCTGCCCCTTTTCGGCAGTATGAGGGTGTACCCCAGGGTAGTGTTCTGAGCACTACTCTTTTTCTAGTTGCCCTCAACGGTCTTCTTTCTTCTCTTCCTTCTGGTGTCTTCTCTGCTCTGTATGTTGATGATCTTACCCTTTGCTGTCAGGGTGATGATTCGCCTCTCCTTCAACGGCGGCTTCAACTTGCGATTGATGCCGTGTCGTCGTGGGCCACCAATCATGGCTTCAAGTTCTCTGCATCTAAGACTTGTGCTATGACCTTTACTCGGAAGCATGTTGTTCTTCGTCCCTCTTTGTCGCTTTATGGTCATCCCATTGTGTACAGGGATTCCGCAAAGCTCTTGGGGTTAGTCTTTGACACTCGTTTGTCTTGGTCGGCCCATATCTCTTGCCTCCGAGTTGAGTGCTCTAAGGCCCTTAACCTCCTTAAGGTTTTGTCCCATACTTCTTGGGGAGCAGATAGACGCACGCTCCTATATTTGCACTCCTCTCTCGTCCTGTCTAAACTCGATTATGGTTGCCCTGCTTACTCTTCTGCTTCTCCTTCTACTCTTCGCCGTCTTGATGCTTTGCACCATACTGGGTTGCGTCTCAGCTCTGGTGCCTTTCGTTCGACTCCCGCCCTCAGTTTGTATGTTGACACTGGCTTTCTCTCTCTCCAGGACCGCCGTGACCGCTACTGTCTTCGCTATCTTGCGCGGTCCTTACAGCATCCTTCCTCTCGCCTCTGTCGTGCTTTGACTTTTTCTCCTCCTGTAGCTCCTGTTCCTCTTCATTGTCTCCCGCTTTCTGTCCGGTTATCTCGCTTGCAGGATTCTCTTTCTGTTCGTCTTTCTAATGTTTCTCCTCGTATTGTTCCTTCCCTGCCTCCGTGGAGAGTCCCCCTTCCCAAGTTTTGTACGTCCTTGACTTGTATTACTAAAGCCTTTACCCCTCCTTCAGTTCTGAAAAGCCTCTTCCTTGAGCACTTTTCTTCGCACTCCCGCTCTATTTCCATCTTTACCGATGGGTCTAAGTCTGCGGACGGTGTGGGCTACTCTGTTGTTTTTCCTGACCGTACTTATATGTGTCGCCTCCCTTCGGAGGCTAGCGTCTTTACGGCGGAACTTTATGCTATTCTCTATGCTCTCCGTCTCTTGCTTTCTCATTCTCATTCCTCCTTTGTGGTTGTCGTTGACTCTCGTAGTGCCCTAATGGCTCTTGGGTCCTTTAATCCTGTCCACCCAGTGGTCATCGAGATTCAGCAATGGCTGTTTCTTATTTCTAGCAAGTTTAAATCGGTAGAGTTTTGCTGGGTTCCCAGCCATATTGGGGTTTCTTTGAATGAGCGTGCAGATGCTGCCGCTAAGGATGCCATCCGTTCTTGTCCCATCTCCCGTAAGGGTCTTCCTTATTCTGACTTTTATCCGGTTATTCATTCCTCTATCCTTGCCCGGTGGCAGAGTTGTTGGTCCTCTGTGGTTGGTAACAAACTGCGTACTCTCAAACGTAGTGTGTCCCCGTGGCCTTCCTCCTACCACCGTAATCGGCGGTGGGAAACTGCTTTAGCACGGCTGCGGGTTGGCCATACTCGCTTAACCCACGGTCACTTAATGGAGCGCCGCCCTGCTCCTTGTTGTCCGAATTGCGTTGTCCCTCTTACGGTTATGCATATCCTTGTTGAATGTCCTGCCTTCCAGGACGAGCGTGTGTCTTGCTTTCCGACCGTCCCTCGCGGTCACTTGTTCCTCGATAGAATTCTAGGTGAATCGGATACTTTTGATATCGTTCGCCTTATGCGTTTTTGTTCTCGTATTGGCTTTCTTAGTAATATTTAGCGCCCTCTGATTATTTCGCACTTTGATGGTGCTACATAGCCTTCCCGGTTTGGTGCCTTCTTTTGATAATTACATTACATTACATTGGTTAGAGATCAGTTTAGCTCTGTACCCAGCTCCTTGTCGAGTGAAGGTACTCGAAAGTGGAGATCGTCCAAAGTTGTTATAATAGATTGAATTTAGTTCTAAGTTGGCTTCGACTACCTCCTCCTCCTCCTTGTCTGGGTCATTCCCTTGGTCAGCTGTGGTGGTAACAATGCTTCGAGGCCTACCTGCCCTGCTCCCCAGTGGGCGGGCCTACCTGCCCTGCTCCACCAGTGGGCGGGCCTACCTGCCCTGCTCCACCAGTGGGCGGGCCGACCTGCCCTGCTCCACCAGTGGGCGGGCCGACCTGCCCTGCTCCACCAGTGGGCGGGCCTACCTGCCCTGCTCCACCAGTGACGGGCCTACCTGCCCTGCTCCACCATGGGCGGCCGACCTGCCCTGCTCCACCAGTGGGCGGGCCTACCTGCCCTGCTCCACCAGTGGGCGGGCCTACCTGCCCTGCTCCACCAGTGGGCGGGCCTACCTGCCCTGCTCCACCAGTGGGCGGCTACCTGCCCTGCTCCACCAGTGGGCGGGCCTACTGCCCTGCTCCACCAGTGGGCGGGCCGACCTGCCCTGCTCCACCAGTGGGCGGGCCGACCTGCCCTGCTCCACCAGTGGCGGGCCGACCTGCCCTGCTCCACCAGTGGGCGGGCCTACCTGCCCTGCTCCACCAGTGCGGGCCTACCTGCCCTGCTCCACCAGTGGGCGGGCCTACCTGCCCTGCTCCACCAGTGGGCGGCCTACCTGCCCTGCTCCACCAGTGGGCGGGCCGACCTGCCCTGCTCCACAGTGGGCGGGCCGACCTGCCCTGCTCCACGTGGGCGGCCTACCTGCCCTGCTCCACCAGTGGGCGGGCCTACCTGCCCTGCTCCACCAGTGGGCGGGCCTACCTGCCCTGCTCCACCAGTGGCGGGCCTACCTGCCCTGCTCCACCAGTGGGCGGGCCGACCTGCCCTGCTCCACCAGTGGGCGGGCCTACCTGCCCTGCTCCACCAGTGGGCGGGCCGACCTGCCCTGCTCCACCAGTGGGCGGGCCTACCTGCCCTGCTCCACCATGGGCGGGCCTACCTGCCCTGCTCCACCAGTGGCGGGCCGCCTGCCCTGCTCCACCAGTGGGCGGGCCTACCTGCCCTGCTCCACCAGTGGGCGGGCCTACCTGCCCTGCTCCACCAGTGGGCGGGCCTACCTGCCCTGCTCCACCAGTGGGCGGCCGACCTGCCCTGCTCCACCAGTGGGCGGCCTACCTGCCCTGCTCCACCAGTGGGCGGGCCTACCTGCCCTGCTCCACCAGTGGGCGGGCCGACCTGCCCTGCTCCACCAGTGGGCGGGCCTACCTGCCCTGCTCCACCAGTGGGCGGGCCTACCTGCCCTGCTCCACCAGTGGGCGGGCCGACCTGCCCTGCTCCACCAGTGGGCGGGCCTACCTGCCCTGCTCCACCAGTGGCGGGCCGACCTGCCCTGCTCCACCATGGGGCGGGCCTACCTGCCCTGCTCCACCAGTGGGCGGGCCTACCTGCCCTGCTCCACCAGTGGGCGGGCCTACCTGCCCTGCTCCACCAGTGGGGGCGGCCTACCTGCCCTGCTCCACCAGTGGGCGGGCCTACCTGCCCTGCTCCACCAGTGGGCGGGCCGACCTGCCCTGCTCCACCAGTGGGCGGGCCTACCTGCCCTGCTCCACCAGTGGGCGGGCCTACCTGCCCTGCTCCACCAGTGGGCGGGCCGACCTGCCCTGCTCCACCAGTGGGCGGGCCTACCTGCCCTGCTCCACCAGTGGGCGGGCCTACCTGCCCTGCTCCACCAGTGGGCGGGCCTACCTGCCCTGCTCCACCAGTGGGCGGGCCGACCTGCCCTGCTCCACCAGTGGGCGGGCCTACCTGCCCTGCTCCACCAGTGGGCGGGCCTACCTGCCCTGCTCCACCAGTGGGCGGGCCTACCTGCCCTGCTCCACCAGTGGGCGGGCCGACCTGCCCTGCTCCACCAGTGGGCGGGCCTACCTGCCCTGCTCCACCAGTGGGCGGCCTACCTGCCCTGCTCCACCAGTGGGCGGGCCTACCTGCCCTGCTCCACCAGTGGGCGGGCCTACCTGCCCTGCTCCACCAGTGGGCGGGCCGACCTGCCCTGCTCCACCAGTGGGCGGGCCGACCTGCCCTGCTCCACCAGTGGGCGGGCCTACCTGCCCTGCTCCACCAGTGGGCGGGCCGACCTGCCCTGCTCCACCAGTGGGCGGGCCTACCTGCCCTGCTCCACCAGTGGGCGGGCCGACCTGCCCTGCTCCACCAGTGGGCGGGCCTACCTGCCCTGCTCCACCAGTGGGCGGGCCTACCTGCCCTGCTCCACCAGTGGGCGGGCCTACCTGCCCTGCTCCACCAGTGGGCGGGCCGACCTGCCCTGCTCCACCAGTGGGCGGGCCTACCTGCCCTGCTCCACCAGTGGGCGGGCCTACCTGCCCTGCTCCACCAGTGGGCGGGCCGACCTGCCCTGCTCCACCAGTGGGCGGAGCTACCTGCCCTGCTCCACCAGTGGGCGGGCCGACCGGCCCTGCTCCACCAGTGGGCGGGCCAACCTGCCCTGCTCCACCAGTGGGCGGGCCGACCTGCCCTGCTCCACCAGTGGGCGGACCTACCTGCCCTGCTCCACCAGTGGGCGGGCCTACCTGCCCTGCTCCACCAGTGGGCGGGCCTACCTGCCCTGCTCCACCAGTGGGCGGGCCGACCTGCCCTGCTCCACCAGTGGGCGGGCCTACCTGCCCTGCTCCACCAGTGGGCGGACCTACCTGCCCTGCTCCACCAGTGGGCGGGCCTACCTGCCCTGCTCCACCAGTGGGCGGGCCTACCTGCCCTGCTCCACCAGTGGGCGGGCCGACCTGCCCTGCTCCACCAGTGGGCGGGCCGACCTGCCCTGCTCCACCAGTGGGCGGGCCTACCTGCCCTGCTCCACCAGTGGGCGGGCCTACCTGCCCTGCTCCACCAGTGGGCGGGCCGACCTGCCCTGCTCCACCAGTGGGCGGGCCGACCTGCCCTGCTCCACCAGTGGGCGGGCCTACCTGCCCTGCTCCACCAGTGGGCGGGCCTACCTGCCCTGCTCCACCAGTGGGCGGGCCGACCTGCCCTGCTCCACCAGTGGGCGGGCCGACCTGCCCTGCTCCACCAGTGGGCGGGCCGACCTGCCCTGCTCCACCAGTGGGCGGGCCTACCTGCCCTGCTCCACCAGTGGGCGGGCCTACCTGCCCTGCTCCACCAGTGGGCGGGCCTACCTGCCCTGCTCCACCAGTGGGCGGGCCGACCTGCCCTGCTCCACCAGTGGGCGGGCCTACCTGCCCTGCTCCACCAGTGGGCGGGCCTACCTGCCCTGCTCCACCAGTGGGCGGGCCGACCTGCCCTGCTCCACCAGTGGGCGGGCCTACCTGCCCTGCTCCACCAGTGGGCGGGCCTACCTGCCCTGCTCCACCAGTGGGCGGGCCGACCTGCCCTGCTCCACCAGTGGGCGGGCCTACCTGCCCTGCTCCACCAGTGGGCGGGCCGACCTGCCCTGCTCCACCAGTGGGCGGGCCTACCTGCCCTGCTCCACCAGTGGGCGGGCCGACCTGCCCTGCTCCACCAGTGGGCGGGCCGACCTGCCCTGCTCCACCAGTGGGCGGGCCTACCTGCCCTGCTCCACCAGTGGGCGGGCCTACCTGCCCTGCTCCACCAGTGGGCGGGCCGACCTGCCCTGCTCCACCAGTGGGCGGGCCGACCTGCCCTGCTCCACCAGTGGGCGGGCCGACCTGCCCTGCTCCACCAGTGGGCGGGCCTACCTGCCCTGCTCCACCAGTGGGCGGGCCGACCTGCCCTGCTCCACCAGTGGCGGGCCGACCTGCCCTGCTCCACCAGTGGGCGGGCCTACCTGCCCTGCTCCACCAGTGGGCGGGCCTACCTGCCCTGCTCCACCAGTGGGCGGGCCGACCTGCCCTGCTCCACCAGTGGGCGGGCCTACCTGCCCTGCTCCACCAGTGGGCGGGCCGACCTGCCCTGCTCCACCAGTGGGCGGGCCTACCTGCCCTGCTCCACCAGTGGGCGGGCCGACCTGCCCTGCTCCACCAGTGGGCGGGCCGACCTGCCCTGCTCCACCAGTGGGCGGGCCTACCTGCCCTGCTCCACCAGTGGGCGGGCCTACCTGCCCTGCTCCACCAGTGGGCGGGCCTACCTGCCCTGCTCCACCAGTGGGCGGGCCGACCTGCCCTGCTCCACCAGTGGGCGGGCCTACCTGCCCTGCTCCACCAGTGGGCGGGCCGACCTGCCCTGCTCCACCAGTGGGCGGGCCTACCTGCCCTGCTCCACCAGTGGGCGGGCCTACCTGCCCTGCTCCACCAGTGGGCGGGCCTACCTGCCCTGCTCCACCAGTGGGCGGGCCTACCTGCCCTGCTCCACCAGTGGGCGGGCCGACCTGCCCTGCTCCACCAGTGGGCGGGCCTACCTGCCCTGCTCCACCAGTGGGCGGGCCTACCTGCCCTGCTCCACCAGTGGGCGGGCCGACCTGCCCTGCTCCACCAGTGGGCGGGCCTACCTGCCCTGCTCCACCAGTGGGCGGGCCGACCTGCCCTGCTCCACCAGTGGGCGGGCCGACCTGCCCTGCTCCACCAGTGGGCGGGCCTACCTGCCCTGCTCCACCAGTGGGCGGGCCGACCTGCCCTGCTCCACCAGTGGGCGGGCCGACCTGCCCTGCTCCACCAGTGGGCGGGCCGACCTGCCCTGCTCCACCAGTGGGCGGGCCTACCTGCCCTGCTCCACCAGTGGGCGGGCCTACCTGCCCTGCTCCACCAGTGGGCGGGCCGACCTGCCCTGCTCCACCAGTGGGCGGGCCTACCTGCCCTGCTCCACCAGTGGGCGGGCCTACCTGCCCTGCTCCACCAGTGGGCGGGCCTACCTGCCCTGCTCCACCAGTGGGCGGGCCGACCTGCCCTGCTCCACCAGTGGGCGGGCCTACCTGCCCTGCTCCACCAGTGGGCGGGCCTACCTGCCCTGCTCCACCAGTGGGCGGGCCGACCTGCCCTGCTCCACCAGTGGGCGGGCCTACCTGCCCTGCTCCACCAGTGGGCGGGCCTACCTGCCCTGCTCCACCAGTGGGCGGGCCGACCTGCCCTGCTCCACCAGTGGGCGGGCCTACCTGCCCTGCTCCACCAGTGGGCGGGCCTACCTGCCCTGCTCCACCAGTGGGCGGGCCGACCTGCCCTGCTCCACCAGTGGGCGGGCCTACCTGCCCTGCTCCACCAGTGGCGGGCCTACCTGCCCTGCTCCACCAGTGGGCGGGCCGACCTGCCCTGCTCCACCAGTGGGCGGGCCTACCTGCCCTGCTCCACCAGTGGGCGGGCCTACCTGCCCTGCTCCACCAGTGGGCGGGCCTACCTGCCCTGCTCCACCAGTGGGCGGGCCTACCTGCCCTGCTCCACCAGTGGGCGGGCCTACCTGCCCTGCTCCACCAGTGGGCGGGCCGACCTGCCCTGCTCCACCAGTGGGCGGGCCGACCTGCCCTGCTCCACCAGTGGGCGGGCCGACCTGCCCTGCTCCACCAGTGGGCGGGCCGACCTGCCCTGCTCCACCAGTGGGCGGGCCGACCTGCCCTGCTCCACCAGTGGGCGGGCCGACCTGCCCTGCTCCACCAGTGGGCGGGCCGACCTGCCCTGCTCCACCAGTGGGCGGGCCGACCTGCCCTGCTCCACCAGTGGGCGGGCCTACCTGCCCTGCTCCACCAGTGGGCGGGCCTACCTGCCCTGCTCCACCAGTGGGCGGGCCTACCTGCCCTGCTCCACCAGTGGGCGGGCCTACCTGCCCTGCTCCACCAGTGGGCGGGCCTACCTGCCCTGCTCCACCAGTGGGCGGGCCTACCTGCCCTGCTCCACCAGTGGGCGGGCCGACCTGCCCTGCTCCACCAGTAGGCGGGCCGACCTGCCCTGCTCCACCAGTGGGCGGGCCTACCTGCCCTGCTCCACCAGTAGGCGGGCCGACCTGCCCTGCTCCACCAGTGGGCGGGCCGACCTGCCCTGCTCCACCAGTGGGCGGGCCGACCTGCCCTGCTCCACCAGTGGGCGGGCCTACCTGCCCTGCTCCACCAGTGGGCGGGCCTACCTGCCCTGCTCCACCAGTGGGCGGGCCTACCTGCCCTGCTCCACCAGTGGGCGGGCCGACCTGCCCTGCTCCACCAGTGGGCGGGCCGACCTGCCCTGCTCCACCAGTGGGCTGGCCTACCTGCCCTGCTCCACCAGTGGGCGGGCCTACCTGCCCTGCTCCACCAGTGGGCGGGCCTACCTGCCCTGCTCCACCAGTGGGCGGGCCGACCTGCCCTGCTCCACCAGTGGGCGGGCCGACCTGCCCTGCTCCACCAGTGGGCGGGCCGACCTGCCCTGCTCCACCAGTGGGCGGGCCGACCTGCCCTGCTCCACCAGTGGGCGGGCCGACCTGCCCTGCTCCACCAGTGGGCGGGCCTACCTGCCCTGCTCCACCAGTGGGCGGGCCTACCTGCCCTGCTCCACCAGTAGGCGGGCCGACCTGCCCTGCTCCACCAGTGGGCGGGCCGACCTGCCCTGCTCCACCAGTGGGCGGGCCGACCTGCCCTGCTCCACCAGTGGGCGGGCCGACCTGCCCTGCTCCACCAGTGGGCGGGCCTACCTGCCCTGCTCCACCAGTGGGTGGGCCTACCTGCCCTGCTCCACCAGTGGGCGGGCCGACCTGCCCTGCTCCACCAGTGGGCGGGCCTACCTGCCCTGCTCCACCAGTGGGCGGGCCTACCTGCCCTGCTCCACCAGTGGGCGGGCCTACCTGCCCTGCTCCACCAGTGGGCGGGCCGACCTGCCCTGCTCCACCAGTGGGCGGGCCTACCTGCCCTGCTCCACCAGTGGGCGGGCCTACCTGCCTTGCTCCACCAGTGGGCAGACCTACCTGCCCTGCTCCACCAGTGGGCGGGCCTACCTGCCCTGCTCCACCAGTGGGCGGGCCGACCTGCCCTGCTCCACCAGTAGGCGGGCCGACCTGCCCTGCTCCACCAGTGGGCGGGCCTACCTGCCCTGCTCCACCAGTGGGCGGGCCGACCTGCCCTGCTCCACCAGTGGGCGGGCCTACCTGCCTTGCTCCACCAGTGGGCAGACCTACCTGCCCTGCTCCACCAGTGGGCGGGCCTACCTGCCCTGCTCCACCAGTGGGCGGGCCGACCTGCCCTGCTCCACCAGTAGGCGGGCCGACCTGCCCTGCTCCACCAGTGGGCGGGCCTACCTGCCCTGCTCCACCAGTAGGCGGGCCGACCTGCCCTGCTCCACCAGTGGGCGGGCCTACCTGCCCTGCTCCACCAGTAGGCGGGCCGACCTGCCCTGCTCCACCAGTGGGCGGGCCTACCTGCCCTGCTCCACCAGTGGGCGGGCCTACCTGCCCTGCTCCACCAGTGGGCGGGCCGACCTGCCCTGCTCCACCAGTGGGCGGGCCGACCTGCCCTGCTCCACCAGTAGGCGGGCCGACCTGCCCTGCTCCACCAGTGGGCGGGCCGACCTGCCCTGCTCCACCAGTAGGCGGGCCGACCTGCCCTGCTCCACCAGTAGGCGGGCCGACCTGCCCTGCTCCACCAGTGGGCGGGCCGACCTGCCCTGCTCCACCAGTGGGCGGGCCGACCTGCCCTGCTCCACCAGTAGGCGGGCCGACCTGCCCTGCTCCACCAGTGGGCGGTCCGACCTGCCCTGCTCCACCAGTAGGCGGGCCGACCTGCCCTGCTCCACCAGTGGGCGGGCCGACCTGCCCTGCTCCACCAGTGGGCGGGCCGACCTGCCCTGCTCCACCAGTAGGCGGGCCGACCTGCCCTGCTCCACCAGTGGGCGGGCCTACCTGCCCTGCTCCACCAGTAGGCGGGCCGACCTGCCCTGCTCCACCAGTGGGCGGGCCGACCTGCCCTGCTCCACCAGTGGGCGGGCCGACCTGCCCTGCTCCACCAGTGGGCGGGCCGACCTGCCCTGCTCCACCAGTGGGCGGGCCTACCTGCCCTGCTCCACCAGTAGGCGGGCCTACCTGCCCTGCTCCACCAGTGGGCCAGATCAGCTGCCACCTATCCCCCCTCACAGGAAGGCGCTTCAAACGTGTTTTAGCGTGATTACGCTTAACGAACCAAGCGCTCGTTAACCCAGTTGTGTCCACGTGTTGATTATCAAGCCCAGAGACCATCTTGTTACCCTTGTGTGGTTCTCCTGTAAAGTTTAACGACGCTCTACCTCGTTCTAACCCACGTTCATATGCAAAGAATTTGATTACATATATTTTTTATTTTGAAGATGGTGAAAGAGGCGGTGAAGGTGTTTGTGTCCGATAAGAAGGTGATACGAATGTGACTCCTGCCTCAAGTCATGTTCTACTATATATTTATGAACATATAATGGGAACTATCAGGAGAAAGCGCCAAGCCATTACGACTATATAACACTGGGAAGGGGGTCAGGGTAAGGACTTGGGATGGGACGGGAGGGGGAAGGAATGGTGCCCAACCACTTGGACGGTCGGGGACTGAACGCCGACCTGCATGAAGTGAGACCGTCGCTCTAACGTCGGGCGTCAGTTGTAGAAAGACTTTGGAGGATTTGAACCTGTACCCTGGGTACTGTCAAATAACACTGTGTAATTTCTCCCCCCCCCCCCGTCCCATCCAAATCCTTATCCTGACCCCTTCCAAGTGCTATATAGGCGTAATGGCTTGGCGGTTTATCCTGATAGTTCCCTTCCCTCCCAAGCACACACCTTACACAACTTCACAACGACATGGTGTAGTACTCTCACCTAGTTGTGCTTGCGGGGGTTGAGCTCTGGCTCTTGGTCCCGCCTCTCAACTGTCAATCAACTGGTGTACAGATTCCTGAGTCTATTGGGCTCTATCATATCTACATTTGAAACTGTGTATGGAGTCAGCCTCCATCACATCACTGCCTAATGCATTCCACCTGTTAACTACTCTGACACTGAAAAAAATGATTTCTAATGTCCCTGTTGCACATGTATGTTGGTGTATGTGAGTGGTGGCAGTGTATGTGTTGGTGTATGTGGTGACAGTATCCTCCACATCATGATGCCAGTAATTCACCAACACATCTCATAGATTGACAAACGTCAAATTTGACGAATCTCTGCCTGATCCATCGAAATCAATCCTCATTAGTAAGTAGTCCGGAGGCGTCAATTTTGACGTGCCCTTAATCTCGCCACAGCACTGTGATTTTGACGTTGGAGCCAATAGCGTCAAAAGTGCTACGCATTAAATGTGAGGACAGGAAGATTGTGTATTTAATGTAACTAAAGCGTTAAAACTTCGGTGAGGATAT